>OU015475.1:2233733-2387644 GCA_907164805.1 Brachyptera putata
CTAAGGGCCGGTATTACGAATCGATAGTTAGTGGATTAGCACTTAACTACGAATCGATAGTTAGTGGATTAAGCAATAGTTAGCGGATTAACTTGTTATCACCATTGGTTACATATGATATTTTCGTACCTTTAACAAATAGTTACTGGATTAGCACTTAACTAAGATCCGTAAAACCGAGCCTAAGAAATTCGAGCAGAACTTACAAATCATATATATATATATATATATATACTTGATTCATTACCATTCATCAACGTTAGGAATAATTTCATTCTCTAATCATCATCAGTGTCCTAATTGTTGTTTGATTTCTTCAATTATTTCAATTCCAATTTTATACCATTTCAATATTCAGTAATTCAATTATGTTCATTTTATTTTTCCATGTTTTTTATATTAATTGTTATCCTGTGCACTTTGAAGTCAGGGACCAATCAAGGTTTAAATATATTTACATCAAATCACATGATATTTTTTCTCAGAGGTTTTACATGCTGATTCTCATCCTCTCCTACTCCGACATTCACAATGTACTCTTATCACTCAACACTATTTCAAAATATAATAAAAAAATATATAATGAAAAATTGACATGTATATTATCATGAAGTATTTGTTTTTCACGTTCCATTATTAATTTATTAATTACATTATTATTGGACATGTATAGCTACATTTTAATTGAAATTTATTTTCAATTGAAAAAAAAAATGAATGAAATGCGTGGATAGCCATTGATTATAATAACCTTGTTCTGGACTGGTTGTAAGAATAATATATCCGAAGATTAAGCGATAATTCTCGAATTAACTTGTTTTAATACAATTGATTATCAATGTTACCTTCTTCACTAATCTTTTACCAATCTTCACTTCTATAATTACTTACCGTGATAAATACATTTCCTTTCTTCATAAAACGCTGTATTATTCTAGTAGATTATTTATAGAAAGATATTTTCCTTTGGTATAATTTATACACATATATTTTCATACATTGAAAACAATTTAACTGCTTTGTTTTCAATGTATATGTGTGTGAATTATATAAAATGAAAAATATTTATGCGATACTTCCAATAAAATTCTCACTGTGATATTGAGGTAATAGGCCTACTAGTTGGAGCAAGGGGCACCATCTCAACATTTTTTGTAGATTTTTGTACGAGATTTAACCTTAGTAGTAGTTTTATATATAAAATTACACTCCTCGCTATAAAAGGTTCAGTATCCATTTTTAGAAATCATTTATATTCAAGTAAACAGTTAGAGTAGGCGCATATATATATATATATATTTTATATACCATTAGTAATTTTGTGAGTGTTTGAATTGATTTAGATTCAATTACTACTTTTTCTCTCATAACTTCATTCCACTATTGTATTTTTAATCATTATCCATTCTTTTATTTTATTATCTGTGTTTCTATATTTTGTATCTTGTTGTTTTTCATTATTCTGTGTCGCATCGGCAGCCCGAATAAGGGCAGAGATCATCTTAATGAAGAAGATGTTACACACTCACTGTGGAATAAAGTCTTATTGATTGTGATACATACTCGACCATTAGACAACAGTTGTTCATGGATACCACTTTAGATAAAATATTGTCAGATGACTCAAAACGGATTGGAATACAATTCAAATTCCTGAATTCAACTGATTTATTGGATGAAATACCATTCAATATGTTATAAATAATCATGTCTTGGAAAAAGAATGAAAAATAGGAGAAAATGTGATGAACTGATCAGGCGATCGGTGTCCGAAAAAGAAAAAATCCACCAGTCATTCATCCAACGCCAATATAATATAATCAAACGAGCCTGAGCGAGGATTCAATCTGACATACTGAAAAAAATTGGTGTTCGTTTTTATGTTTTTTTTTTTATGTTTTTTGTAGGTTCTCCACAGGTCAAACGGCTACAGCTATCAACTTCAAACTTTTTTTCAATATGGTTTCTCATCTGACTTAGATCTGTATAGTTTTGTGACATTATCGGGAGGTAACTTTTTTTTCAATGAATTTCAGAAATTTCAAAAATACCCATTAGAATAACATAGCGGATTTTTTTTTTTATTTTCCAAAAAAATGAAATTCTGCGTGAAGTTGAATTACATTTTGATACACATTCCTGAAAATTTTCAGCTTGATCGGGTCAGCCATTCTGAAGAAAAAACATAAAATGTGCTAAATTAAACATTTTTACCCATCTTTACTCATACTATTAGTATTCGCTCGTATAACAACGCATATGGCGTTTTCCTAGTGTTTATTCAACACATTTCTAGATTCGGTGATGATCATCACATTTTAATACCCCAATAAATTCTTCCACGTATATCCACACCTTCTTTTGAGATTGCAAAAATTATTTAAAACTAAAAAAAAACAATCGATAAATATATGGCTTACGAAATTGATTGTAACAAACGACCTTTAGATGTCTTGCAAAACTTGCAAAACTTTTAATCACATGCTTTTTATTATAAATGACGATTATTTCTAAACGATTCGCCAAAACGAAGTTTGTAATAAGGTCAAGTATATTGAAGGTTACGACCAACCGTCTTCATTATATACTAACCGAAACGATTCGGAGTTTCAAACATTTGACATTTCACTACTGAAATTTATATTAGTATGAGAACTACTATAAATATTTTTCACAACTAAAATTTCTTCCATTATGGAAACTATAATAATTACTCTTCTTGAAAAATAATTTCTATTTCATAAATGAAGACATCCACTGATTTTTCAAGGGTTTTTATTTAAATGGAGTGAACATTTTTCAAAATAGTGATGCATCATTATCATGATTGAAAATTATTATTCTGAATTCAACCGATTTATTGGAACAATCAAACATACTCGATAAAATTATACTTTGTTATTTTTTCTTAGCTCTCTTCTTAAATCACCAATCTTCGTTATATTCTTGATATCTTCTTCCAATTCATTCCATTCCCGCGTCGTTCTTTGTATGAATCCATATTCACCTACTTCTCTATTTACATTTGTTACACTTCCATCCTTATCCCTCCCCTTTTACTTCTTTGTAATCCTTTTCCAATTTCATTGCTTAATTCATCCCATCCTGTATATTCATTCTTGACTCTAACAAAATGTCATATTCTTTCTATTTGTCTTCGTTCCGTCAAATTTTCCCATCCCATTTCCTCAATCATTTGACTAGCTATTTCTATAACTTTTTCAACCACATCCTTATCGTTCCTGATAATCTTCCAGCGCTTCTCTCTCCCCAATACCCTTCTTGCAGCAATTCAAGAAGCCTTCATCTGCTGTCACCATTCTGAATCTTCTCATCCTTCCTGTTTTTCTTCTGGGAGCCAGCTTTTGAACTTTCTCCACTTCTTTCACCTCACCTTCCCTATATGGATCCCACACACTCGATCCATATTCCGTAATTGGTCGCACCAAAGTCATGTTGGCTTTCGATTTCATTTCTGTAGACATCCTTTTAATTGTCTCATGACAAAGTTCAGTGACTTCATCCCTCCTGCAGTGACTCTCTCTCTCTAGTTGATTCTTCCATTTCAAAATTATACTGAAGACGACTTTTAAATACTTATTTTCTTCAACAAACTTCAGATATTCTTCAGTGGCTTTGTACCCCGACAAATCAACTCTCTTCTTTCCTTTCCAAAAGTAACTACTTTGCACTTTCCAACATTCAATCCCATTCAGTTTAATTCCAACCATTTCTCGGTTTCATTTATATCATTCTGCATATTTGTATGGTTTAATTATTTTCAGGACAATGTGATCTTTCAGGTCAAGGTTCAGGATGAGCAACTTAATTAGACGCATCTATTGAAAGTGTTAAGCATAGTCCTTACACAAATCGAGAAATGTATCTTGATTATATTTTTCCATTTTGAATAACCAGTGTGATTGATTGAAAAGTTCACATCTCCAAGATAATTTCATGCTCTTTAATTAATATGAGATTTTATTCTTGTGAATTCAATCAGTTTTAGATGATTTGTCAATGAATTTCATCACATTCTCTTTATTCATTGACGTATTATCTTAAAAGTGATTGAATTCACTGAAATAGAATGTCATATTAATTAAAGAGCATGAAATTATCTTGGAGATGTGCATTTTTCATTCAATCACACTAGTTTTTGAACATGAAAAACAGTCAGTGAAGGTGAATTTCTCCTTTTTCATAAGCGCCGTGCATTAACCACTTTAATGTTTGAAGTTACAGCAAGTTTACATATAATTAAGAAAAAATATACAATTATTTAGGTGGCAGATGACCTCCTTCTTTTGGAGATACAAGTAGACCACAATTAATTGTATTACAAGTTGGTACACGTGTTTCTCTCAAGTTATTACATTTATTAAATGATTTAGTCGTCTTCGTCGTATCATCATTACGTTGAATCTGATTTCAATTATTGTGCCTTGAAATTATAATTTCATAAAGAGTGATGAAATGACCACGCTGTTGGTTACACCCTCATAAATATAATAATAATAATTTCGTTCATAAAAGAATTCTGTTTATTAGATCCAATTTTATAGTCTTTTGAGAGAAGGAGGGGGCTAGTAAATTCATCGAATTAGTGTCACCATTTCATCATAAGTGTCGAATTGAAATTTGATGATTCATTTCTCATATTATAATTTATCTATTGTGTTATGGAAAATGACATATTTTGAGCATCTAATTTCAATCAGGAACTCAATTTATTCTATTTCAAATTATTACAATTATTATTCTCACAGTTCTTACAATTATTGCGCCGTCGTGTTTTATGATAAAATGTTGAATTAGATTTCAATGATTCATTATAATTTCTTATTTTTATTCGAGTGACATCAATAGAGTGGTCAATTCATCACACGTTTTCTTACTAAGAGTTTCGAAATATATTAAAATTTTCTCTATTATATTTTTTATCATATTTAAATTATAATTTCACATCGAAATTCATCAAAATGATATAGAATTTTGTCTCGATGTTGTTCAACTGGAAATATCAACATTTTCTGAATTGAATTGATATATTGGATGGAAAAAATTGAATTAAATTTCAAAGAGAATGTGATGAAATGATCACGCTGTCGGTGTCACCTCATATCCCTCCCCCCACACACAAAAAAAACACGAGGTGTGTACCAAAAGAATCAACCAAAAATATCAACATTTTCTGAATTCAACTGATTTATTGGATAAAAATAATTGAATCGAATTTGAGAAAAAAGTGATGAAATGACCACGCGGTCGTGAGTCTGAGTATACCACGCTGGTCATCGTTCCATTTGTGAAACAAGTTTAATCTTCGATACCAGTTAACTGTGTCAAGTTCAATGCTGTAACATAAGTTATGCTATGTTACGCTTGGAATTGTTTTCTCGCAGTTACTCGCAGTTACATTGTTTTATTCATTTATTTATTATTTTATGAATTTTTCCTCGATGTAAAAACGTATATTCAACCCATTAGAATGAATTAAACCGCGATATTGTTACAATTTCCAGATGATATAGTAATGCTATTAATAGAGTATTTACTATCCAAAATCAATCTAATTTGATGGATGAGATTTGATTCTTCCCAAATAATAACATATCAACGTTTGTTTTAAAATTGTGATTTGAAACTATTAGTTTGAGAACGGGTGATGAAATGACCACGTTGTCGGTGTAACAGAAAAAAAAATACCACGATGAAGAATAAAATAAAAATAAACCGCATAAATACAATGATATTCTGACTGTTGAACATGATGTTATTGATTGAAATAAATACTCGACCATTAGACAACAGTTGTCCATGGATACCACTTTGGATGAAATATTGTCAGATGACTCAAAATGAATTGATGAACTATCCAAACTACTGTATACATATGATTTATTGGATAGAATATGATTGAATTTTATTTATATATATATATATATATATATATATATATATATATTATATATATATATATATATATATATATATATATATATATATATATGTATATATATATATATATATATATATATATATATATATATATATATATATATATATATATATATATATATATATATATATATATATATATATTATATATAGGTATGTATATAGATATATTTATTTATAAATATATATAATGAATTGATAGGTCGGATTGGACTGGCGACCTTCATCGCGTGGTCACAACTGTAGGCTTGTGGTGTGGGACAGGTTGACGTCTGACTGGTTCGGATCGGATCGACTGAAGAACGGAATGAAATGAGAAGTGAATTGAAATCAAAAGTGGTTTGACTGACTGAGTCACTCGATTACTGTGGTATAGTAACGTACATGAGAAAAATAACACATGTTATGATGTTAATACAAATGATTTTTTTTCAATTGTTTGGGGTGTGATATTTGAATGATTGTCTTGATTTTTTGGGCTCTTGATTCTACTTCTTTTTCCGTTTTCTTTATCACACATTATAAATAAAATTGATGAAATGTATTACTATTCAATTAATTAATAATCATTCCATTGATTATTTATTAATTAAAATCATTATTACACACTTTTTTTTTCAAAATTGGCATTATTATTTCCTTTTGATGATTGAAACTTCTCCTAGATTCAATTGATGTATATCAAGTTTCTTGTTCTATACGTTTCTATAATTTCATCGAATACGTTATTGAATTCCCAATTCTCATAATTTTTCGTTTTGATTTACATTCTGCTCTTCTAGCTAACAAGTGTAGATAAATGTCTGCTATTATAAAAATATAAATAAATACATATATATATATATATATATATATATATATATATATATATATATATATATATATATATATATATATATATATATATATATACATATATATATATAATAAATATAAATACATATATATATATATATATATATATATATATATATATATATATATATATATATATATGTATATGTATTTATACAGGCCTATATCTTGGGGGAAAATTGGGGAAAGGAGGATCATTTGAAATAAGATGATATAATAGTTCCATCCACCTTTTACTGATAAATGCATATTATTATGATTGACCTGAATTCAGTACTTTTGAATGTAGCGTTTAATATTCGTGATTGGAGGTCCAATTAACTAAAATACAACAATTTAAAGATACAAACCGGTATTGTGGCAATCTCTGTGTCGAGGTCGCCTCAGTCAACATGAACCATTACAAGTTTTCACAGAAAAAAAACACGAGACACAAATGCATTGCGTATGAATACACAAAAAATGAATTATTAAAACTGATCTATAGGAATGAGCGAAGAAATTCCACCCGTTTGCGACACATGTCTGGAATCCGCATGAAGTTGGAATAATAAAGGCTGTGGAGAACGTCCAAAGGGTTGCTGCAAGAAGGGTATTGGGGAGAGAAAAGCGCTGGAAGATTATCAGGAACGATAAGGATGTGGTTGATAAAGTTATAGAAAGATTGAGAAAATGGGATGGGAAAATTTGGCGAAACGAAGACAAATAGAAAGAATGTGCAATTTTGTTAGAGTCAAGAATGAATATACAGGATGGGATGAATTTAGCAATAGAATTGGAAAGGGATTACAAAGAAGTACAAGGGGAGGTGTGAGAATGGAAGTGGAAAAAGTGGATAGAGAAGTACGTGAATATGGATTCATACAGGGAACGATGTGGGAATGGAATGAATTGGAAGAAGATATCAAGAACATAACGATGCTTGGTGATTTAAGAAGAGAGCTAAGAAGAAAATGAAGTATAATTATATCGAGTATGTTTGATTGTAATTTCATTAGGTATAGTAACCATTACCACCTGTTTTATGAACAATCTGTAATGAATAAATAAAATATGTATGTAAATGCATTGCGTATGAATACACAAAAAATGAATAATAAAACTGATCTATCAGAATAAGCGAGAAAATGTTACCTGTTTGCGACACATGTATTGAGGTGTTGACAAAAAAACACATATTATCAAAATGTACCAGGAACCCTATTCCTGAGATAAATGAGATGTGAGAAAATAAAAATCAGTGAGAAAACGAGTATCTCACATAAAATATGAGATGATATATGTCATTATTATATGAGATAGTTTCCTGAGATAAATGAGATGTGAGAGCATAAAAATCAGTGAGAAAACGAGTATCTCACATAAAATATGAGATGAAATATGTCATTATTATATGAAATAGTTTCCTGGGATAAATGAGATGTGAGAAAATAAAAATGAGTGAGAAAACAAGTATCTCACATAAAATATGAGATGAAATATGTAATTATTATATGAGATAGTTTCATCACTGATTTTTCTCACATCTCATTTATCTCAGGAATAGGGGTCCAGGTAGGCCTATAACAATATACGACAACAACTGGCAATTAAAGACACAATTTTTAAAGTTTTGGCTGATGATAGTAATGCTATTAACAAGGTATTTATTTTCCTAAAGCAGCCAAATTTGATGGATAAAACTCAATTCATTCATTATTACCGTCGAAAACTTGACAAGAGGAGATTGTATTTCAATAAAAGCGAGGATTAAAATATTAGGATCGTTCGCACGGGTCGATAGGGGTTCATCACGATTAATAAATATGGATTTTATCATCCTTCTTTCTTTATATATTTATATTTATCAGATATTAAATCTCATTTATGAAAGAATATATATATATATATAGAAAATGTGAAGATTTTCATATTTCTGATGCTGAAAGAATTTCATTTCCCATTTATACATTTTTGAGTTCAAAATCTTCCGAGTTGAAGATATTTATTTTCCATTCTTCAGATCTTATAATTTAAAATATATTTTTAGAAATACTCTTTCGTTCATTTTTGTTTTATCTAATTCTGTCTTTTCAGTATCCCCCCCTGAAAAATTATCCAAAATTATTCACATCAATATTCTCTATTGACACTTCAATCATTATTGCCTATAACCAATCAATATCAATAAATATATCAATGAATATCAATAAATATCAATATCAATAATAAAAGGCTCACGAATATCAATATAATATCAATACATATAAACCTCCAACATTCATATTGTTTCACTTAATATGTGTTGAACTGTACTTCACATATGACCTACATCTATAAACTGAACCATCAGAACACCTGATCGTCAACAATATAGACAACATCGAAACGGTCGATCGAACCGTCATCATCAAGACACAGAATGTCGCATAATTGACTTGAAAGACGAAAAACAACATGACTCAAGAGTTGCATTTAGTATGCGTTTCTTACGATACGAACATGAGAAAAAATTAAATTATTATCATTTTAATTCTCAATTGAGAGTGTGTGCCAACTTAACTGAAAATGAGAATATCTGGTTTCTATGAATTATTATAGTTGAGCAAGTATTTATGATTCAATCAGTTTGATTAAAGTTGTCTTTGAACGATTCACTTTCATTCACAATTCAGTCTACTATTACTCTTCTATTAGCGTACTGAGGAGAGAGGAAGTGGTTTTGACTCGCATATACATGAAAACCTTTATTGGTCCCTGACTCTATAGTGAACAATACTAGGAAAACGCGTTATGTGTTTCCGCGTTGATGGATGAGCTAATAAGAATGAAACTGAATTATTTCAAAAAGTTAAATCAAGTTGATGTTTTGACGGCATTCAAATTAAAAATTAATGTTTTCATTCGGTTGATTTATTTCGTAGACTATTCTCATCATGAAGGAAATATTAGATGCAATCTAAGATACAATATATACACCTTGAGATCCAATTATATTCATTACTCATTGGATGAGCGAAGCGAAGACTCAATTACACTTGACCCGGAAAAAATGTACATGTTTTTTTTTTTTTTTTTTTTTTTTTTTTTTTCGCGCTCTACAGGTCAAACGAAAATTCAAATTCAATTGAAACTTGGCAAGCCCAAGTGTCATCATCTGGATTGAATCTCATTGATTTTTATGCGCAATCGATTGCACCACTTCTGAGAAAACTAATTTTCCATTTTCCAAATTACCCATAAGAATAAGCCGGAGAAAAATTTTCGTACAAAAAATGTCCTTCAAAAAAATTAAAATTTTCACCGAATTTCAATATAATAATGATACACATGATTTCAAACTTTCACTTCTCCTTGTTTAATAATGTTCATTTCAATGAATACAGTCTTACCCAGCATTCTTTGTTTCAGTATGTGCAGTATTTATTACGTTAAGTATTCATTGAAATAAATATTACTACAGAACAAGAATCTAAAAATATGAATTACTTCTGAGTTATAATATATATATTGACGCAACTTACCTCAGCTTTGACGTGCTGTTCAGCCTAGCTCACAATTTCGTTAGGCTAGGGGTGTTGTTGAGGTGGGTCAGGGACCGGAATTTAGTGACAACAAAACAATCGAACCAAAAGAAACCGAAATGGTCCACATAGTTTTACACACGAAATGATAATAATAAACGTAGAATTAATAAATCCGAAGACTACACTAAGTAAAATCAAAAGATTCTCTCTGTTCAAATATAACCATACACAAAAACACTCGATAACTCAATGTATCTCGCCATGAATCAACGTAAGCTCCCTCGCTCGAGATAGATGCGTCTACAAGAATCACCCGAACTGAACTGGACTAATAACCCTCGCTCTATATACCATGACATGCGTAACTACCCCTGCTAGTTATGGCTTGTACCGACGTGAAGGGGCGAAGGTCAAACTTCCCGTATTAAAATCACGAACGTGACAACATATTTGTTTATATATATATATATATATATATATATATATATATATATATATATATATATATATATGTATATATATTGATTATTGTTTGCTTAACGACCCCACCAACAGCTAGGTTATACGGGGGTACGGATGAGAAGGTGATTATGAAACGATGAAGTGATGATGAGTGAAAGGACGTTTACGGAAACCCGCGCCTTTTGTGGGATTCGAACCCACGCCTCAGCTGACTGAGCTCACGAGGGCGGTGACAGCATATATATATATATATATATATATATATATATATATATATATATATATATATATATATATATATATACATATATATATATATATATATATATATTATATATATATATATATATATATATATATATATATATATATATATATATATATATACATATTCTGATACGAGTGGTCGAGTGGCTAGCGCACTGAACCGTATTTCAGGAGAAGTTCAGATTGAATCTTTTAGTGACATAATTCGTTTCAAACTAAATCTAATAACCACACTTTTCAGATTTTAACATTGTTATCCATTTATTCATGACAAATTATTCGGTCTATTATTTTATTCGGTTATAATTATTCTATCATGTCTAGTATGTTCAAACACGACAACTAGAAACGTACGACCGGTTATGTTAAACGATAGGGGAGACAGCCGATCGTGACCGCTAGCTCTGACGTCATAAACAACTGTAACTGTTGTTTTATGAATGAAATCGTAAGGGGCGTGACGTCATAGCTGGTGGTCGCGGCAGCACTGACATGATAACACCTGTTGGTGTGAACGGGTCGCGACAATTCCGACTACATATGTGATGCTAAACTTATAATAGTAATGCTGTTGATAGAAATGCTTTCATTCAAGTATTTATTTCCCTAAGAGCCGATTGTACCAACTGATAATTAAATATTAATTAGTTAATCATTACTTAAGGTATAAAAATAGCATATGTATCCATGGGTAATTTACATATTTACATGTATTATTTATCCATTACAGATTGTTCATAGAACAGGTGGTAATGGTTACTATACCTAATGAAATTACAATCAAACATACTCGATAAAATTATACTTTGTAATTTTTTTCATAGCTCTCTTCATAAATCACTGATCTTCGTTATATTCTTGATATCTTCTTCCAATTCATTCCATTCCTGCGTCGTTCTTTGTATGAATCCATATTTACCTACTTCTCTATCCACTTTCTCCACTTCCATTCTTACCCCTCCCCTTGTACTTCTTTGTAATCCCTTTCCAATTCTATTGCTTAAGCTATAACAAGTCAATTTACTGATGTTTGCTTAATTCGCTAATCATCACTTGGTAGAACCGGGTCTAAAGCAATCTAATGTAATCGATGGAATTTAATTCATTCCACATAATATCTCTATAAAACAGGCACTTTTATATTCAAGAGTTTGTCAGTTGTTTTATTAAGCTACTTTTCTTTCTACTTTAATTGTATTTTGTTTTATAATATTTTTCTATAGTGTATGAATTATTTAGTATATGTGATTATTAATTTTGTAATCATTACAACTGATATCGATAATTTTAGTTGACGATAATATTATTATCATTATGACGATGTTTAAATTTATTATAATTGATTATTTGTTGCATGTTATACTGTGCCCAAGTGGCAACCGTATTGTCGGCAGTGTGTTTGATAAAAACTTATATTTAGATATATCAAGATAAGTAGGTCCGTGAAGTTGTGGCTCCCCAATTTGAATTCGGAATTGATTTTTTTTTTCACAATTAGTGCTGAATTTTTTTTTTTTAACAAATACAAATTTGAAACTATTAGTATGAAAACGGGTGATGGAAATGACCTCGCTGTCAGTGTCACCGCCCTCCCCCCCCCCCCCCCCCCCCCAAAAAAAAAATATATATATATATGAATATATATATAAATATATCGGAATGACAGCGGAATTTAATTATTGTCAGAATAGTTTATTGTAGGGCCTACATCTACTTTTCCTAGGTACATAAAAAGTATATTTATTTTTGCTGTAATGTCTTTTCGCGTGGATGATTTAACCTTTGACACCAATTCGTTTGGATCCTAGATGTCGTCTAGACGTCCAGTGCGCATGCTGCACTGCGAAGACCCCCACTGGGCACGTACTAAAAGGGGACTGACAATTGTTCATGTTTATTAAGGCCCCTGAAACCTGATAAACCACTCGAATTGACGTGTTAGGCCTTGCTAGCTCCAAAATGCCAGGACTTTTTTTTGTTCATTTTTGTTCATGTTTTTATTTTAGTATTGATTATTTTGGTTTTAATTTATCCCACTTCTTTTCCCTTCCTTTTCTTCATTCTTTTTTCATATCATGCTTTCATCCCATTCTTATTTTTCATTGTATCTTTTATTATAAAATTTGGTATAACTTCAATTATTAAGGGTATTAAGCGTATTACGCGATTCAATTTTAACTCTCAGAAATCATTTATATAGTCAAAATTAGCTTCATCATTTTAGTCTCAATTTAGCTTCATCTTCAATTTTTTCTCTTGTATGTTCTTATCAATTTTAATTCTGAATTTAATTGTTATTCTGTGTCTAACAAGGCAACCCACTGTACATGAACAGAGATCCGAAAAAAGATTTTTATATAAATATAATATATGATTTAATTTAATATCCAATATAATATAATAATACAAAATTAGGTAATTGAAATTTATTTCTCAGATTGATTATTTTCTGGGAGGCTGATATTATTCATTTTTTGGCGAATTGTTGATATTTTTATCCAAAAAGTTTCGTGTCTATTTGATAGGGGGGAATATATTGATTTTCGATCTCAGTTTAATAAACTCAAATTTTTATATCAGGGTTTTTCAAATAATTTTTAATCAATGTATCCTTGAAATAATATCCTTATTCCAAAAACGTTTTTTGTGATCGATAATTTCATTCCTTTTTGAATACATGTAAACAAGATGATTAAAATGATTGAAATCAAAAATGGTACCTAAAAGAAGGCGAGGTAAAAAATTAGCATTGAAATAAAAAAAAAAAAATTGGTCAATCCCTTGATATGATGTATGATCAATTGATTGATATGATTTGATAGTGGGCATAAACTACAGATAAAAAAAAAAAAAAATCTAAAAAAAATCAATCTCATCATAAAACACATTTCAATTCAATGTAATGCGTCAAATAAATTTCAGTGCGAAGGTACAATTTTTATCCTCCCTATCATTTAAAAGATTTGACCTTAATAAATCAAAACTGTCTACGAATAACCGATCACCATAATTCGTTTATATAATTTAGTTATCAATTAACTGACCTCAAAGTGCGTATAAAAGCCCCGAAAAGGTCACTGATATGACATCAATGTGCTGAGTCTAGTTTTGTAATAATGTGAAATTAATGATATCTTGCGAATTATTACTTCAAAAAGCATCAATTAAATTCCATATATACGTTATATAACAAATATATCGTTTTATATATTGAATTGAAACATTGCTTGTGATAAATACTCAATTATTAGAGGTCCATGGATACAACTCCAAATCAAATATTGTCAGATGACTCAAAACGGATTGATAAACTATGCAAATTCATAAATTTAACCGATTTATTGGATACAATATGATGTAAATGCTTTTGTAGATAATTATATTTCTTATATATTGAAGGAAAAGAATGATGAAAATTAAAATTGAAATGAATAAAACTATGAAATCTATACAAATTCGAAACTCTTAGTATGAGAATGAGTAAAAAAAAACATAAAATGTGCTAAATTGGTACCACTCGAAGCAGTTTTTACCCATTTTAACCCATACTATTACTATGCGCTCGTCTAACAACGCATATATGGTGTTTTCCTAGTTAATTTCCTTTTCTTTATTCCTTTATTCCATGCTCGATGCCCATCTCCTGAGAACTCTCTGAACATATTTCTCATCCTTGAAGTCTTCCTTTTATCCTGTAACGTCTCCCACCCCAGCTCTTCAATGATTTCAATGACACCCTCTGGTATTCTTTCCTTCTCTTTTTTTTATGTTGCTTAACGACCCCACCAACAGCTAGGTTATACGGAGGTACGAATGAGCGGATGATAATGAAACGATGAAGAGCTGATAGATGAAAGAACGTTTACAAAAACCCATGCCTTATGTGGGACTCGAACCCACGCCCAACGGTGACTTCAGTTACTACCGCTAGCGATAATTGACTTAGGCCACCGGGGCGGCTACCTTCTCAATTTCAACCGCGTTTCTCGTTTCTACTTTTATCTACTTCATTCTTCCCGATTTACCCTTTACTTTTCTTTCTGCCATTCTTCCAATATTTTCCACAATCAATATGTCAATATTGGCGTACATTTCAAAATGTGTTCAAATAATTATTGATCTTTCCAAAATTCAGGAAAACAAGCAAATTTTTCGAATGTGTTCGTGACACATCCAAAACTGAATATATCGAATTTATCTATAAATTGATCAAGTATTTTCCTTTTTGTGTAGGTGGTAGACGACTTTAATTGTAATAGGATAGCTACTAGTATATACTTTCAGTTTCAATGACCTGATAGGTATATACTAGTTGTGTATTGGTGAGTTTATGATTCGTCTCCTCCTCTCTCTTGTTCTATCTTCTTCCTATCTCTCTCATTCTCTATCTCTTGTTTTCTCTCTCTCTCTCTCTCTCTCTCTATATATATATATATATATATATATATATATATATATATGTATATATATATATATATATATATATATATATATATATATATATATATATATATATATATATATATATATATATATACATATATATATATATCTTTCTCTCTCTCCCTTCTCTAATTTGTTTTTTTCAAGAATTCATTGATAACCCATGCCACAATTTTGAGTTTTCAAGTATCATATAAAATACTGTCGATCCATAATGAACATTCACAATATGTTACTTGTTATTTGTATGTAACGGTACGCTGTGAGGTAAAAATCGACGACAAAAATATCGGGTGTTACTTTTACATGCAACTGATCTTTACACATTTGTTATTATATAATTTGACTCATTATCATTTTCTACAAATATTGTCTGCATCTTGTGATGTTCAAACTGCTTCACAACATTCAGAGAAGTATCTTATAAAATACTGTCCTTCCATAATGAACATTCACAATATGTTACTTGTTATTTGTATGTAACGGTACGCTGTGAGGTGAAAATTGACGACAAAAATATCGAGTGTTACTTTTACTTACAACTGATCTTTCCACCTTTGATAACTTATTGTTATTCCGACAAATATCTGAATCACATGATTTGTTCATTTCATATTTTACGCTTTTCAATTTGTATGATCATTTACTTATTCTGAATCAACCTGGTGCTAACTCTTTGCCCTATGTAGTCTGGGGAACACCTCAAAACTCAATTATTCTAAATATTTTGAAATGTGTTAATTACTTACATTTCCTGGATTTGCATTTTCCATCTGAACTGTCACTTTTCAACGACGCGGTAAAGCTAGACGCGTCAGGATCTCCCGACGTGGACGACGATCCTGACGATCCTGACGAGTTATCGACGAGATTCGACGCGTTCAGCAAAAGACGACAGTTTTTCGCGTTCACATCATCCTCATATGATAACTTATTTTCAGGTTTGATGATTAAATTTTTGACAATTTTTTTATTGAGTAAGGATGATTTTTTCTTCTCGATGTCATCATCTCTTACTGTGTTACCCAAACACAACCACTTCTTTAATAAACGCATTATTAAATTTTTTATTGTTTGTTTGGTGAAAATGTTGACTTTTTTATATACTTATGTCAAAAAATATATCACATTTAGTTCTTTCAGTTATTTCACTTTCAAGTTTTTTCGTAATGTTATTATTATTGCTATTTTTCCTTTATAAATGGAGATTTTTTTTGATTGAAAAAAATCACAATAATAGTTTTTTCAGCCGTAATTGAAATGACATATTTTTTACAATGGAAAATTCTTCACTTTTTTTAAAAGTTACATTCAATTATCACAATTCAATTATGTTAAAGTACTTTGATAAATGTTTTTAATCGAAGTTTTTCACATATATAATTCACTTTCACACGCTAGTAGTCTATCGTGACTGTTCGTTGATCGATTTCTGTTAGGACCTGTCGAAGAATAACTGTCAATATATCACAATCAATTATTTATATATCTTCGATGCATTTTTTCTTCCGTAAACAAATCGCCTCCAATCACATTAATTAGAACTTATCGAATTAATTAAATCGAATCTGTTATTACGTTCTAATTTTTATCACAACATTCACCTTAAACTGACTTAACCTTAAGGTTGAATATTACACAAGGTTCAGGTCATTGTTCCAACAGTATCACTTCATAAATTATTCAATATTAAATCGAATTAATTTGTCCGTATCATCAGTAAATGTTCTTAAATAAAAATGAGATTATTATTATATGATGGTTTTGAAAATGTACCTCTAAACATTCAATTATGACTTAAATATTTTTGATTTTCAATTATTTTATCTATTATCTTCTTTAATCAATGTCGACGATTTTCAGAAATATGTTTCATATTTTCACGTTCCATATACACAATTTTTCATTTTTGGATTTTCCGAAATTTTCATATATTTCATCCAATTAGTGATATATCAAGAAGATACGTATTAATTGAAAAATCAACAAATTTATTTTCCTCAAAAACAAAAACAAAAATAAAAATCAACGATTCAACGTAAAATTCTTCGATTTGAATCTTTATTTATCCTATATCAATAAAATATTCATTCAAAACTTAAGATTATTACGGTCACCCGATCTCTGTTGCAAAGCACGTGTTAAGACAGCCGCTACGGTCAGATCGTCACTGGCTACCCGAGCCATTCTCAACGTCGTTTATAATACCAACTAACTTACCTTGGAACGGAGTGTGCTATATGGTAGCATGGTGGTGGTACACGAGCACTGTCAAGCTCCCTCCACTAGCTCGCGTGGATACAACTTACACATGTGATGAAGGCTTGGAACACCAGTGTGTTAGTGGTTTGGGATAGGGGGGACGGTCGATCGTGGTATGCATATAACAAATGCAAGATACTGATGAGAAGAAGGCTGGGAACACTAGTGTGTTAGTGGTTTGGGATAGGGGGGAAGGTAACTTGCATCCTTCATTTTTTGTGGATAGAAGTTACTCATTTAAAGAACAATTTAAAGAAGTGGTAGTGCGGAGGGAAGTTTTATTATAGGGGATACGATAGTTTTTGTTGGTTGGGTGTATTTTTGATAATTATTATTTGTTTTCTACATCTTGTTCCTGTTTTGTTAAGAGTTTTGTTAATTTTGACACCACTTTTTGTCACAATTGTGCCTTGCCATCGCGCTTTTGTGCAACTTGAATTGTGAATGACAAATGAATAAATAGATTAGTGGTTTGAGATAAGGGGACAAGTTACTCATAGTATATGAATGCTTGGAACACTACATATTTACATATTTTATTCATTCATCACAGATCGTTTATAGAACAGGTGTTAATGGTTACTATACCTAATGAAATTACAATCAAACATACTCGATAAAATTATACTTTATTTTTTTCTTAGCTCTCTTCTTAAATCACCAATCTTCGTTGTGTTCTTGATATCTTCTTCCAATTCATTCCACTACTAGTGTGACTAGTACAATACTAGTGTGTTAGTGATCTTATATCAAACTTTTAGAAATTAAACCAAATATTGATCAATGGGATTCCTCTATCCGAAGTTCGAGGAGAGAAGAAGTGGTGCTGACCCGTTTGCGAATATGTCACACTCTCCTGACTCAAGCTTATCTGTTTACAATGGAACAAATCAAACCGCGATGCGATACATGCAATGATATTCTCACTGTGAGACATATTCTTATTGATTGTGGAAAATACTCGACCATTAGACAACAGTTGTCCATGGATACCACTTGAGATAAAATATTGTCAGATGACTCAAAACCGATTGGTAAACTATTCAAATTTCTGAATTTAACCGATTTATTGGATAGAATATGATTTAATTGCTTTTGTAGATAATTATATTTCTTATATATTGAAGAAAAAAAAGGATGATGAAATGACCACGCTGTCGATGTAACCCAGAAAAAATTATCATAATCATAATCATATATCATAATCTTATGAATTCACCATGAACTTTTCTCAGTTCAATAATATTCATCTGATGAAATGTCAATTATATTTTGGCATGATTCCTCTGTGGAGCCCACAAAGCACAGCCTTATCTGCATTCTTTTTTCCTTGAATCCAACCCGACATGTCCAGGAACTCAACGGAAAACTACGCTAACATCTTTAAATGCATCTGGTTTTTCGTCTGGTTTGCTATTGCTTTGTATAATAAACCAGTGTATTCCTCTCGTTTCATCTGATATATTTATATGTGAATTAAGACATCTTTTGGGTTTATTTCATTGATATTATTCAATTAAAAAGACCAGCGTTTCGCCAGGGTTTGTCCTGGCTTTTTAAGGGTCAAAATTGATCAGAACTAATTAATCAATATTCATAATCATTTTTCCGAATGAAATATGAAATTTAAATCTAATTCTGACAACAATTATCTTAATTAATTTTAATAGATTATCGGGACAAGATGGAAGATAATGAAGTATCTACATTATTATCTTGATAGTTTTCTCTTTTCAAAAAGAAAACATTTAAACTTGCTACAAAATCATTGTTCCCCAATTACGGCTAAGGGTGAAAGGAAGGATCGTTTGGCCGGGGTACCACAAGGGCAATCTTAACACCCCACCTCAATAGTTATAATTTAACATTGTAATAGATAGTTATCGAGATAATATGTAAAACAAAAACAAAAACACGAATTTCGCAATTTTCAGAAATAATATTAATGATATTAACAAAGAAGTCTCTAAAATTATCTCAAACAAATTCGCGAAAACCAATCAAAAGTTACACGATCCACCACTTCGCTTCGAAAGCGAATGATCGACTGATTGAACGCGAAGAAGTACCAAAGATCAGAATCTGGTTTCATTATACATTTTTATTTTGAGAACCTGTCAAAAGTGTAAGCCTCGGAACTGTTGTTGAACAAAGTTGGGGAAATCCCAGCTGCAAGGGCCCCGTTAATGTGAGTTTAGTGCATAGACGGTTGAAAATTAGCGATAGAAAAAACAATTAGATAAAAAAAGATAATTTGATAAAAAAAGTAAATATATTTTCGTAGGAAAACCCAGAATTAGCGTTGTATAGAATTTACGAGTAGATTTTTTCGGGAGGGAGTAGGGTGGATACCGACAGAGTGGTCTTTGAATCACTATTTTCTATATGTTTGAGATAAATAATCATATATGAGAAGTTCAATCATATATTATTATGATAATTCATTCATTAGATGTGCGAAGCGAAGACTTCGATCAATTTGTTCACAATAGAGCAAATCAAACCGCGATGCGATACTTGCAATGATATTCTCACTGTGAAACATTCTTATTGATCGTAATTATTTATTATTATTTATTATTTTACTTACAATACTTACAATTACTCACACTTACAATACCACTGCGCTGCATGAGCCGGTTCTTCAGAACAATAATTGTAATAATAAATGATAATTGTAATAATAACTAATGAAACAATAATAACTAATAATCGTAAGAAATCTCATGTAGTGGAAGTATTATCAATATGGGTCAAAAGCCGCCCCGGTGGCCAAGTCAATTATCGCTAGCGGTAGTAACTGAAGTCACCGTTGAGCGTGGGTCCGAGTCCCGCATAAAGCATGGGTTTTTGTAAACGTCCTTTCACCTATCATCACTTGATCGTTTCATTATCACCCGCTCATTCGTACCCCGTATAACCTAGCTGTTGGTGGGGTCGTTAAGCAACATTATGAAAAATGAGTCCACCAGATTCTTAACGTTCCAATGTGGATGAACTTAACACTGACTTCGGGCAAATTTAAGATAGCAATCAATGGCTGATAAAACAACTAATCAGCATCTCCATGTATTTCTCTTTACGCTGTCCAAATGTCGTGTTACCTACATGATAAAAATTATAAACTACATGCAATTGCACTATTAGACAACCGACAATATCATTGGACAACATGAAGTTTGTATTATCCATTGATTATCTTGCTGACAGCCGCTTTTCTGTTACAATCACTGGTTGTAACATTGTGAACACGAACTGTCTGGGATCAGATTTTTTTTTTTTTTTTTTTAATAACATCGAAACTTGATACGAAATCATTGTTCACCTATTAAGGTTATGCATAAAAGTAGGATCGTTTGGACGGATCACCACAAGGGTGATCTTACCACCCCATTTTATTTTTATTTTAAAGTGAAAGCAATGAACTTTGACACCAAAGATTCAGAGTATAGATTGTATCAAATATTATTTCATATCATCATGGGTATTCATAATATTTCGAAAAATGAATGTTTCAAATATTTCCTCATGGCTATTTATAATATTATATAGGTCTACTGTAAAATGTATCACATTTTTAATTCTCACGTTATTTCACATTCACATTCATAATATCATTCCGAAAAAAACTATGACTGAATTCGATCAATTCATATTTTTTTTTCTTGTTGTAGCCTATATATATATATATATATATATATATATATATATATATATATATATATATATATATATATATATATATATATATATATATATATATACACATATACATACATATATATAGGCCTATATATGAGGCAGTCAATATCCAACTAACTTTTAAAAAAGCCAATTTTTAAAAAGCTTGCACTTGAACTGACGGAAGTGGCTTCATATAATCATCAATATTCCGATGTAAATATCAATTCATTTTTTCATTTTATCTCTGAACTTGTTCTTCCCCTTTTTTATTTTCAATCAGTAATTTATGAGGTACTCACTGATATAAATCTACTGGTCCATTGTCTCGCATTGTCCTGGTATTACCAGTATTATGTCTGTGGTAACCCCCTACAGATCGAGTGTGTCTATGATTAATAGATTTCTTGGTAACCGTTTTAGTATTAAGGTCCTTGTGCCAATTGGATGTATTTATTACATGTGCAGAGGAGGAAAAGTGATCGAATTAGTTGAATTCGGAGAAGTGTGGGAGAATATTTGTTGGATTGTGTAATTATATTTGTATTCTATTTTTGAGCTGGAATTTTTGATCCGGTGGAGATATTGAGATTTTTTTTTGAATATCAAGGATTTGATACATATTTTTTTCATTAAAGCTTGGTATAAGCTCGGTTATATATATATATATATATATATATATATATATATAACTTTCACAGGTGTTATATAAATTCATACTTGTGAGAAATGACCTGTGTACTGATATACAAATATTCGAACTTAAGACAAATGAATATACACATATTGATTGAATATCTTATGTTTTTTTTATTTAATTCAAAGAGTTTCAATATTTGTATATCGGTACTTACAGTTCATTTCTGGAAAGAATGAATTCATATATATATATATATATATATATATATATATATATATATATATATATATATATATATATATATATATATATATTTATTTATATGTATCAAAAATCTCACGAATCATTTGCTTCAATATGTATTTTTGTTATCTCATCTATGCGGACGTGGGCACAAATGAGTGACGCGCAATGAAATACCACGTCTTCGCCCGCGCTCCAAGAAACGTCTATTTGTTATTTGACTGTGACCATCCTTCTTACCAATACACACAAACTGTGAGTTTGGCAAACCGAAAGAGAAAAAAAACTTTTTCGGAACTCATCTTACATTTTTTTTCTATTGATTCTCAAATAGTTTGAGCTTTGGTGACGGTAATGCTAGAATATGTGCGAAGTATGCTTCGTGGCTTCACATATCTTATACAGAGTATGAACTCAAAAGAACGATGAATTTTTGGAAAAAGAGAATATCGCAATGAGTTAAAATAATCTTCATCATGTGTAATTATATATTTTATCAACAAGTTTTCATAATTCTGATTTTGTATCGGAATTTTTTGAAAAACTTCCCATTATATTTGATAATGCAATTTTGAAATCTATCAATTCAAAAATAAATGGGTGTTGGAATAGCGATATCATAAAAAAAGGTATGCGAAATATTGATAACCTAATCCTGCAGGATCATATTTGAAATATCTGAAAGAGTAATTGATCTGTTGTATTAATACCAAAAGATGATTACCCGAAAAAAAATACTTATTGATTTTCATAAAATCTTTTTTGAGCGGAAGTCGATCTCAACATAGAAAACAAAAATTGATGAATATATCTTTCAACTTCTTTCTTCCGAACACATTAATATTTAATACAGATGCATCTTCAACTACATTCATTCCACAAAACTAATACAATATATAAGGAAATACATTGCATTCCATTTGTATTTAATCAATTCATTTATCAAGATGAATTTCACGGTACATTCTATGAATAATTTTTCAAACTAAAATATATGCCACGTCAAAATATAAACATTACCATGACATAAAATGTCAAAACCAAAATATCTAAAATCTAACTTGACATCTATGACAAAATAAATAATGTTCCATCCAATATCTATATTTACATATTTATAATTATATTTATAAATAATTAAACTATTGCCACATTCATCTATGACCGATTAGCCTACTACCAACCGATAACCTTGGTTGTAACATCCTCCCATGCTTATCATGAAGGTTCGAAACTACCGGAGTTAGTTGTAAGGTATGAGAAACACAGTCGCTCCAGACCATAAACCTCTGAGAAGGATTTATCCAAACATGACTGGCCATAAAATGATTGAGTTTTTTGACACTTCTTACGTATATTTCTATATACCATTGTGTACTTTGAATAATGATAATATTGAATAATGATGACATGATGCAAGCCAAGTTGATTAATATGTTGCTAAGTGACTAGGAAGTCGTGGAACATCCTGGGTCAGTGGATGATGAAACGTGTGCTGTACTTTCGATTATTATGACTAGGAAAACGCCATATATGCGTTGTTAGACGAGCGGATAGTAATAGTATGGGTACAATCTGCTTCGAGTGGTACCAATTAAGCACATTTTATGATTTTTCTTCAAAATGGCTGACGCGATCAAGCTGAAAATTTCCAGAAATGTGTATCAGAATGTGATTCAACTTCACGCAAAATTTCATTTTTATGAAAAATATGTTTTTTTTCTCGCACTAATGGGTATTTTTGAGATTTCTGAAAGTCATGAAAATGAAAGTTATCATCCTATAATGCCACAAAACGATACAAATCTAAGTTATCTGATCCATACATATATATATATATATATATATATATATATATATATATATATATATATATATATATATATATATATATATATATATATACATATATATATATATATATATATATATATACATATATATACATATATATATATATATATATATATATATATATATATATATATATATATATATATATAGAACAAATTTGAATGTATGCATCATACTCGAAGCCTACAGCTCCCAGTCGACTTATATCGGTATTGCACGCAACAACGGATATAGTGCAACACATGCATGTTGTGTTATGTCAGCATCATTTACAATGGACCACACCAGATGTGAGAGTCGAGGTGGCATCACGTAAGTCAATAAGTGGACGTCAATATTATGTCAAAATAAATACAACTAAATCGTTAAAATTTAGAATTTCCGATAAAAAAAAGTGATAATGTATCAATATATACTTGTATTCATAAAATAAGTAGGTCATTCAGATGAGTGGTCGAGTGGCTAGCATACTGAATCGTCATTCGGAAGAGCGGGATTCGATTCCGGCCATGGTCGACCATACTGAATGTTTTTACGTGGTTTGGTTCCCTGTGTGGTTCTTTAAAAACAGGTCTAGACCGGCTGCCTGACAATGTCAAAAACATACATAATAGAGGAAATTTGATTTATTCCACATAATTATATATCAACTTGAGTTTTAAAAAAATATAAAAATATATATACACAAGTTTGAAACTATTAGTGTGAAAACGGGAAACGAAATGCCCACGCTGTCGGTGTCACCCCCCAAAAAAATTGAAAAATCAAATATAAGTGTTAGTTCTTACTTAATTTTGAATCCTTCCACACATAAAATGCAGAATGTAGTTCACTTAAATTGAAAATATCCGCTCCCTTTTGGTTGATAATGGTTTCTAGTTGTGTTTGTACGTAGAATATGTTCTCTATTGCTCGACCTTTCAACTACATTTTTTTTAATAACATCGAAATTTGATACAAATTCACTGTTTCCCTGGTAGGGCTTAGGATGAAAGTAGAATCGTTTGGACGGGGCACCACGAGGGCGATCTTACCACCCCATTTCATTATTATTTTAATTGTAAGCAATGAACTTTGACACCTGGACTGAGCTGTCTGTGACCACACTTCTTGGCCGCAGATAAAAGTCTTCAGTTGCCGAAAGTCCGGAACACATTATAAGTATGAACCGTTTCTGTGATATATCCGGACATTACCAGCATTGGTATTGAGAGTAGACCAAACACACGAATGTTGATATCTTTCTCTTTGAACCAAGTCACTTAGACAATGTTCACTCAACTTCCATTAACAGCAGATGCAAAGTTCATCATTATACAAAGGATAAAATAAGGAGTGATAAGCCCAAAGTATAACTAGCCCTATCGCACTACTAATTAAAGGTCGTGACCAATTGTAACTTCATCCAAGTTCACCTCAAGGACTGTGGGAAACCACGAAAAAACACTTCATGATGGATGAAAAATAAATGCACCCATCAGTCCTTTCACCTAACTCACGAGTTGATCAAAAAAAACATAGACTAAAAAGAACATGAACTAATGAAATAATAAGCCCTTGCACATCGATGTGTATGGATACATCATATAGATAGGACAATTAAATACATTTTTTACGTGAAACGTGACTTTTATAACCATAAATACTAATAATTGTTCATATATATTATATATTCAAAAATAATATAAATAAATAAATATATATATATATATATATATATATATATATATATATATATATATATATATATATATATATATATATATATACGAGACGAGACGAAACTTACACACACACTCATAACTATGTATATATATATATATATATATATATATAATATTCAAGTGTCGTGTATGAGTGTGTGAGAGTAATATTTGCGAGTGTTATCAGCGGTTGAGTAACAGCTCATGGTCCAGTAAACAAGTTAGCTTAGTGGGCCCGGACCGGTGTGAGTGTGTGGCCTAGACCTAGACCTCGAGAAGGACCGTCCCAGCTAGTGCCAATTGTAAATAGAAAGTCGGCTCGCTTGTATCGTACGATAAGAGGGCGTGGGGCATGATGTAATAGTATACAAGTCTAGTGTGGTACTGCAAAAAAAAAGGCGGACTGAATATTGAGATATGTGGAATATTGGGATTTTGTGATTGGTGGACAATATTGGATAATATTTGAAATGAGTATGGGAATATGTGAGATATTATTGGTGAGGAATATTAGATGATATTTTTAATTGATATAAAAATATGTGGAATATTGGGATTTTGTGATTGGTGGACAATATTGGATAATATTTGAAGAACAACAATTTTATTGTCAGCTGTTCACACTGTGATTGAACACAAGTATTTAGCTTGATAATCTATAAAAAATTACAATTGAATTACAAAAATTACTTATGTGAAATTATGAACTTATATCTAGGTATAAAAGTCGACGATTAAAAGAAAAAGAACGTTATTAAAACAAAAATACAGATGATAATAATAAGTTCGAAGATTAAATAGTTGAAATAAATAAAATAAATGTTTTGTAACGTTTATGACGAGTTGTTATATGGATGATTGTGGAGAATGAAGGATGAGTCTTTAAAATTGAATGGAATGGATCTTAACCAATATTATATCGAAATATCGAAACCAATATTAACAATAATAACACAATTAAAATTAACGAAACGAAAGTAGAATCATATTTAATATTATATAATTCCATGCAATAATGATGGATAATAACACATTGAATGTAATTTATCCAGAAAAGGACATTCATAAATGAAAAACAGAAACTAAATTAAATTGTGAATGTAATTATTGTGAGTTGTAATTCGAATGATTTACTCAACTGAGAAGCGGTTTAACCAATCTTAGTTGAGTGTTATTTCGCCTACTTCAAGTAAGAGTGCGAAAGTAACATAAGTAACCAAGGGTGATAATTCGTTAATCCGCTAATTTTCGCCTAATCCACTAAAATCCGTTGATTCAACCGGGACTAAGATTCGTAAAACTGGGTCTGAATGGATTCTTCTTCAATTATGAAGTTGAAAGATTTGTTCATCTCATAGATCTGAATATATCACATTTATATATAAGTTATATTTATTCTTCTCAATTTTCGAATCATTGTTCTATATTCATAAGAGCCAGTTGTGCCAAGTGATGATTAGTGAATGAAACAGAAATCAGAAAATCAACTTGTTATTACCCTTAGCTACATATGCTATTCTTGTACCTTAAGTAATGATTAACTAATTAATATTTAAACATCAGTTGGTACAATCGGCTCTAAGTGTGACAATGCCATTTGGAGTCGATGAGGTATAGTTATTAGTTATTATCTTAGTTAGTAGCGGTCAAAAGTGATAATTTACATGTCTTCTTCATTCTTAATATTCATAATCACATAGCTTTTCTCGCCCAATAAATCAACAAAAATCGCATATTATTTTGAAGGTCACCCAGTGGTCCAGGCACACAGCTGTATTGGTCAAAAGTCAAAGATTCATGATTCATTGTTGATAGGAAATTATTAATGTATTACGTGTTTGTTGAATATCGTTGTTCTTTTGATTTTATTGGAGTCCTCACAGAAAAAACCTATGAGAAGAAAAATATGAACTAATTTGAAAATAATTCAAAAGCCATATTGAGAAAAAAGTTCCCAAACTTACTTCTATATATCATCTCTTTCTTCAATGTTTCTCTCTTTATCTCATTTTTTTCTTCTCTTCCGATTTTTTTTTTCACCGTCGACTTGAAAATTCCTTCATGTAGGGGGAAAAGTCTCCTGTCTTTTCTCCGACGTTCATGTTTATTTTTCCTAATTCGCCTCTGTCTTCATTGAAAAATGTTATTTTTCTTCTTTGTCCATTATTAATTTAGATTCTGCACTGGCTCTCTCATACTCTTGCCACCCATAAAATAATGGGGAAAAAGTAAAGAAAGAGGATGATGAAATGACCACGCTGTCGGTATCACCAAAAACAAAGGATATACAATTTATTTACTTAGTTATTTCATTTACTCATTACAGATTGTTCTTCAAGAAGGTGGTAATGATTACAATCATGAAATTACAATCAAACATACTCGATGAAATTATACCTCGTTATTTTTTCTTAGCTCTCTTCTTAAATCACTGATCTTCGTTATATTCCTCATATCTTCGTTAGGTTAGCTGAGGTCAGGTTAGGTTAGGTCAGGTTAAGTTAGGTTATTACTTTCAATTCAAATTGTAAACATTGCTTCAACAAAGATTGATTTTAATATGAAATAATAATAAAATGGGGTGGTAAGATCGTCCTCGTGGTGCCCCGTCCAAACGATCCAACTCTGTCCCTTAGTCTTAATAGGGTAACAATGATTTTGTATCAAGTGCCGATGTTATTAAAAAAAAAGTACAATAATCTGATATTATCGTCCAATTACTGAAAAATGTCAAATCGTTACGCAAAGAAATTGCATGCGCACCTGTTTCATTTTGTAGATCACTAAGCCACTTTGTTTTTAATTATTATAATGTGCCTAATTATTGTTACAAAAAAGAATGTGACATATTTAACTACCTGATTAGCAGCTTGTATCTAATTGATATGAGTTAGTGTTACACCAAACCGAAACTCGCCAAATGCAATCTTCGATGATAATAATAATAATATCAGTAGTAGAGAGCGAGGTGTAATATTGTAATGTTCATGACAGATTTGAACTCGGAAGAAATAAGGATTAGATATCATTATTATTTTATCTTATATTTTATTCCATTTCATCATCATCATTTATAATTTTATTATTATAATGTATCAGGGCCCGGTTTCACGAATTTTTAGTTACTGGATTCAGCGATAGTTAGCGGATTTACTTGTTATCATCCTTGGTTACGTATGTTATTTTCGTACCTTCTACTAAACGTGTGTGGTTTAGTAGGCCTACTTAACTAAGATTCGTAAAACCTGGCTCAAGTATAAAAATATAAGACAACAATTCCTATAATAGTTTTGACTGATAAAGTAATGCTATTTGGAAAGTATTAATTTCCTGAAGCTATCTAATTTGATAAATGAAATTTAATTGTTCCTACATGATAATATATCAACATTCATTTGAAGATATTAAAATTCAAAACTATCTGTTTGAAAACTGGTGATGAAATAACCACGCTGTCGGTGTTTGGGATTAAAACTTATATAAATATATCCATTTTAATATATTTTATCAATCAATTTTCCGGTTTGTCGAGTAGAGTTTTATTCATTGCAATAATAGATGAATATAGCCTAACGTTTCGGTGTGTTCTCACACACCCTGTTCACAGGCACTATAATATGAACTTATATATTCATAACATTCGATTCAAATGCCAAAACAATAGTAATGATATTCATTTATATGAATATTTCTATATATGAATGAATATATATATGAATCATATACAAAAAATTACAGTGAAATTTGAATTTTCGAAACTTTTAGAATGCAAACTGATGATGAAATGAACATTCAATGCTCGATCCTTTGAGTACATATTGACTTCAAAAAACTGAACAAGCCCTGAAAATTATGGATTACATCTCAGAAATCCTTCGAATTCATTTCTTCAATCTTATAATTATTATTTAAAAATAATTGTCTAAGAACAATACACAAAAGTATGAGTACAAATTACGCATGGCGGAAGATCTACTACTACTATAACCTTAGAAAAGAGGAAGTATAATCGTGTTTTTAAAGATACTCATTAAATGATAATGTAATCTATTGTGAACTTGCCGACACTTCCTTTGAATAAACTATAATTATTGTCACCTACGAATTCTGTGTTGAGACCTTCTATTGCTGCTCGAATGTTGACAATCATGTCTGTGTTCACGTTTAGGAGGACACTAATTCTTCAGGTACAAGCTGGTGATTTTGTGGTTTTTTGGTTCAAGCTAATTAAGTCTCTTCATCTTCCACATTTTATAAAAAAAGACGATAAAATGACCACGCTGTCGGTGCAACCCTCCGAAGAGAAGAAGAGACTGAATTAATTCTGAGAATGATAAAGAAATTTATAGACTATAGACAGAAACAAAAATTCGTCGCAGAGACACACTCATACCAGATTCGATAGAAATTAATAATAATGTCTGAAATAACTATATAATGACTGAAAAAATATAATGAATTGAGTGAAGAGTAGGTTCATGTTGTAATCAGAGCGAGTTTCACGAATTAGTTGAAGGTATGAAAATAACATATGTAACCAAGGGTGATAACAAGTAAATCCGCTAACTATTGCCTAATCCACTAACTGACAATTCGCTTAACCGGGCCCAAGTATATTTCGAATATATTGGGTGTAACATTGAAAGATTTCAATGACCTTGGGCCTGTCGACAACCACTTGGATCAATTGTGATGATTACAAATGATATTTTCCTCCAACGATATTAATTTTATGAACTGTCTTAGATTAATCATCTATATGCATTGTCTGTATGCAAACTCTTGTCTGAAAGATCGTGCACTGAATCTTTATATATATAATATTTACTCTACAAATTCATACAAATTCAAATTCATTCATATATTCATATAAATTCATAAATTCACATGCAACAGTTGTCCATGGATACCACTCCAGATAAAATATGGTCAAATGACTCGATAAGGATTCATAAACTATTCAAATTTCTGATTTTTTGGTGATAAGGTATGATTTTTTTATAGGTAATTATATGTCTTGAAAATAAGAATATATGAAGAAGGGTAATGAAATGTCTACGCTGTCGGTGTCACCAAAAATGAAAAATACAAAAATATCAAAAATAATAATAATGAAATATGAAATATAAACAAATTCGGAACTATAAGTATGAAAACAGGTGACGAAATGACCACGCTGTCGGTGTCATCCCCCCACACACAAAAAAATCATCCTCTGCCTTAATTGGGAAACAATGATTGGTACCTCAAAATACCTCAACATTTCATTACCAGAATTTTATTCCCTCAAATGGTGAATCAATTCAATACTAGATAAGCGCAAAATCACCAAGCTGTTCAACGCGTCTTCAAACCTAAACATTCAATTCAATCTAATACTAAATAGTGCAAAATCACCAAGCTGTAGTCAATTCAATTCAATACTAAATAAGCGCAAAATGACCACGCTTCGACGCGTCTTCAAACCCAACAATTCAATCAATTCAATACTACATGAGCGCAAAAAGACCAGTTGTCGACGCGCCTTCAAACCTCAACATTCAATTCAATTCAATTCAATACTAAAATAGCGCAAAATGACCACGCTGTCGACGCGTCTTCAAAACACAACATTCAATTCATTCAATTCAATACTAAATAACGCAAAATGACCACGCTGTCGACGCGTCTTCAAACCACAACATTCAATTCATTCAATTCAATACTAAATAAGCGCAAAATGACCACGCTGTCGACGCGTCTTCAAACCACAACATTCAATTCAATTCAATTCAATACTAAATAAGCGCAAAATGACCACAGCTGTCGACGCGTCTTCAAACCTAAACATTCAATTCAATTCAATACAAATAAGCGCAAAATGACCACGCTGTCGACGCGTCTTCAAACCAAACATTCATTCAATTCATACTAAATAACGCAAATGACCACGCTGTCGACGCGTCTTCAACCTAAACATTCAATTCAATTCAATACTAAATAAGCGCAAAATGACCACGCTGTCGACGCGTCTTCAAACCACAACATTCATTCAATCATACTAAATAAGCGCAAAATTGACCTATCTGTAGTCAATTCAATTCATACTAATGAGCGCAAAAAGACCAAGTTGTCAACGCCCTTTAAACCTCAACATTCAATCCAATTAATTCAACGACGATTGTTCATCAAGCTCTCGAGTTGATGGAAATACTGTGAAACCTCGCATCTGAGGAATCGTGGGTTCAACTCAATCACGTGTAGTCACGACTAGTTGATGGACGGTTGACATGTCCTGAGATTCGTGATCTTTGTGGCCTCAATTCAACCTTTGTTCTGGAGTGTATCGAATCATGTAATTGATGACCACATGGCGCGAAATGAACTAGCTCTTTCCAAACCTAACTTTCAATTCGATGTAATTATTCTGCTGTCGTATTTGTGAGTATTTGTATCATTCTGAGTTTAAAATGGCGTATCAATTCAATACTATAGATTCGCAGAATGACCTAGCTGTTGGTTAGTTATTTTATCTACTCATTACAGATTGTTCTTAAAACAGGTGGTGATGATTAGTATCATGAAATTACAATCAAACATACTCAATAAAATTATACCTTGTTATTTTTCTCTTAGCTCTCTTCTCAAATCACCGATCTTCGTCACATTCTTCATCTCCTTTCAATTAATTCCATTCCCGCGTCGTTGTTTGAATGAATTCATATTTATCTACTTCTCTATCCACTTTTTCCACTTTCATTCCTAACTCCCCTTGTACTTCTTTATAATTCCTTTCCAATTCTATTGCTTGATTAATTCCATCCTATATATGCATTCTTGACAACGAAATTGCACATTCTTTCTATTTGTCTTCGTTTAGTCAAATTTTTCCATCCCATTTCCTTTTCATTTTACTAGGTCTTTCTATAACTTTTTCAAACACATCCTTATCGTTCCTGATGATCTTCCAGCGTTTCTTTCTCCCCAAGACCCTTCGTGCAGCAACCCTTTGGACGTTCTCCACAGCCTTTATTAGTCCATCTTCATGCGGATCCCAGACTGAACTAGCATACTCAAGCATTAGCCGAATCAGACTTTTGTATGCCTTCTCTTTTATTTTGAAATAGATGAATCTGAATCATCTTTTATAGATGAAATCTGATTGAATTTCTTATTTATAATTATATATATATTGAAAATGGAAAAAAAATAGAAGAACAGTGATGAACTGACCACGCTGTCGGTACCCCCTCCCCCTCAAAAAAAATCATTTTTCTCAATCCAACTGATCCGTTGTATAAAGGCCCGTTTTCATGGCTCGCGGCAGGAGACTGGCGTCTCATTTTCTGGCCAACTAGAAAGCTGTGAATTCTGCCGAATTCTGCCGCTTGAATAATTTTAACTTTGGAAATAAAACGCAGCGGTTAAATTCTCTCGCACATACAAGAAGTAAGGTTATGTAGAAATATAATATCTAAATTAGTACATTTCAAATATTCATTATTATTTTATTTGCGTGCCACATAGAAACAAAACTCATTTTATCTTATATTTGATTTTATCATCATTTATAATTGTATCATTATAATGTATCAGGGCCTGGTTTTACGAATTGTTAGTTAGTGGATTCAGCGATAGTTGGCGGATTTACCACCCTTGGTTACATATATGCTATTTTTGTACCTTCTACTGAACGTTTGTGGTTTAGTAGGCCTACTTAACTAAGATTCGTGAAACCTGGCTTAAGTATAACAATATAAGACAACAATTCCTTTAATAGTTTTGGCTGATAAAGTGATGCTTTTTGAAAAGTATTTTCTTCCCTGCAGCAATATAATTTAATAAATGGAATTTGATTTTTCCCACATAATAATATATCAACATACATTTAAAGATATTAAAATTCAAAACTATCTGTTTGAAAACTGGTGATGAAATAACCACGCTGTCGGTGTTTGGGATTAAAACTTATATAAATATATCCATTTTAATATATTTTATCAATCAATTTTCCGGTTTGTCGAGTAGAGTTTTATTCATTGCAATAATAGATGAATATAGCCTAACGTTTCGGTGTGTTCTCACACACCCTGTTCACAGGCACTATAATATGAACTTATATATTCATAACATTCGATTCAAATGCCAAAACAATAGTAATGATATTCATTTATATGAATATTTTCATAAATGTATAAATATATATATATATATATATGAATCATATACAAAAATTGTATAGAGAATTTAAAAGAAGTACAGTGAAATTTAAATTTTCGAAACTTTTAGAATGCAAACTGGTGATGAAATGAACATTCAATGCTCGATCCTTTGAGTACATATTCACTCCAAAAAACTGAACAAGCCCTGAAAATTATGGATTACATCTCAGAAATCCTTCGAATTCATTTCTTCAATTTTATAATTATTATTTAAAAATAATTGTCTAAGAACAATACACAAAAGTATGAGTACAAATTACGCATGGCGGAAGATCTACTACTACTATAACCTTAGAAAAGAGGAAGTATAATCGTGTTTTTAAAGATACTCATTAAATGATAATGTAATCTATTGTGAACTTGCCGACACTTCCTTTGAATAAACTATAATTATTGTCACCTACGAATTCTGTGTTGAGACCTTCTATTGCTGCTCGAATGTTGACAATCATGTCTGTGTTCACGTTTAGGAGGACACTAATTCTTCAGGTACAAGCTGGTGATTTTGTGGTTTTTTGGTTCAAGCTAATTAAGTCTCTTCATCTTCCACATTTTATTAAAAAAAAGACGATAAAATGACCACGCTGTCGGTGCAACCCTCCGAAGAGAAGAAGAGACTGAATTAATTCTGAGAATGATAAAGAAATTTATAGACTATAGACAGAAAAAAAATTCGTCGCAGAGACACACTCATACCAGATTCGATAGAAATTAATAATAATGTCTGAAATAACTATATAATGACTGAAAAAATATAATGAATTGAGTGAAGAGTAGGTTCATGTTGTAATCAGAGCGAGTTTCACGAATTAGTTGAAGGTATGAAAATAACATATGTAACCAAGGGTGATAACAAGTAAATCCGCTAACCATTGCCCAATCCACTAACTATCAATCCGTAAAACCGGGCCCAAGTATATTTCGAATATTTTGGGTGTAACATTAAAAGATTTCAATGACCTTGGGCCTGTCGACAACCACTTGGATCAATTGTGATGATTACAAATGATATTTTCCTCTAACGATATTAATTTCATAAACTGTCTTAGATCAATCATCTATATGCATTGTCTGTATGTAAACTCGTGTCTGAAAGATCGTGCACTAAATCTTTATATATATAATATTTACTCTACAAATTCATACAAATTCAAATTCATTCATATATTCATATAAATTCATAAATTCACATGCAACAGTGGTCCATGGATACCAATTTAGATAAACTATGGTCAAATGAATCGAAAAGGATCGATAAACTATTCAAATTTCTGATTTTTTGGGGATAAAATGTGTTTTTTGATATTTAATTATATGTCTTGGAAATGAGAATATATGAAGAAGGTTGATGAAATGACCACGATGTTGGTGTCACCAAAAACTGAAGAATACAAAAATATCAAAAATAATAATAATGAAATAATGAAATATAAACAAATTCGGAACTATTAGTATGAAATTGGGTGATGGAATGACCACGCTGTCGGTGTCATCCCCCCCACACACAAAAAATAATCCTCTGCCTTAATTGGAAAACAATGATTGTTACCTCAAAATACCTCAACATTTTATTATCAGAATTTCATTTCCTCAAAAAGTGTATCAATTCAATACTAAATGAGCACAAAATTACCAAGCTGTCAACGCGTCTTCAAACCTAAACATTCAATTCAATCTAATACTAAATAAGTGCAAAATGACCAAGCTGTAGTCAATTCAATTCAATACTAAATAAGCGCAAAATGACCACGCTCTCGACGCGTCTTCAAACCACAACATTCAATTCAATTCAATACTACATGAGCGCAAAAAGACCAAGTTGTCGACGCGCCTTCAAACCTCAACATTCAATTCAATTCAATTCAATACTAAATAAGCGCAAAATGACCACGCTGTCGACGCGTCTTCAAACCACAACATTCAATTCAATTCAATTCAATACTAAATAAGCGCAAAATGACCACGCTGTCGACGCGTCTTCAAACCACAACATTCAATTCAATTCAATTCAATACTAAATAAGCGCAAAATGACCACGCTGTCGACGCGTCTTCAAACCACAACATTCAATTCAATTCAATTCAATACTAAATAAGCGCAAAATGACCACGCTGTCGACGCGTCTTCAAACCTAAACATTCAATTCAATTCAATACTAAATAAGCGCAAAATGACCACGCTGTCGACGCGTCTTCAAACCACAACATTCAATTCAATTCAATACTAAATAAGCGCAAAATGACCACGCTGTCGACGCGTCTTCAAACCTAAACATTCAATTCAATTCAATACTAAATAAGCGCAAAATGACCACGCTGTCGACGCGTCTTCAAACCACAACATTCAATTCAATTCAATACTAAATAAGCGCAAAATGACCTATCTGTAGTCAATTCAATTCAATACTACATGAGCGCAAAAAGACCAAGTTGTCAACGCGCCTTTAAACCTCAACATTCAATCCAATTTAATTCAACGACGATTGTTCATCAAGCTCTCGAGGTTGATGGAAATACTGTGAAACCTCGCATCTGAGGAGATCGTGGGTTCAACTCAATCACGTGGTAGTCACGACTAGTTTGATGGACGGTTGACATGTCACTGAGATTCGTGATCTTTGTGGCCTCAATTCAACCTTTGTTCTGGAGTGTATCAGAATCATGTAATTGATGACCACATGGCGCGAAATGAACTAGCCTTTCCAAACCTTAACTTTCAATTCGATGTAATTATTCTGCTGTCGTATTTGTGAGTATTTGTATCATTCTGAGTTTAAAATGGCGTATCAATTCAATACTATAGATTCGCAGAATGACCAAGCTGTTAGTTAGTTATTTTATTCACTCATTACAGATTGTTCTTAAAACAGGTGGTGATGATTAGTATCATGAAATAACAATCAAACATACTCAATAAAATTATATTTTGTTATTTCTTTCTTAGCTCTCTTCTTAAATCACCGATCTTCGTCATATTCTTTATATCTCCTTTCAATTCATTCCATATCCGCGTCGTTCTTTGAATAAATTCATATTTATCTACTTCTCTATCCACTTTTTCCACTTTCATTCTTACCCCTCCCCTTGTACTTCTTTATAATTCCTTTCCAATTCTATTGCTTAATTAATTCCATCCCATATATGCATTCTTGACAACAAAATTGCACATTCTTTCTATTTGTCTTCGTTTCGCCAAATTTTCCCACCCCATTTCTTCAATCATTTCACTAGGTCTTTCTGTAACTTTTTCAACCACATCCTTATCGTTCCTGATAATCTGCCAGCGCATCTCTCGCCCCAATACCCTTCTTACAGCAACCTTTTGGACGTTCTCCACAGCCTTTATTAGTCCAACTTTGTGCGGATCCCAGACTGAACTAGCATACCGAAGCATTGGCCAAATCAGACTCATGCATGCCTTCTCTTTTATTTTGAAATAGATGAATCTGAATCATCTTTTATAGATAAAATCTGATTGAATTTCTTATTCATAATTATATATATATTGAAAATTGAAAAAAATGGAAGAATGGCGATGAACTGACCACACTGTCGGTCCCCCTCAAAAAATCATTTTTCTCAAGCCAACTGATCTGTTGTATAAAGGCCTGTTTTCATGGCTCGCGGTAGGCGGCTGACGTTTCATTTTCTGGCCAACTAGAAAGCTGTGAATTCTGCCGAATTCTGCCGCTTGAATAATTTTAACTTTGGAAATAAAACGCCACGGTTAAATTCCCCCGCACATACAAGAAGTAAGGTTATGTAGAAATATAATATCTAAATTAGAACATTTCAAATATTCATTATTATTTTATTTGCGTGCCACATAGTACGAGGATGAAAATCACTTCAACTCCTGAATTAAACTCGGATTATATATTTAAATAAATGAATGAAATCTCGAACTGGATGAGAAGAAACGCGAGTTTGTGAACAGCGCAGGCGCCAGGCGATATTTATAAACGCCACCCCGAGCGCTGAAAACGGGCCTTAAGATTCATATTTTAAAAAAATGACTGATAAACCTCATAAATTTGTCATTCCTTCAACGAATAGGGATAGACTTGAAGATATTTAAATTCCATAGCAACAGTTCAGATGTCACAGTAATCATTAGAAGACATGTCGGTGAATTAGCACAAAGACCTTTAAATCTTCTCTTCCTGGATGGAAGATATTCGTACAAATGACCTTGCTCATTCAATGCGTAATGAGCTCTAACGCATTATACACACTCACACATCTGATCTCTTAATAAGTGTCATTTGAGTTGCTGATTGTTGGAATATTTATGATGAAACAATTGGAGGACACGCTTCAGAACCAATGAGTCGATTCTAATTATATTCGGGGGCGTTTTACAAACTCTTATTTTGATCCTGAATTCAGTAATAATGGTACTCCTTAACTGCTCTTCTGATTCCCCTCACTTCCCTGAATCTTTTTCTACTATCTTCTCTTCCCAACTCCCCACAGAACCACACAATATTTCCTACTTCAGAACCCATTATATGACCTCAATGAATTTCTGACTTCAAAGTCACACTAGTCAACCATTCCATCATCTTACATGTATTATCTATATTTTTCAATTATCTCTTCATGTTCACTTATTTTCATTTCTAGTTTTGAGTATTTTCTATATTTGTACCATGTACAAATCTTTAAAAAAATAAACATAAACATAAACGGTCTTTTTGAGCGAAATATTGTCAGTTGACTCAAAATGGATTGATGAACAATTCAAATTGCTGTTTTTGATTGATTTGTTGTATAATATATGATTGATTTTTTTAAATCTTCACCGGGAGCAATTTATTTGCTCGCAGCTGGGTCACCTATGGCGATAAGGTCTGGAGTGAGGGTCCAGACCAAGTTCGGACCGTCTCGGTCGAGTGGAAGCGACCGGAGTATATGGAGGGAGTACTGAACCTTACGTTTGTATTTTAATTTCATTTCGTTTTCTTGACACTTTTCTCTTCATCTATCGTCTTCTTTTATTTCCTTTCATATCATCTTATCTTACTTTTCTAGCTCTTTCTATCCCGCTCCCTCCATATCCTTGGAACATCCACAAACGTTGACAACTATGGCAAAGTACACGGACATGAACATAGGCGCAAAATGACCTCGCTGTCGACGCGTCTTTAAATACTAACAATAATAATAATGTCTTGAAAATGAAAAAAATTAAGAATAGAGAGGGAGTGTGATGAAAAGACCTCGCTGTCGGAGTTATCCAAAAAAAAAAAAAAACAGTATCTTCATACAAAATATTATCAGTCGACTCAAACTTAAGGATTGATGAACAAATCAAACTGCTGTCTTTGACGGATTCGCTGTACAAAATATGATAGATTCTTCTATAACTTTGAAATCTTTGAAAATTGAAGAATGAAAAATACGGAAGAAGAAGAGCGATGAAGAGACCACGCTGTCGATCACACACAAAAAAAAAAATGAGAAAAAAATCTGGATTCAACCGATTTATTGGATAAAATATGATTTAATTGCTTTGATTGATAATTATATTTCTTGAATATTAAAACAAATATGAAAAGATAGAAGTAGGAAAAAAGGAAAATAAAATAACCACATGCTGTCTGTCACAAAAAACAAAAAAATCCGTATGAGAAAATCTTTCTCCTACAAAGTATGGATTCGTCAATAATTATTGCCCTATTGTTTCGTCTCAATGCTAATATTTGTGACTGATGGTTTGGATAACGACGAAGGTCATGACATCGATAATATTGTCAATATTATGTGACTGTATGTCACCAAGGTGTATACATGTAGTACAGAGGCGAGCCTAGAATACACTCTGAAGCTGGATTTCCATGCCCGTGGAGCTATGTCCCTCGATACCATTCATTTATTTATACAACTACAATTGCTCAGCAGTTTTCAAATTCAAAATTCACATTAGTTTTGTATTCTCCTCTTGAATTCTGCAATAGTTTTTGCTCTTCTTGCATCTTCGCCCAGTCCCATTGCAATCGATTATTGTTTTCTGAATGTTACCACCTCTACCCAGTTCTGTTCTAGCCCTCTCCACAGCAAGCTGCTCTCCTCCTCTCACACTCCTCTGAACTCTCATCCCTATCCTATCTCTCACTTCTTCCCACCCCGTAAAACCATTCCTTGCCCTGAAAAAGTTCAGGATGTTCATCCATGTCGCGCGTCATGGCGGCTCAAAGTCGCATGACGGCAGACATTTTCCTTCACTGACCAATCAGGGACAAGTCGCGAATCGGGTTACGAAAGTTGAGGTGTATTAAGTGGAGTGCCAGAATCGAGCACTTTGCTAGCTCTAAGGTGGCCCAGCACACGTCACGGCTAGATCAGCTAGCTTGCAATTCTGGAACGACCACGAGCATCTTTTGCAACTAGCTGTCAAAGTCATGGCGGAAGATCAGATCGTGTTGGGAGCTGCAGCAATTGTATTGAATGCAGGCATTTCTTCTGATTCCTCCTCCAGTGGATCGGAAGAGGACGACGAAGTTTTCATTCTTTATGACAATAAAATTGAATATTTTCAATAATCTCTTGGTCATCTCCTGTATCCGTAAGTCGAATTTTTTGCTGCAATTATTTACTCATTATAATTATTTAAAGATTTTAACTCACCATTATTTAATTGTTCTGCAGTACTTTCTCCACAGTTATTGACATTATTTTATTATCATACTCAATCTGCAGCTCGACCATATCAAGCGACCCTATGATCTTTGAATTGGCGCTTAAAATTATGGCTGAACTAAGAGTCGCGTTCCAGAATTAGGCGCTTAGCTAGCGCTGGATTAGCATTGTCGAAATGGCGCTCCAAATTCTAGCGGCTAATTCCGCCAGAATCTAGCAAATCTTCCCAGAATCTAGCAAATCTTCCCAGAATCTAGCCTGCTAAGTCCGCTGACATAGCTCATCTAGCGGTGAAAAAGGTTGCTAACTTGCAAGTTCGGTCACTCAAAGATCATGGCGTCGCTTGATATGGTCGAGCTGCAGATTGAGTGTGGTAATAAAATAAATCAATAACTGTGGAGAAAGTACCTCAGAACAATTGAACAATGGTGAGTTTGAATATTTAAATATAGTGAGAAATTATTGCAGCAAAAATTCGACGTTGCGGCTATAGGAGATGACTAAGAAGTTATTGAAAATATTCAATTCAATTGGCAATAGAGTCGAAACTTCGTCATCCTCTTCTGATCCACTGGAGGAGGAATCAGAAGAAAATTTCTACATTTAATACAATTGCTGCAGCTCCCAACACGATTTGATATTCCGACATGACTTTGACAGCTAGCTGCAACAGATACTCGTGGTCGTTCCAGAATTGCAAGCTAGCTGAGCTAGCCAGCTATTTTCAATTCCTCACTCATTTTTCCACCAATTCAACTATATTTCATTCACATTTATTATTATTAACAATTGTATTTCATATTGATTATTTTCCTATGAACTTTTAGATAAGCCAGGGACTAAAAAAGGTTGTTTATAAATTGAGGATGATTATTTTTGAATTCAAGGTTCGTTTATAGTTATACATTCTTACACGCATTATTCTTATACATTCTTATACTTACACGTATATTCTGGGTTTTCCTGGTACATTTGACCATGTTGTCAGTAAGACCCACAGATATTTGTACAAAGTATGTGTATAGTCAGTTTGATACACCAAAATAAATGAGACATGAGAAGAGGATTGTAAATGAGATTCTTTTTTTTTTGGGGGGGGGGGGGGAGTGGGTACACCGTCTCGTGGTCATTTCATCACCCGCTTTTTCTATTTTGTTTTCTTTCCATTGTTTTCTCATATTGAAGACATAATATAATTATCTACAAAAGCAATTGAATCAAATTTCTGAATTTAGCCGATTTATTGTATAAAATGTGATTTAATTGTTTTTGGCGATAATTGTGTTTCTTAAATATTGAAAGGAAAAAAATGATGAAAATCTAAATAAAAATGAAAATGAATGAAATTATGAAATCTATAAAAATTCGGACCTCTTAGTATGGACATGGGTGATGAAATAACCACGCTGTCGGTGTCACCAAAAAAAAATATTTCTTCAATATGGAAAAAAATGACGAAAGAATAGAAAAATAAAAATGAGTGATGATATAACCACGCTGTCGGTGTCACCACGCCCCCTCAAAAAAAAATTGATCATTTCATCACAATTCTAATATTGACCATGCACTTTTCCATTCGTCCATCACCCCAATTCAGTTCACCAATAAAAAAATCTCCATTTTCGTCCTTGCATTTTAATATATTTTTAAAGAGCTACGCCTAATTGTAATTGTTGGTGCAGCATATCATCAATTATTATTCATCGTCCGTCTATCCTAAACAATAACAAAAACGATCGTTGGTGTTGATTAATCTTCTGAAATATCCTTGATCAAATTCGATTATCTTTCAGATCAAAAATATTATGCTAGTATTTATATATTGATATATTAATAAGTTTCGAAACACCCGTGCGCTAGTGTTGCAAGATACAGAGAACGGTCCATCAGTACCTTCACATTTTATTGTTTATTACTAATATAATATGTTTTTATAAATTAATATGATTAGGTGTACAAGCTTTATACGCAATTACTCGGTGAAGTTAACGGTAAAATATAATTACATATAATAATAGCTGTCGAAAGGTTTATTTATAAAATCATAATTTGATGTGGTACTCCAGTGGAGAAAGGTCAATGAAAGTTTCAACATATACGAATGTTGCAAAAATAAATCACACAACTTATTGAACTGTTTGATAAAAAACTATCTATTTGATGCAATTTAAATGCAATTTTCCGAGTCCCGTTTATAAAAATCATATCAGAATGATGTAAATGATGCAAAACATCCGACATTTTATAAAAGTCCTCGACTAATCTTGATTTATTGGATGTAATTAATTGCAGATTTGTAAAATAAATACCAAATTGATGCCAAGTACTGGGATGTAGTGGAATTAATGATAGGAGCTCGGGGCACCATTCATATATTTGTATGCACTTTTCTCAATAATTACAAAATCCAAAAAAAGGTTTGATGAAGAAATATTGTACACTCAGAATTGATAAATTCAGTAGGTCTTTTAGAGCACCATTTATATTCTTTCAAATAATGTCAATCTTTTTAATAATCCTAATAATACCTTCTTTCTTTAATACCTTCTTTCATTTTCATACTTTCGTTATATACCCTTGATTAAATTAGTTTTTTAATATTTCAGGATTCTTTTGTAATCAATTTTGTATCACTTTTGTAAAACCATTGTCCTTCTATGTATTGATTTTATTACGCTGTACCATATTGGTATCCCGCTTAGCGGACAGCCGTCAAATAAATTCACATTTTCTCACCAAGTCTCGTTTACAAAAAAATATCTATAATAACCCTATATATGCAGGACTGAACGCGAGTACGAAATTGGTTTCTTTCTGCAGCGGGGCTCCAGATAGCTGAGCTAGGGAGGGCTGGCACTCTGATCATTTTTCACCAGCTTTTCTAGTAGTTGTGTTAGAGGTTTTTTTTCAGTGCAACATCAAAAATAACGTTGGTTCTGCTTGCCCGACAGGCGAGAATTATTATCAAAACGCCGCCCTCGTTAGCTCAGTCAGCTGAGGCACCCTTCAGACACTGAATTTACTGCTGGGCGTGGGTTCGAGTCCCGCATAAGGCATGTGTTTTTGTAAACGTCCTTTCACTTTTCATTACTCCATGGTTTCATAATCACCTGCTCATTCGTACCACCGTATAACCTGGCTGTTGGTGGGGTCGTTAAGCGAACAATAATCATCATCATTATTTAAACGGGTATTGAGGTGACCACGCTGTCGATGTCACAAAAAATATATAGAATAATATTTACAAATTCGAACCAATTAGTATGAGAACGAGTGATAGTTGAAGGTATTTTATTAACTCATTACAGATTGTTCTTAAAACAGGTGGTAATGATTACTCTAATGATATGACGATCAAACGTAGACCAGCTCAATAAAATTAAACTTTTATTTTTTATTTTTTAGCTCTCTTCTTAAATCACTGATCTTCGTTATATTCTCCACACTTTCTTCCAATTCATTCCATTCCCGTTTTTCTTTGTATGAATCCATAATTACCTACTTCTCTATCCACTTTATCCTCTTCCATTCTTACCCCTCCCCTTGTACTTCTTTGTAGTCCCTTTCCAATTATATTGCTTTCATTCATCCCATCATGTGTATTTATTCTTGACTCTAACAGAATTGCACATTCTTTCTATTTGTCTTCGTTTTGTGAAATTTGCCCATCCCATTTCCTCAATCATTTAACTAGGTGTTTCTATAACTTCTTCAACCACATCCTTATCGTTCCTGATAATCTTCCAGCGCTTTTCTCTCCCCAATACCCTTCTTGCAGCAACCCTTTGGACATACTCCACAGTCTTCATTAGTCACTTTCCCTTTTTGATGAAATAAAAAAGTCCCTTGTTGATGAAATGACCACGCTGTCGATGTCACCAAATGAAAAAATTTAAAAAAATAATTATAAAATGTTCTGATATTTGGATGAAATAATCCTGTGAGTTGTTAGTGCCTTAGTAGTAGTTAGTAGTGATATTTAGTAGTTATAGTAAGCTCTGTTATGGAGCTATGATATAAAATGACCTATCTGTCAACGCGCCTTCAAACCTCAACAATCAATTCAATACTAAATAGGTGCAAAATAATCTAGCTCCTGTCAATTCAATTCAATACTAGATAAGCGCAAAATCACCAAGCTGTAGTCAATTCAATTCAATACTAAATAAGCGCAAAATGACCTATCTGTCAACGCGCCTTCAAACCTCAACAATCAATTCAATTCAATACTAAATGAGCGCGAAATGACCTAGCTGTAGACGCGCTTTAAGCCTCAACATACAATTCTATTCTAATGGTTTACTAAGCAAGGGCCCCAACTTGAGAGAATTTTTCCGCAAGTCGATTTTTGAATGGAAGTAAAAGCAGTTGTCGAAAATCACCTTTGTGTAGATATATTTGTTTGTGTGATCAAAGTGAAAAGAATTTACCTTAATCCTGCGCTTGAGACAACATTTGATAATTATTTTGTTTCAAGAAAAAGCATCTGCGTCAGGATTCGAACCATGGATCCCGAATACGTGAGGCTGCACTGACAGTAACCCACCGTGACATATGCACTGCATACTGCTACTTTATTATAACGTCACAAATCTTGGCATTCCCATTGGTCACTTTTAGTGCCATTTAAATCCGACTCGCAGAAAAATCGAGTCAATATTTGATAGTTATTTTGCTAAAAAAAATGTTACAGCGTCGGTAGTCGAATCATGAACCCACAAAATGTGTGACCGCTATGCTACCAGTAGCACCACACATATATATGCTTGATCCTATCACCAATGGGTAACTGAGGCATAAAGTCACAAATCTTGGCATTCCCATTGGTCACTTTTAGTCCCATTCAAAAACCAACTGTCCAGAATCTCGTCCCCGGACTCTGGACCCACACTCAAAAGGTCGACGGCATTGGTCGTCCGTCACCCAAGTCTTGATGACGTACGTATAGTCTGCCTCACCATTCTGGAGTAACTGTTGCTATCTCATCAATCAGTTTAACTGTTGAATAGGTAAACATGTCAATCGTAACTCCAACAGTAACAGAGGAACTATTCTCTTCTTCATTTTGAGGACAAGTTTGTGACTGTAGGTAAGGGTTGATGTGCAACGTTGCTATACATCGCTTCAGATATCAACCTCATAGTCTTAATATAGATTTGAGTCCACTCAGGTATGATATAATTTGAGTAAAATGCAACAGTGAATGAGTTCAATGATGTCTGTAGAGATTATTATATCGACGGCCCAGATAACCAACTCAGTTGGGTCAGGGGGTGATTACCACTAAAATCTCTAGGCAAGATTCAAATGAAACCTTGGAGTCTGCCAGCTCCGAGTTATGTAGCTACTTCCTTCTCCTCTTCTCCACTCCTACTATCATCTTCCTCTTCTTCTCTTCCTATTAATTCTCTATTCTCCCACCATTTATCTTCTTTCACTTGACTCCATTCCACCCTCGATTCACTATTCCAATCTCTACTCCCTTCTGCCATCTTTCTCTTGGTCTCCCGACTTTTCTCTTTATCATGCAATTGTCAACCATCTGAAACACTTTCTTCGGAATCCACTCGTCTTCCATACGCATCATACGTCCGAACCACCTAAGCCTTTCCATTTCCATTTTGCAAGACAATCTTTCCACTCCTTATCTCTCTGCTTCTCTTCCTCTCCATCTTAACTACTCCCGCCACGCTCCTAATAAACTTCATCTCTGCTGCTTCCAACTTCCTTTCATCTCTCCAACTCATTGAGATAATCGCCATATTTATATACCTACCAATTCGACAAAGATAGATGAGCAATAGACAATAGATGAGCAAACTATCAAAGATCTCGGACAGTTACTCCAGAATGGTGAGACAGACTTCAGCGACGATCTAGTCATATCAAGACCGTCTCGAACCCGTCACATGGGTCGTGTCACGTCTCACGTAGGCCGTGGTTCGCAAACCGGTGTAGGTCAGACAAGGCCACTGATTTAGGCTCGCTCATTGTTGACTTGATGTCACGTTCATCTATGACGTTTCAACTGTGGGATCAGCATGGGCTGAGTGCGTATTGCTGAATGGAAAAACACAGACTGTTTCTTAATCGATTGGAAGTAGGTGTTTGGTTTGGAACCGGTATTATTAATAGATTGAGTGAGATGTTTATTTACGTTCATTTGGTTTTATTTATTAACAAAAAATATATGATATTTTAATTGTGAATATCCAATATATTTTGAGGTGGTAAGATGACCCAAATGATCCTACTTTCATCCATAGACTTAATTTGGAAACGATAATTTGGTATCAAGTTTAGATGTTACTGAAAAAAAAAAATATCTCATATATATATATACGTGTGTGTGTATTTGTGTATATTTTCACAAGGTTTAATATTCAATAAAACATTTTTTCGGTTCATCTTGTGTATTTCTAATTATTTATTTCAAAACTCACCAACCTATCTCTTGAATTTTATAGAACATCTTCATAGGTGACATTGAATTTTAAAAATTATTATATATATAAAAAATGTTGAACAATACAATCACGTCAAAGTGTATGGATCCAATTATCTTTTCACTTCCTGTTTTCTTCCGCCTTCTTCGTCCTACTTCTTGTTATTGGTCCCCACGTTTCAGTTTTCTCATATACCTGTACCCTCTCCATTCTATCTGGACCTATATTCGCATCATTGCCATTACTTCCTTCCTTTTCCCTATTTCTTTCTCCATTCCTATTTTCTTCTTCCTTCGTTATTACACATTTCCACGCTTCTGGCAGTCAGTGGACATCGTTTCTGCTGTTCATATTGTTTGGCCCCTTCCAAACGATCCCAGTCCATTCATACCCTTATTGGAGAGATCAACTATTTTGTATGAATTTAGATTTTGATAAAAAAAATATTGATTATAATTTAGCGCATAAATTCTTGAGTGGAGTTTGACTTGTTTTTTTCCACATCTCTTTTACGTGCACAAAGCGGTGGTGGCATGATTTACTAATTACATACGTGAGTAAATTTGTTGAACATTTTGAATTGTTCGTCAGTTATTTGTCCTTAGTAAAGTTATTGTCTTTAGAAAAAAGTTCAATTAATTGTAAAATCTAATTAGCAGTGGACGTGCCTCATAATTATGACCTGATTTATCGATGTACTGAGTCACTTTGTGTGGACACTGAAAATTAAAAACTGGCAAAATTGGCCACATTGAAACTTCCATTTGCCAGGACCATAAAATGAAAAAAATAGAAAAAAGGGTGATAAAATTACCACGCTGTCGGTGTTACCCAAAAAATAATAAATATATATATATATATATATATATATATATATATATATATATATATATATATATATATATATATATATATATATATATATATATATATATATGAAAATTATAGAAAAAAAAACACAATATCAAAAAGGATGATATTTTCTGTCGTTTACTTTTTGCACCGGTCTGTTCCATTTCATGTTAGTGGATAAAATGGTGTACTTTATTATTTATTGAGAATGTTATGAATGACATTATTCGGCCGAATAGGTAATGGATAATGTTTTATGGACCACTGTAGTCCTCACACTAGAAGACATGTAATAAATGAGATATGTAAATTAATTGTTATGACAAAGATTTCAATTCATCCAATTTATCTGATTGATCTATTTTAATATAATGGGATTCCTCTATTAGTAATTCGAGAAGAGAGGAAGTGGTGTCGACCCGTTTGCGAATAGGTCACACTCTCCTGACTCAAGCTTATCTCTTCACAATAGAACAAATTAAACCGCGATGCGGTACATCTGATGATATTCTCAGTGTGAGACATATTCATATTGATTGTGAAAAATACTCGACCTACTCGACTTTTTTTTTTCATGTTTTTTTGTCGGTTCTCCACAGGTTAAACGGCTACATCTATCATTCTCAAACTTTTTTTCAATATGGTTCCTCGTCTAACTTAGATCTGTACAGTTTTGTGGCATTATCGGGGGGTAACGTTTTTTTCAGAATTTCACAAATTTCAAAAATATCCATTAGAATAAGACAGCGGAAAAAAAAGAAAATATTTTTATTTTCAAAAAAAATGAAATTTTGCGTGAAGTTGAATTACATTTTGATACACATTTCTAAAAAATTTCAGCTTGATCGAGTCAGCAATTTTGAAGAAAAAACTTAAAATGTGCTAAATTGGTACCACTCGAAGCAGTTTTTACCCACTTTTACCCATACTATTACTATCCGCTCGTCTAACAACGCATATATGGCGTTTTCCTGGTGAATCTCCACTAAACCCCTGTGTTGTAAGATCCGGGTGATCCGTGTGATCCGAGATGGCCACCGTGGTCACTAGATACATTGCCCCTCAGGGTTCAAAGGATTTGAATTTGAATTGTGTTGTTTTACGGCGCTTCAACAGCGAGGTTAAAAGAAGGTGCGTATCACATGTATAGGCAGAGCACAGGTGAATGAGCGCCCTTGAAATTGACTATGACGGCATCTCCCTCTAAGTCGACTCCGTGTAATAGAGTGGTAAATTGGGGTATTTCCATACATTTTTATATTGTTTGCAAATTTGAGCCCGGAGGATATTTTGTTTATTATTGGGAAATTTCGTAACGATGTTTCAATTTTTTTTAAATTTTTTGTTCAAATTAAAACTTGATGTGATACTTGAGATGGAATCATAATGGTGGAGCAGATATCAAGTTTCGATGTTATCACAAAAAAAAATCAGGGTGTGAAAATAATTTAAACATTCACAGTGGGGAGAAAAAATCTTGAATTTTCTTATTATCTTGATCTTCTTTTTCATCATCTTGCAATCTTATTTCATCTCTCTATTTCATCTCTCTATAAATTTTATAATTTTTCCATCAAACCACCGTAACTGTGAAATTCCAGGAAGTGGGCGATGCAGTTTGATAAATCAAGGATTATTTGTAAATAGGCAATACGCGCAATAGTACCGAGAATAATCGGTCAAAGTTCTCTTGGAATATTTAAAATTGAAGTAAAACTGTAAACATTGCAAATCAAATGCATGCATAATTGACTTGGAAGTCGTAGCGGCCAAGACAATATATCAGGTTGCCTCGGCTGAGTTGAAGAAATTATAGAAAAGCCACTTATTTTTTATTTTTGGATTGATTAAGTATTGCTGTTAAGAGTCTATGGGAATCGATTTAGCGGAATACCAGTTTTTTGATAATAAATTTGAATGGTATGAGACATCGAAACTCCGTTAACGAGGAAACACAGATATTTTCAATACCTTCAAGATGGTGTAAGTAATAACTATTTATCTCATATCTCATTGTCAGGCGTATACGGTTATAAAATGTATATTTTCAATGTATACGCCTGATAATCAGGCGATTCGAGATGAACAGTTATTACTCATGCCATCTTCAAGGTATTGAAAAATCTGTGTTTCCTTGTTTTTAGAATTTCGATAACGTAGGCATTAAAGGATTAAACTGAATTAATCGATTGGGGAAAATATTCGAACTTTATATTTCTTTATTTGGCTAAAATTCTCATTATTAATTTAGATCTAGTAATATTTAAAATAAACTTATAGTAAATTATTACGCAAGAATAAAACTTTACCTTCTTCGAAATTAGAATTCCTTAAAATCAAAATGAAGAGTAAACAAGATTTAAAGTGTGATATCAAGAATGTGTATTTTCAACTGTATTCGGCTGACAATCGAGATAAACATTTATTACTAATACCACCTTCAAGGTATTGAAGAAACTGTATTTCTTTGTATTTAGAATTTCGATAACGTAGGCCTATACCATTCAAAAGTTATCACCAAAAACCTGATATTCCGCTAAATCGACTCCTATGGACTCTTGAGCAATTTTTTTTTATAATTGTCAGTTGACAAAATGTGGTATATATCGTAATTTTTTTTTATATTCTTCACCACTAGTCGTTTGTGTCTGTTTAATTCAGTTTTTTTTTTGTATCCTACAAACAAGCCTTTCATAGGCTTTGTAGATCTTTGTAAATGTTTATGTAATTGTCATTATATTTTTCATGTGACAGAAAAAACTGGACAATTTCAACATTATTCTTCCAACAATCCCACGTAATAATTGTGGTTCAATAAATACCATCATATTACTTCGATATCAAATCATTCATCACATCGTTCTCTATTATCTACATTATTTCAACCTCAAAACAGTGTATCAATTGAATACTAAACAGGCGCAAAATGACCTAGCTGTCGACGCGATATCAAACCTCAGAATTCAATTCAATTTCACATATATAATTATATTCTATTTATTCAATACAGATTGTTCATCAACCAGGTGGTAATGGTTACTATACCTGATAAAATTACAATCAAACATACTCGATATAATTATACTTTATTTTTTTCTTAGCTCTCTTCTCAAATCACCAATCTTTGTTATGTTCTTGATATCTTCTTCCAATTCATTCCATTCCCGCGTCGTTCTTTGTATGAATCCATATTTACCTACATCTCTATCCACTTTTTCCACTTCCATTCTTACCCCTCCCCTCGTACTTCTTTGTAATCCCTTTCCAATTCTATTCCTTAATTCATCCCATCCTGTATATTCATTCTTGACTCAATGAGTAATATTCATACTTCACTTCATGCGATCAGGCCCAGAGAACTGTCCGCTGCTAAATAATGAATAAAAAAAATACACAGGCACAAAAATGTTTTTCAAAAACTTGTTCCTATACACTGGCCTAGCAACAGCAGGCCTCTATAGTCATCAATGGAAGGCCACGCGCTTGAGTACGCACCTGTTTTTACTTGAATACGATTTACAACTAGAATTCTTTCAGTTTTGGCGACTTTCAGTCTGCTAATGGAAATGAAGGAGGATCTTCTTCATGCTAGATGCCATAAGTCACCCAAGACATAGACATTGTATGTTAATCCAATGGGTTTTTTGACCCTAAAGATGGTTTAACAGTTTGTACGTCTCAGGATTTATGTTGTGAATGCTTAGTACCTTATTTGTAGTGTGATCATCCCTCGACCCGTTGATTTGAACTCTGTCTTTTTTATTTTACAACTAAACAAAAAGCTAAATGTCCCGTTTTTTGGTTTACTGATCCGTATAATAGGAACAAATTATATATATATTCAAATGGATATTTGATTTGTCTGTAATAATGGATGATAATGAAAATATCAATGAATATATGAATAATAGAATGTGTGAAAAGAAGTCAATCGAATGTAAAAAAATAATATCAATATTATAATAGAATTAAAATGTAAACTTCGGGATGACCAAAAAATCAAAAAATATGTTGGTAAAGGATTGGGTCTCCTCGGATTTAGGCAAATAAATACTCACCTATTTAACAAAAACATGTCTTCTTGGTTATAATTTGAAGTCAAATACAAGTACAAAGGCGAGAGAAGAAAACAGAAAAATTCAAGAACAGGAAGAAAAAAGATTAGGATAATATGTACATTTAGCAGCACAAAAATTGGAAAACTTTTTCAGAGTCCGTAAATCGATACTAGTCGAAATTATGGTAGTAGCCCCAAATTTCACATAGTATTTCTTCGACTAGTATTGACTTGGAGACTCTGAACAAATCTCTCAATTTTTGTGCTGCCAAGTGTACATAATATAATGGGAAGATTGGAGATTTTTCAAACAAATTGAATTTTGATCCAATTCAAACCCTGGATTAGCTTCCTGAAATGCAGCCTCTCGCGAATTACTTTAAGCTGATCAAATCCGTGTCGTCAACGGAAGGTATTAAGACATAATTGGATCAAATATTCCATGAATCGTTCCTACTGTAAAATAAAAACCGAGATAATTACACAATTGAACAAGTAAAACCGGACTCAGAATCGAACCTTTCGGCACACCATATTCAACAATTGCAATAATATATCACTTATTTGATTATTTTTCCCATCAGCGATTTATTGGGAATAACAATCAATCAATTAATGATTTTGGGACCACGGTAATGTAATACAAACTGTATGATCATCGTCTATGTTTTCAACAAAGAGATGGTCTTTTGCCTTCCGCGCACACTTTTTATTTCGTTGTTCAAGTTTGAAGCATGAATTATAATTATAACTGCAATAATGCATCACTTAGAGCCGGTTGTACCAAGTGATGATTAGTGAATTGAGCAAAAATTAGCAAATTAACTTGTTATCACCCTTGGTTACCTATGTTATTTTTGTACCTCAAGTAATGATTAACTCATTAATATTTAATCATCAGTTGGTACAATCGGCTCTTACTCGGTTCTTTATCCCAGAAGTGATTAATTGTGACCAACATTGATTCATTGAATGTTTTCGGGGCTATGGCCCCTATTCTCCTCTACGCTACCGTGGCTCTCAAATGAGCAACAGTTTGGTGCTGATGTAGAAATGAGTTGCTATGGCTTTGTTCGCGTGGTATTGATCTCCCAACGACCACCAGTTCCTTATCGACTGTGATTTCCTCTTGCTAATTCACTTGATCAAATGTCGGATTGATATACTATTCAAATTTCTGATTTTACCCGATTTATTGGATGAAACATGATTCTCATCCTTTTTTATGTAAATATCTGCCTGTAAAACCAATAAATGAAATGTGGTTTGATTGCTTTTATAGATAATTACATATCTTGAATTTTAAATAAATGAAGAAATAGAAAAAGAGGGTGATGAAATGACCACGCTGTCGTTGTCACACCAAAAAAATGAGAAAAAATGAATAAAATTGATGAATAAAAGGGTGATGAAATGATCACGCTGTCGGCGCCAACCCAAAAAATAAAAATAAATGAATGAATAAAATTGATAAATAAAAGGGTGATGAAACTACCACGCTGTCGGTGTCACCCAGAATAAAAAAAATTAGGTCACCAAAATCTTTGGCAATTCACAAGCGACGTGTTGTGTTCACCGGGCCCAACACCCCCTCATCATCTACAACTTCGTATAGATCCACTCTCTCCACAAACTCCCTCCAAACTTCCATATCGTAACTTGTAAATCATTTAAACACTTAAATAAAAACCAATTTCAACTTTAACTCGTGAGCTATTATTCTACAGAAAAAATATTCGATACACCATTTATATATTCCTATCATCACATAACTGACCTCGGTTAAAAGGTAATGATTCGAAATAAGAATTATGGGCCGAGTGCTCTAATTTTATTCAGTTATATTCACTCGATATAAAAACTAGTACTGGATATACTATACGACATAAACTGCATAATTAAAATATATTTAACAGATCAAATGCACTTTTACTATAGGTTTTGATTATATCAATGCCACACTTCAAAATGAACTACAGAACATTCTCTTCACCTGTTTAATATCGCAATAAAATCTTGATATTTAGGTTGTAGGCCTACATATGTTCTTGCACATTGGATTCTCAATTATATTAATTATAGATAAATTGTTTTAAAAATTAAGCTTTAGGGAAAAAAACTGGTTATGAATGATGAAGTTATTGGTATGATTATAATATTTTGAAAGTGCACATAAATGAATTAGGAATTTTTATGTGATTTTTTTGATCAACATCGGAAATTTGATATACAGTTATTGTGTCCTTATTGAGGTTAAGGATAAACATTTGGGATCTTTTGAACGGGACACCACAAGGGCGATCTTACCACCCAAAGAAATAGTTGGATCTAATATAGTATTGCTCATTTGACAAATTGTAAAAATTTAAGTTAGTAGTAGTAAAAAACAATTCATAAGTTGAGTTGGGAAAATTGTCTTCAATTTTGTTTTAGATGATTGAATTTATTATATATATAATAAATTGATTCAATTCAGTTTTGGTTGACAAGTTCAACATGGGTCGACATCTCGCAATAACAAAGAATGAAAAAATGGAAAGAAATTATGATGAAATAACCACGCTGTCGGTGTCACCCAAAAACCAATAACGTGATCCATTTCAATATTTCCCAAAAATGAATGGAAAAAATATGAAAGTCCATTTCTGATATATTTTAACCACTACTAAATTGTTTTAACCGGCTCAAAATGACGTAGATTACGACGCGTCGTAATTCAAAATATCCATTCATCTCAATCATCCCATCATCCCATCATCCCATCATCCCATTCATCATTCACCAACGCCATTGAATCTTAGCCATCATTAAAATGTGTATCGGTAATCCCAATATGAGCAGAAATCATCCCCACCAGAATTTCTACAGAAAAAGGTGAGTCAGCCCTCCTAAACAATAGTCCATCTTATTTTGGCGCGACTACGCCGTACCTAAAACGCCCGTTACAATGGGGGGTCTAGGGGAAGGGCCCCCAGATAATGCAAGTCCGGCGGAAAAAAATTAATTGGGGGTTCGATTTGGAGCATTCATTCGTTTGGGAGAAACTTTTTTTATAATAAAGCCACTCTTGTGTGAGCGTCACAGTACCAGTATCATATTCACCATCTAGGAATCTCTGACAGTAATTAGTATCAAGTTTTTTTTTAAATATTGTAATTTTACATTGTTAAAGATGGATATTACATTACACCAGAACTAGAAATAGGTGAGTGAGCCCGGATTACTCCCTTAAAAAGATGGGTAATCCGGGATAACGTGGGCTTGGCCACGAACTAACCACTGCCAGAATCTGAGTTATTTAAGAGACTTCCTCCACAATTAACTGGAGTTTTGTAGATAACTTCCTGGTAAGCAGATAACCTTCTTGTCTTGTAAATCCAAGAGTACTGTCGGCCTACGTGTTGTACTTCACAATTACACCAATTAGTCCTTCAGAATGCATTTTCTTTAATCCTTGTCTAATATTTTAGATCCATTTCAAATCAAATTTATCACTCTTCAATGCTTGTACTGACAGCATTTACAGGAAATTCCGCCCTGAGTGATATATTAATTTTCAATCTCTCAGCCTTGGTAACAACATTTTGAAACCTCGATATGACATTTTTCTATGTGAAACGAATGCCAATTTTTTCAACCAAATATATTTATTCATATAAGGGCCGATATTACGAATTGATAGACAGTGGATTAGGCAATAGTTAGCGGATTAACTTGTTATTACCCTTGGTTACATATGAAATTTTCGTACCTTTAACAAATAGTTAGTGGATTAGTACCTGACTAAGATTCGTAAAACCGGGCCTAACTGTAGTTGCGCACGCATGCGCGGTAGCAGTTTTAAAAATCAATCATTTACAATTCACATTTATATTCTTCTCTTGAATCTTCAATAGTCTTTGCTCTTCTTGCCTCTTCTCCCAGTCCATTCCAATCGATTATTGTTTTCTGAATGAAACCACCTCTACCCAGTTCTGTTCTAGCCCTCTCCACAGCAAGCTGCTCTCCTCCTCTCACACTCCTCTGAACTCTCATCCCTATCCTATCTCTCACTTCTTCCCATCCCGTAAAACCATTCCTTGCCCTGTAAAAGTTCAGGAGTATGTCCTTTTTCCTCCTTTCCTCTAATTTTTCTCACCCCAATTATTTTACCATCTCACTGGGCTTTTCCCTTATTTTTTCAACTCTCCCCTGGTCATTTCGTTCTATTCTAAAATTTCTTACTCTTCCTAGAACCCTTCTTGCAGCTACTCTCTGCACCCCTCTACTTCTTTTATCTGATTGATGTTGTAGGGATCCCAGACCGAGCCAGCGTACTCCATCATTGGACGTATGTGAGACCTCTGAATATCCCGGCTAAAAATATTTAGGGATCCCAAATAAAAACACAGTAACTCAGAAACATATAAAAACTATTTTTTCATCTCGCAAGATTACAGTCCAATATATGGCACAGCATCCGAGGATGGTCACCAGACGTAAGTCCGTAGATCGCTTAATGTTCTCTCATAGTTTTAGTACAAGGTATTCCAAAATATTATCTCTACACTTCACACCACTGGCAAGTTACAAGATTGTACAAATTGATTGGTTGCTGAACTTGACCTAAATGGACAAGATCCTCCCCCAGCATTTGATAACTTTTATAATTCTGCCAACGAAAACTACATTCTAAAAGAAGCTATAAATTGAGTTTGAAGAACCTAGTAGTAATTCAAATTAAGATACACAATGTCCGAAATGAAGAAATGACAACTGATACACCAAAAACATAAAATAACTATAATAAACCTTAATTCAATTAAAGGATTCTATTCATATTTTGTCGGCGTATTAACGGAAGGTTTGCACAGAATTCCATAAGGCAATAAAATATTCTATAGAAAAACCAGATGGCATGCCGAATGGTCGAGGATTGGGGTCATCACAGGGATAACTCTTCTGATACTGACAGAATCTGTATTTTCAAGTTCTCTTTTATGAATATTTTTTAGGGGAACCTAACTATAGCCTAACATTTCCAGTGTGAACCTCACATATGCTGCCCCCATGGCTCAGTCACACATGGCACTGTGATTGAAACTGAAGTCTCCGTTGGGCGTGGGTTCGAGTCCCACATAAGGCATGGGTTTTTGTAAATGTCTTTTCACCTATCATCACTACATCGTTTCATAATCACCCTCACATTCGTACCCCCCTATAATCTAACTGTTGTTGAGGTCATTACTCATCTTGAATAAAAATTAAATATTATTGTATGTCTTGAAAATGGAGAAATTTAAAAATATAAGATAGGGGATGAAATATCCACGCTGTCGGTGTCACTCAAAAAATAGAACAAATCACTACATTCGTCTATAAACTATAACAAAATTATAATATTATCTTTACAAAGTGATGTTATCGTCAACTATTAGAATCATCATATCAGAACATATGTATCACTTTCTTCACGCATTCCGCATGTGTACACACTTTGAAGGTTCGAATTTCCTACAATCCTCTTCTGCTCCAATATTCTCTTCAATTATCACAATTAACACATTTCCACCAAGTAGGCACGTTTTATTCGACCATTTAGCAATGTCACCACAGTACTCAACACAACAAGCTGTGCCTAGTCAATATGCTTCTGGTTATTATTGAATATTAATCTCAATTTTTCTTCTCCCTTGGCAAAATTATTTAGCACAAAATGGTGATTGATTATTGAAGACAGCTTAATCTATATATATAGCGTTTGCTGGAGGCTTATTTCTTGGTCATGTTCTTGATAGTTCATAATGATTCTGGAATAAAACCAAGTGAAGTGGTGATTAAAATATGAATATGCCCAAACCACCTTAATTAATCTTTCTCGACTCAACTTTGAACTCAACTTCTGCACTCCCAGGTCCTTTCTTATCTTCTTACTCCTGACCTTGTCTAGCTTAGTCACTCCCACCACCTCTCTCAAGAACTTTATCTGCGCTGCTTGGATGTCTGCTTCTTCTTTTCCCCCCATTGGCCATGTTACGGCACCGTATGTTAAGATTGGTATGTAGTAGCACTTGTAAATTGGAAGTTTGCATCTTCTTGGAATACCCTCCTTCCATATTAATTTCCCTACTCATTGGTAGAACTCTCTATTCCTGGTCTACTCTTCTTGTTCTCACTCCTCAACTTTCTACCATCATTTTAAAAAAATGTCAGATGGCTCAAAAAGGATTGATGACCCATCCAAATTTCTTAATTCAACCGATTTGATGGAAAAATGAAATGAGAAGGTGATGAAAGGACCACGCTGTCCGTGTCACCAAAAAAAACATGTTCTCTGTTTGTCCAATATGATCGGTTTATCAAAGTTTCCCGACACGTAGCTTTCCTCAGAATTTCTCTTCACCTTTGCATATATCTTGGACAAATATTGTGGAGCAACGTGAAATCTTGGAATTGATATCTTCTTGAGTGATCACCCAGCCCCTTCTCCATTCATAGATGAAATTATTTCACATTCTTTACAGAGATTCAATCCAAGAGAGTAAATGATTATCTTGTCAACATTCGTTAACACAATCACACTCACAATTCAAGTGACCTTATTGCTAGCAAATATGACACTTATTCGATGAGCGTTAGCGAAGAGTTTCCATCCCATTCTTACGGAGCTTTGTCTGTGTTTTTTTTTCTTTCTTTGTTTGTTTGTGCGCACTACACAGGTCGCACGGTTGGACTGATCGGCATGAAATTTGTTTTGTATACGCGGACTTATCCAACTTAGAACTGTAAAGTTTTGGGGTCTAATAGGTCCAACCACTTTTTAGATAAACCATTTCAAAGTTTTGAAAAACTCCATAAGAAATGGCTGGGCGGAAGAATCTTGAAGATCAATATTTTTCAACAGAATTCTAAATTTCATTAAACGTAACTACAACAATGATGCTCATTATCACATACTACTATTGGAATCGTACGAGCCGTTTCCAAGAAAATAATTATTCGGTGAATAAAGTTTCATTGAATTGCTAGAAATATTCTTTATTCCTCATCAATTCTACATTTCCATACTTCTAAGCTCATCTCACAACGCATATAAGGCGTTTTCCTAGTATTCTATAATATTAGAGGCAAACCAAATCAAGTGAATAATGGATTTGGTGTTTGTTACTGGATCTTATTGAAGGTCTGTTTGAATATTTCGAGGTTAAAATAGCATGTACTCATATTGGGATGTTTTAATATGGTTTAAATGAAAGTCATATCATTTCAGGAGATTCAAATCGACACGGTGTATCATTACCATTGTGAACATGAGATACTTTTTATGATATCAAAACAAAATTAAGTCATGTATAGATTTAATACATATATATATTTATATATATATATATATATATATATATATATATATATATATATATATATATATATATATATGTGTGAATTCAGCCAATGTATTAGCGGATTTATTTGTTATCACCCTTGCTTACGTATGTTATTTGTGTACTTTTGACTCATTGTTAGCAGATTATTAGTCACTTAGTCCCGGATTTACGAATCTTAGAGCCGGTTGTACCAAGTGATGATTAGTGAATTGGTCAAAAATTGGCAAATTTACTTGTTATCACCCTTGGTTACCCATGTTATTTGTGTACCTTAAGTTATGATTAACTAATTAATATTCAATCATCAGTTGGTACAATCGGCTCTTAGTTATGTACTCATACCACCGAGGGTGATAACAAGTTTATCCGCTAACCATTTTTAACTATCAAACTAACTATGAATTCGTAAAACTGTGCCCAACTTTCGTAAAACTGGGCATTGGAAATGAAAAAAATTTAAAAATGGAAAAAATGGTGATGAAACTAACATGATGTTGGTGTCACCAGAATATGAAATAATTCATAAATAAAGACACAAAAATATATTTCTTGGCTTATTTTCTTGGCATTCTTATAGGATCAAATAACATTGTCAGATGACTCAAAACTGATCAATGAAATATTCAAAGTTCTGAATTCAACCGATTCATTGAATAAACATTATTCATTCGCATTCGTGGATAATTATATGTCCTGAATATTAAAAAAATGAAAGAAGAGAGAGAAGAAAAAAGTTTTTGATATAGCCACGCTGTCAGTGTCACAAAAATATAATTGATAACATATGATTTAATTGCGTTTGAGGTAATTGTATTGAATATTTTTTTAAAAAGAAGGAATAATTAATTATCTTTTTCCATTTTTTTTTTCATTTGTAAGAACCTCAAATATTTCAATTTTTATCATTAGTATTATATTTTATCATTAGTATTATTTTTTTAGGCATACTGTTATTATTATTCATTTCAATTATCAATTTCAATTCCTCACTTATTCAACTATATTTCATATTTAAAAAATTGTATTCTATATTGATTATTATTCTGTAAACTTTTTGATACGCCATGCAGAGACCAATAAAGGTTTTTTATATAAGAGCGCAATATGAAAAAAAAACAGTGGGGGGTCACCAAAGAAGAAAAAAAAAATCCTAAGATTACCACCCAAGTGAAAGTCATTTCCAACTTATAAACATCATCCATTGTTTTTAACGGTCAAGGTTGGCAATAATACTCTATCATGGAATTAGCACAACATTTCTCAAGTACTTATCTATTTTCTCCGAAACGTTTTCACATTTTAACGTATCGAAACTACCAATCGTCATTAATAACACATACAAAAGACGTGAATTAAAACCAGCATTAAAATCGTCACGAATTCAATGAGTAATTATTTATAAGTCTGCTATTAAATCTATGATTTGTCAAGAGAGCGACCCGTTTTACCGACGTTTGGGTAGAAACCTGTTTTAGCGACCACGCCGTGTCGTACAGGCTTGTACGGAATGGCGATACTCAATGTTAACTTGTTAATATTGGAGATAGCTTTGACCTCTGTATACGCTGAGTACGTCGACATGACAAAATTTCTGAAGTTTTGGCTCTTAACAAAGTATTCATTTTCCTAAGGCCCGGTTTTACGAATAATAAAGTTGTTGATTAAGCGATAATTAGTGGATTAGCTTGTTATTACCCTTGGTTACCAATGCTATTTTTGTACTGCAATTGATTAATAAGCTTAATTAACACATTTTGTTATTGGTAATATGGGCCCTAAAGCAGTCAAATTTGATAGATAAAATTTAATTTATCCAAATGCTGATATATCAGAATGAAAAAATCAAATAATTGGGTTGAATAATATAATATGAATGAATAAATGAGAAAAATAGAAATAGAACTAAAATGAATAAAATTATTGAATCTATAGAAATTCGAAACTTTCAGTATTAGGACGGGTGATAAAATAACCACGCTGTCAGTGTCACAAAGAAAAATACCGCTGTCAAAAAAAGTATATCGATAATTTCAACTATTTAAATTATTTTCAACATTCTTCCAACTAGTTATATGATAACTTCTCTAAATTTTGTCATTAATCAAATCGGCCTCTATTATTTGTATTGTTCTGATATAAAGAGTTCATGGGAGTCGATTTAGCGGAATATCAGATTTTTGGTGATGACTTTTGAACGGTATGAGATATCGACATTCTGAAAACAAGGAACAACAGATAATATCAATATTATCCGGATGGTTTGAGTAATGAATATTTATCTCATATTGCCTAATTGTCTGGCATATACGGTTAAAAAATACACACATTCTAACCTTATAGATCTCTATATAAGTTTATATATTGACAAAACCATTCTCTAAGTAGATGTAATTAGTTTTCAGTATTAATGGGCGTAGTAAATGAATAACTATAGACACTCACAACTCGGAAGTTTGATTTTGAAAAATTAAAAATTCAAATATCTCCCCTATAGGAAATATTCACCCCTCTTGCCCCACCTTCCCCTCCCCTGTACTAGATGAACATGGCCCAATTACTTTTTAGTAAGTCACTCATTCACGAAATATGATTCACGTTCTCACTCAAATCTTCTCATATGAAACATAATTATCTCTTCAAACATATTTCAATACAGTTTTAGTATATTTTTATCAGTCATCGTCAACACTTTTATCATTGCTACTCAATGATAATAATCACTGTGAAACATATTCTTATTGATTGTGAAAGATACTGGCCATTAGACAACAGCTGTCTATGGATACCACTTTGGATAAAATATCGTCAAATGACTCAAAATGGTGAGATGAACTATCCAAGTTTCTGAATTTGAACAATTTATTGGATAAATATCATTTAATTATTTTTGTAGATAAGTATATGTCTTTTTTTTGTTATTAAATATCAATAATATACAAAAGTGGTGATGAAATGACCACGCTGTTGGTGTCACCAAAAAAAAATATTAAAAATATTGCTACTTAACTGTTTGATTCATTACCATTTATTTCATTAATCATTTTCACTTTCGCCAAATATAATTCCAAATTTATAGTAAGCTGGACCTTCGTAATTTTCAAGATGAACAACCATCAAGAATATATTATAATCTCCCACTCACCCTCAAACCACCCGATAAAAAATGTCCCAATTCTACCTGTGAGCAGTGGTGATACACGTGAGATTCCGTGGCCATCAGGTTTCAGGTATTGATGAGTAGGTTTCAAATCGGGTTTAGTTGATAATAAATCGGTTTAGGATGTTAGTTTGGTTAGGTCAGTTACTGAATGTCGAGTTGAGGTCATTAAATTAGTCGTATAGATATATTTATTTACATATTTACATATTTTATTTATTCATTACAGATTGTTCATAAAACAGGTGGTAATGGTTACTATACCTAATGAAATTACAATCAAACATACTCGATATAATTATACTCCGTTTTTTTTCTTAGCTCTCTTCTTGAATCACCAATCTTCGTTATGTTCTTGATATCTTCTTCCAATTCATTCCATTCTCGCGTCGTTTATTGTATGTATCCATATTTACCTACTTCTCTATCCATATTCTCTATTCTCTATTCCTACCCAGTATCTGAAAAAAAAAAAATCATTTCATCATCCCATCATCTTATTCATAATCACCAGACGCCAATAGATCTGTCATCAGTGAAGTGCGTCGCTAAAACCCGATATGAAAAAGTTCATTTCAGGCTGCTCTTAACAACAACAACAACAACGTCCGGATGTTCTGACATGTTGCGATGCTCAGTAGCTGCCCATGAGAATTATCCACGTCAATGGTAATTCCCCGAAATATAAGTTCAAACTAAACAATCCATTAGTGAATTTGGAGCACAAACAAAGTTTTAAGATTTGAACGCAATAGAATCGCCTCGATTTGTTGAAGTGTCGTTGGCCTCTGTGAGAAGGAAGTGGATTTGTTTTGAGGTTTTGAGTGACGTTAATTATGTTTATGTTTATCGATAGTACAAGAACTTTTTTGCTACATTTTGTTGTTAACATGTGAAATGTGATGCATAGACATTGTAACCCGAATGAGGCTGAGTATGGAAATAACAGTTAGAAGATGCGGTATTGTTTTTCAGTTTTTTATATATTATTAACATGGAATTTGATACAGAATCATTACTCTACAATCGAGGTTATGGATTAACGAATAACGTTCTTTTTATATTTTTAATACGTGGGATGATATCAATTATGATGCGTAGAATGATTGATTGGCATTGTATTTACTTTTTTTCAATTTTGAACATCATTTTATTTTTCATTTCTTCATGGTGTCACCGACATATCGTCATTTCATCACCCGTTTCATATATGTTTTCAATCATTTCATTTTCAAGACTTATGATAACTTATGAAAAAAATTCGATCATATTATATCCAAATAATTCAGAAATTTGAATAGTTTATCAATCCGTTTTGAGTTATCTGATAATATTTTATCCAAAGTGGTATCCATGGACAACTGATGTCTACCCAACCATTAGACAACAGTTGGCCATGGATACCACTTTGGATAGAATATTGTCAGATGACTCAAAAAAGATTGATGAACCATTCAAATACAAGAATTTAGCAGATAAATTGGATGAAATGTGATTGATTTTATTTTAAATATGGAAATGTGTCTTGAAAATGAAACTGAACCGAATTTAAATTTATTGCGTGGGCCTACTATTCCATTTTGTTGATCTTTTCTATCATTTCTTTCTTCTTCTTTGTCCACTACTTCTTCTCTTCCAGAACTGTGATGAAGATATGATATATATATATATATATATATATATATATATATATATATATATATCAATAATAATAGAGAAAGATCTTCAATATTCGTTCTCGTCCTTGTGGGGATCCTGGAATTACCGTCTGCGTAGATCAGAATTTCGTCTGCGAGATTGTTTCCGGTGGTCTGTTGTGTATGCGAAGGTTAAACCCTCGCCTCAGAGATCTGATCAGTGTACATGTGGTACACACATGATGATAATAACATGTTCACCGCGTTCATTGGACCGGTGTGGCTATCCATCAATTAATTATGACAGGATTCCTGATCAAATCGGATATCAAAAACATTCGAACAATAAAACATATACGACAAATTGATGTGGCTAAGGAATATTTATATATATTTTTTTTTCTATTTTTTTTTCTAATCACATGTGAATAATATTGAAAATAATAACACCCACATAAGCCAAGGCTTGTGTGTGGGAAAGGAGCTATCGGGAAAATACATAAATTATCGCAAGATGGGGTGAATGGTACATATAGTGATACAAATATAATAAATAATACAGATACAATTATTCTCCAAGATTAACCATTTAATGATGAAAGTGACATTTAGAAAATAATAATGATACTAATCAATGAAGAAATTGAATTGATATATTATTAAATTGAATTGAATATTGAGGCTCAAAAGAGTATTGAATCGATACAACATTTTGAGGGCAAAATAATACGGATGATGGAGAAAGATATGATAAATGGTAAAATATAGAGAATTGGAACATTTCGACAAATTGATCTGGTGAAGGAATCTGATGGTCTTGTATATTGATCTACAAATATTCCTCAGAATTGTTGGAAAGGGAGTCTCTCATATCATATTTTCATCATATTCCTCAATTTATTCAAGTTTTTCAGGATGTATTCTTTGTTGAATGAGTTATCTTACTCCAATTATTCTCTGGGGTGGTAAGATCGCCCTTGTGGTGCCCCGTCCAAATGACCTCGGCTTTCATAACTTTAACCATACTTATTATTCCAATTGGAACCAGTTTTACCAATCGACAATTTAATACAAAAATGAAGTATGTAACCATGGGTAATAACATGTAAATTCGATCATTTCTATTTGCCTCACTAATTATCAGTCAGCAAAACCACCTGTTAGCACTATTGGTTAATATTAAAAATGAATTAGAATATTATAACGAGTGGACGGAACCAATTTGTAAGTGCATTGACATATTGAATATAGGTTCTAACTGCACTAACTGATTCTAACTGATCTTAACTGATCCTGACTGATCTTAATTGATTCTAACTGATCCTAGTAATGACTTATTCTAGAATGGAATTTTCCAATTTTTATAATCACATATTTACATATTTTATTTATTCATTACAGATTGTTCATAAAACAGGTGGTAATGGTTACTATACCTAATGAAATTACAATCAAACATACTCGATAAAATTATACTTTATTTTTTTCTTAGCTCTCTTCTCAAATCACCAACCTTCGTTATGTTCTTGATATCTTCTTCCAATTCATTCCATTCCCGCGTCGTTCTTTGTATGAATCCATATTTACCTACTTCTCTATATCCACTTTTTCCACTTCCATTTTTACCCCTCCCCTTGTACTTCTTTGTAATCCCTTTCCAATTCTATTGCTTAATTCATCCCATCCTGTATATTCATTCTTGACTCTAACAAATTTGCACATTCTTTCTATTTGTCTTCGTTTCGCCAAATTTACCCATCCCATTTCCTCAATCATTTTCCTATGTCTTTCTATAACTTCTTCAACCACATCCTTATCGTTCCTGATAATCTTCCAGCGCTTCTCTCTCCCCAATACCAATTATAATGAATTGACTTTCCTAAAATGTTCTATCACATGATTTTGATACAATCATTTTGAGAATTTTTTTTCAATTTTGAGATTTATTCAATGAGTATTGTCATTGATACAACGAGGACAAATTGAACTCAGTTGTAGGCCTATACTCAGTTATTTCGGAACTTTCTGCGATGGGATTTAGTTTGTTACAATTGAAAATCAAATCTAAAAGCTAAAGAAAAAAGTGATGGACTATTCACATTCCATAATTAATCTGAAATATTGGATGGAAATGATCGATTTTTTTTATGTACAATAATTCATATTGTCAGGTGACTCAAAACGGATAAATGGACCATTCAAATTTCTGAATTTAACCGTTTCATCGAGTAAAATGTGATTTAAAAAAAAAAGATATCCTCAAAGAGAGAGAAAAATGGATGAAATGACCACATTGTCGTTGTCACAATTATACACACATATATATATATATACATATATATATATATATATATATATATATATATATATATATATATATATATATATATATATATATATATATATATATATATATATATATATATATATATATATCCAAATATATATTCCTTGAGAACGAAAAGAAAAAAATTACCACTCTGTCGTTGTCACCCACATTTTTTTTTTTAATAGTCTATATAAATGACATCCGTTCGTTTTGATAGCCGGTCACTTGGGACCAGAGCCTAACCAGGACCAGTTCAACCGATTGACCTTGGCCAAGTTGCGCCTACCCTAACTCGGCTGACCCGAATACTGCACGCCTGCATTATTGCAGAATACGATCAACGTAGCTTTTTAGGGGAATTCCGTGATCAATTTCACTGTCTATATACTCTATACAATGTAAAATACCCAGAAGCGACTTCTTGAAGTGAGCGTAGATTGATTCGTTACGTCACACACTAGGTTTCAACTGAAGCTTGTCTGCCTTTCACGAAATAATTAGCTCATATATTATATATATATATATTTTTGAATATATATATATATATATATATATATATATATATATATATATATATATATATATATATATATATACATATATATATATATATATATATATTTATATATATATATATATATATATATATATATATATATATATATATATACGAATGCCATTGTATAATGATTCTATTCTATGAAATTATGAAAACCCCCAAAAAATACGATCCGAACCGAAACCACAGATCGCCAAAATGAATGACAATCCGGGACTATCAACCTACCGGGTACAGGTTATTAACGAGAAAACAAGTACCAATAATACACTCGATTTGAAGGATCGAAACTAATAATCGTATTGGTTGAAAGTAGTGAGAACACTCGGTCGCTCCGAAAGAGTCGATTTGAACCGAAAGTGGTACATAGCCTGGAGAAAAGAAATTTGTCATTTAACTAGACAGCGTGATATGTTGTATTTAGGGAGACCTTGATGAAATTGTTGCGATTTTAGTTTTTTCATATCAATAGTTAATATATATATATATATATATATATATATATATATATATATAGAGTATATATTCATATATTCAAAAATATATATTCGCAGTTCGAGAAGAGAAAAAGTGGTGTTGACCCGTTTGCGAATAGGTCACACTCTCCTGACTCAAGCTTATCTGTTTACAATGGAACAAATCAAACCGCGACGCGATACATGCAATGATATTCTCACTGTGAGACATATACTTATTGATTGTGAAAAATACTCGACCATTGGACAACAGTTGTCCATGGATACCAATTTGGATAAAATATCGTCAAATGACTCAAAACGGATTGATAAACTATTCAAATTTCTGAATTGAACCAATTTTTCTATTAAAATATGATTCAATTGCTTTTGTACATATAATTATGTTTTATAAATATTAAAAAAATGATGAAAAAAAATAAGACCGGAAAAAAAAGTGATGAAATGACCACCCTGTCGGTGTCACCCCCCCCCCAAAAAAATTATATATATATATATATATATATATATAAGTGATGCCTTCGGGTACCCGGGTACCCGGGTCGGGTACGGGTAATGCATTACCCGGGTAATATTCTGTTACCCGGGTACCCGTCTAGGTTCAGGGTAATTGTGCTAACCAGTACCTATAATATAGAAAATAACTTTTATAAATCACTCAAACTACCGAGAGAAATTCAACTTCGCATTCTACATAAGTTTTTTCACCCACCTTCCCAGACCTCCCTCTACTTGTCATAATGCGCTCGTCAAATCTAGTCGCACCACCTACCGTTATCTGTGGTCACACGTGCAGTGTACTGAATCCCTCTCCTGTCAACCGCTCTCCAGTTGCCATGACAAATACTATTCTTCACCGAGAACTGAGGAGCATATATAGTCATATAGTTTTTAGTTTTTAGTTTTATTTAGTTTTTTAAATTACCCAGGTAATACCCGGGTAATTTCGGCGGGTACTCGGTTCCTAATTTGTTACCCGAAGGCATCACTAATATATATATATATATATATATATATATATATATATATATATATAGAGAGAGAGAGAGTTGAATAGTTGAATGAAGCGCTGTGATGATAACTACCTAACTAACTGATAATTTAGGCATGTGTCTCTTATTGGGGATTCGATTAAAAAATCTCGTATCGAGATTTAATGGTTTTATGTTCAATTAATATTATTAGAATGATTATTGATTCTGAAAGGAATGACCACTCATATCTGTCAGCTATCATAACATTTGGCACATCAAGATTCAATAGTTTCCACGTGCAATTAAATATTATCGAATTGATTCCAGATTGAAATAAAATGACCACTAATCTGTGCAATAAAGTTTGGCATTGAGGAAATATGTGTAATCATTTGGCTTGCTAATTGATATCACCTGATATCCAAACAAGGTACACTCATGTATGTAATTTGCAGGTTATTGATTTTTAATTTCAGTTGTAAAATAGTTTGGTAATACTATTTAGTCTGACTCGACCAATGTTCTGAAGAGAAAACAGTGTGTATGTGTATAGAGATAAGAAAACTAGTATTAACAATTTTAATTCACCACTGTCGAATTAACACTATTTCCTCAGTCGCTAAGGTGGATACTGTGAAGATCACAAATTCAATCGTTTTTTTTTTCTAATGTTGCTTAACGACCCCACCGACAGCTAGGTTATACGGGGGTACGAATGAGCGGATGATTATGGAACATTGAAGTGATGATAGATTGAAGGACGTTTACAGAAACCCACGCCTTAGGTTTTTGAAAACGTCCTTATGCGGGACTCGAACCCACGACCAACGGTGACTTCAGTAACTACCGCTAGCGATAATTGACTCAGCCACCGGGGCGTCAAATTCAATCGTCCAAGAAGAAAATGTATTGGAAAATCCAATGGAATAGTGAGGAATGAAGAATACAAATACATAATAAAAAGCAGTCCAATAACAAAAATATTAAAAATGAAAAAATGAAGGAAATTGGATGAAAGAATGGATGAATAAGTTGAAGGAAAATGAATCAGAAAAATAAGATAAAAATGAAAATAAATATTGTGATGAATACAAGAACGAACAAAAAAGATAAGAGAGAAGAATTCAAGAATAAGAATGCCAAGAAGAGTAGGATAATAAGATTATGAATTATTTCTCCCTTATATAAATGTTTGAATTATTTTCTATAACTGAAATGATCACCTCAAGTACTATTACTTGTGGAATGAGTTATCATTATATGAATTATTTTCTGAGTGATAAGATCGCCCTTGTGGTGCCCAGTCCCAAATATCATAAATAGGATCATTATCTATCATTCGAAGTCATGACTGAGAATTAAAAAGTTTATATCAAGTTTCAATGGTAATATAAAAAACATCAGACGACAGTTGTCCATGATGGCAACCTCTTCGAATAAAATATTACTCGTAATGACCTTTTCAATTTTCTGAATGTAACGATTTATTCAAATATGATTTATTGTGTAAACGATTTATTGTGTATCTGATCATTGAACTTATTGGATACGATCCAATATCGAGATATTGCTCGGGAGCTCAGTGGGAGAGAAGCAGACCGGCAATCTGAAGGTCCCGGGTTCGAGTCCCAATCGAGACATATCTTTAATGACTTGGCTATAACATCCCATGTATATATATATATATATATATATATATATATATTCATTCGATTCCAGTTCCTGAACGAGACGACTCCATGAAGATGGTCAGCCGCAGCTGTCCGAAACGTCGAGAGACAAGGTTCTTTTCAGAACCGCCAACTGTTTCCAGGAAGGGCAATCCGCAAAGTGTGACATTACCATCAACCATCGGCCCTCAAAACCTTCACCAGCACCATATATACCACCATATATATATATATATATATATATATATATATATATATATATATATATATATATATATATATATATATATATATATATATATATATATATATATATATATATATATATATATATATATATATATATATATATATATATACAGAGAGAGAGAGAGAGAGTTTCAGATTTCATGTAATACATTCAAACAACAAAAAGTCCGGTATAAGCTCGTCAGGCACCCCAGTCACGCGCTCACTCTCAGCCAATAATGAATCTGGTAAACAATTACTGCAAATCTTCACATCAATAGGACATTGTATACACGCGCCATCTACCACAAGTCAACCAAACCATTCACAATGGTGAGTATCATCATTTCCATATTGTGGGAGTGCGAGGATTGGCAAATATTGGGGAATACGAGAACATCATAGTTCTCATCAGTTCATAGAAATCAATTGCGAAAGGTCCAAAAGTACCTTAGTTAACCCTGTACATTTCGGTCGAAAATTTTTGTCCTCTGGAATTCATTGTTGAATTTCTCAGTTCTGTCGTTATTTATCCATATGGTTATCGAATTCGGACACAAATCCGGTCTCCGTTTCAAAATCGAGTTCAATTTGAAGATTTTAGAGCAAAAATCTTCTTAGTGTACTCACCATGGTATATAGGGTCCTATATAGAATTCTGGAATCCTTCTAATTACTTTTCCATTAGCATTATGGGCAAAATTTCAACGGAATAACTCTTCTGAAATGTCCTTCTGTCTTCCTACACAATTTTAGCCGAATCAAAAATGATGATTTTTTATGACTCTGAAAAGTGGCTGGAAATTGCAGTTTTTGGGTAATTCAGACACCTTTTTCTTGGGAATGGCTGATGCGAGTATAGCCAAATTTGCTGAGGATTTAGGGACCATCAAGTTATACTCTTAAAACAATACTAGAACATCATAGCTCTTACCAGTTCATAGAAATCAATCGCGAAAGGTCCAAAAGTACCTTAGTTAACCCTGTACATTTCGGTCAAAAATTCTTGTCCTCTGAAATTGATTGTTGAATTTTTCAGTTCTGTTGTTATTTATACATATGGTCATCAAATTCAAACACAAATCCGGTCTCCGTTTCAGAATCGAGTTAAATTTGAAGATTTTAGAGCAAAAATCAACTTAGTGTACTCACCATGGTATATAGGGTCCTATATAGAATTCTGGAATCCTTCTAATTACTTTTCCATTAGCATTATGGGCAAAATTTCAACGGAATAACTCTTCTGAAATGTCCTTCTGTCTTCCTACACAATTTTAGCCGAATCAAAAATGATGATTTTTTATGACTCTGAAAAGTGGCTGGAAATTGCAGTTTTTGGGTAATTCAGACACATTTTTCTTGGAAATGGCTGATGCGAGTATGGTCAAATTTGCTGAGGATTCAGGGACCATCAAGTTAAACTCTTGAAAGAATACTAGAACATCATGGCTCTCACCAGTTCATAGAAATTAATTGCGAAAGGTCCAAAAGTACCTTAGTTAACCCTGTACATTTCGGTCGAAAATTTTTGTCCTCTGAAATTCATTGTTGAATCTCTCAGTTCTGTTGTTCTTTATCCATATAGTCATAAAATTTGAACACAAATCCGGTCACCGTTTCAAAATCGAGTTGAATTTAGAGATTTTAGAGCAAAAATCAACTTAGTGTACTCACCATGGTATATAGGGTCCTATATAGAATCCTGGAATCCTTCTAATTACTTTTCCATTAGCATTATTAGCAAAATTTCAACGGAATAACTCTTCTGGAATGTCCTTCTGTCTTCCTACAAAATTTTAGCCGAATAAAAAATGATGATTTTTTATGACTTTGAAAAGTGGCTGGAAATTGCAGTTTTTGGGTAATTCAGACACCTTTTTCTTGGTAATGGCTGATGCGAGTATAGCCAAATTTACTGAGGATTCAGACACCATCGAGTTATACTCTTAAAAAATACTAGAACATCATAGCTCTCACCAGTTCATAGAAATTAATTGCGAAAGGTCCATAAGTATTTCGGTCGAAAATTTTTGTCCTCTGAAATTCATTGTTGAATTTCTTAGATCTGTTGTTATTTATCCATATGGTCATCAAATTCGAACACAAATCCGGTCTCCGTTTCAAAAACGAGTTTAATTTGAAGATTTTAGAGCGAAAATCAACTTAGTGTACTCACCATGGTATATAGGGTCCTATATAGAATTCTGGAATCCTTCTAATTACTTTTCCATTTGCATTATCAGCGAAATTTCAACAGAATAACTCTTCTGAAATGTCCTCTTTTCTTCCTACAAAATTTTAGCCGAATCAGAAATGATGATTTTTTATGACTCTGAAAAGTGGCTGGAAATTGCAGTTTTTGGGTAATTCAGACACCTTTTTATTGAGAATGGCTGATGCGAGTATGGCCAAATTTGCTGAGGATTCAGGGACTATCAAGTGATACTCTTAGAAAAATACCAGAACATCATAGCTCTCACCAGTTCATAGAAATTAATTGCGAAAGGTCCGAAAGTACCTTAGTTAACCCTGTACATTTCAGTCAAAAATTTTTGTCCTCTGGAATTCATTGTTGAATTTCTCAGTTCTGTTGTTATTCATTTATAAGGTTATCAAATTCGAACACAAATCCGGTCTCCGTTTCGAAATCGAGTTCAATTTGAAGATTTTAGAGCAAAAATCAACTTAGTGTACTCACCATGGTATATAGGGTCTTATATAGAATTCTGGAATCCTTCTAATTACTTTTTCATTAGCATTATTAGCAAAATTTCAACGGAATAACTCTTCTGAAATGTCCTTCCGTCTTCCTACAAAATTTTAGCCGAATCAAAAATGTTGATTTTTCATGACTCTGAAAAGTGGCTGGAAATTGCAGTTTTTGGGTAATTCAGACACCTTTTTCTCGGAAATGGCTGATGCGAGTATAGTCAAATTTGCTTAGGATTCAGGGACCATCAAGTTATACTCTTAAAAAAATACTAGAACATCATAGCTCTCACCAGTTCTTGGAAATTAATTGCGAAAGGTCCAAAAGTACCTTGGTTCCCTGTACATTTCGGTCAAAAAATTTTGTCCTCTGAAATTCATTGTTGAATTTCTCAGTTCTGTTGTTATTTATCCATATGGTCATCAAATTCGAACACGAATCCGGTCTCCGTTTCAAAATCGAGTTTAATTTGAAGATTTCAGAGCAAAAATCAACTTAGTGTACTCACAATGGTATATGGGGTCCTATATAGAATTCTGGAATCCTTCTAATTACTTTTCCATTAGCATTATTAGCGAAATTTCAACGGAATAACTCTTCTGAAATGTACTCTTGTCTTCCCACAAAATTTTAGCCGAATCAAAAATGATGATTTTTCATGACTCTGGTAAGTGGCTGGAAATTGCAGTTTTTGGGTAATTCAGACACCTTTTCCTTGGAAATGGCTGATGCGAGTATAGCCAAATTTGCTGAGGATTTAGGAACCATCACGTTATACTCTTAAAAAAAAATACTAGAACATCATAGCTCTCACCAGTTCATAGAAATTAATTGCGAAAGGTCCAAAAGTACCTTAGTTAACCCTGTACATTCCGGTCAAAAATTTTTGTCCTCTGAAATTCATTGTTGAATTTCTCAGTTCTGTTGTTTTTCCTTCATATGGTTATCAAATTCGGAAACAAATCTGGTCTCCGTTTCAAAATCGAGTTTAATTTGAAGATTTTAGAGCAAAATTTAACTTCTCAACTGAATTCACCGTGGTAGAGTCCTATATAGAATTCTGGAATCCTTCTAATTACTTTTCCATTAGCATTATTAGCGAAATTTCACCGGAATAACACTTCTGAAATGTCCTCTCGTCTTCCTACAAAATTTTAGCCGAATCAAAAATGATGATTTCTGCATTTTTCTCGTCTCTCAAATTTGATATATATATATATATATATATATATATATATATATATTTATATATATATATATATATTTATTTATATATATATATATATATATATATATATATATATATATATATATATTTATATATATATATATATATATATACATATATATATATATATATATATATATATATTTATATATATATATCCATATATATTTATATATATATATATATATATATATATATATATATATATATATATACAGAATATATATGAATATATATATCAATTTTCGATGTCATTCAAAGAGAATTACAAATATAGACCCACAGCTTCAAGAAACACATTTCTTGGCACTATATTTTTGTCAATTATGCGATATTACTCGAATAATTTCCACTCCTACCGTCATTAAGGTATTACAATTATTTTTTTTCCATCTCTTTCCTCATTATCTTTCTCCTCATCTCCAAATATCTCAATCAATATCCCTCTCATCATTTTAATTCTGGTCCGTTTAGAAAGTTATCAGCGAACATATAATATTTCGCTAATACGACCCTATTGCACTCTTAATTCATAATTGGCTCAATTAAAACACTATTATTTTTCTCGCAGCGTGTATTTATCTCACGTTAGGTGTAAGGAATTTGAGTAATATTTATACAAATAATGTATGAATTGTCTAGCACACATAAAGAATGTCGTTACAGCAATTATATTGCGTTTTACTAAAATTGTTGCAAAAACTTCTAATAAATACATTAGGTAACTTTTACTTTCAATATTTGTAAATTATTATTCAACTACCTAATTTTTCGTGGAAGATTATTTTTTTGTTCATGTTATAATACATGATATTTGCTAATGTATTGATATTATTTCATCGAAGTAGAGTAGGCCATGTATTCGAGCGTCTAGTGATGGTTTGTGCTAAAACATGCTGATTGATAGAAAAAAAAAAGATTTAGGCTAATAACAATCTAATTATTTAGGCCTACTGGTACTTATTAGTACATCATGCAAACATTTTTTCAATAATTAATTAAATTATTTTCCACTTTTAAATTAAACGACGCACTGTAATGATGACGAAGATCTATTGGCGACGATTAATGATAAGTGAGATGTTGGGATGGTGAGATTGAAGATTATTTCATGATGTGTTTTCGGATAGTGGGAAAGAGTCGGTCGCGGCCTGTTGTTAAGGAAACTGAAAGACAGACTCGAAAACCATGGAAACTCCGTGTCAGGATTGTCGACCATGGCGGGAATCGAACCCTGGTCTCATCAATGACTGTTCAGTGTTCTAGCCACTCACTTTTCATAAATGTGTACGGTACATAATAATTTGGGTGTTGGTTAATCAGAAAGACTCGTTGATACTATGACAACAGTGCAGATATAGAATATATTTGGAATGCGCGGTTGACTTTTTAAATTTTTTCCCAAAGCACTTTTACTACTTTTTTCCATGTTCACGAACTTGTGTAATTGAATAAAAAGTATATCAACTCCAAGATGATGTTATGCTCTTTGATTGATATAACATTCTATCTTTTTTAATTCAATCAGTTTCAAGATAATACGTCAATGAATTTCATCACATTCTTGGTATTCATTGACGTATTATCTAGAAACTGATTGAATTCACAAAAATGGAATGCCATAATATTTGAAATGCATACAATTATTTTGAAGTTTCAGTATTTTCACTCAATCACACTGGTTCACTGATTCCGGGAGACGGGGGAAATTCCGAACACAGTTCGATCTCCGCCGCCGACCATCTTTACAGGGGTTTTCATGGTTTCCCTCTGTAGTCCAGGCTAATGCCGGGATGGTTCCTACAATAAGTCGGCCATGACCACTTCCTTCCCACTATCCTTCTCATTACCCAAGAACCTTCATCTCATCATCCCATCATCTCATTAATCATCCATCCGACGCTATTAGATCTCAGTTATCATAACAGTGAGTCGTTGAACCCAATATATATACATATATATATATATATATATATATATATATATATCTATATATATATATATATATATATATATATACATACATATATATATATATATATATATATATATATATATATATATATATATATATATATATATATATATATACCTCAACACCAGAAGATTCTTCGATCTTCTGGTGTTGAGGTTATGGTGACTGTAGACCTTGATTACTTCAAGACGGTTCTTGGTGAACATGCAGATGTTAGTGATCGAAATAATTCCAGATATCATCTACGTATGTGTATCTGGTTGTAGGGTGTTATAAACTAGACAAGATAACCGTGTTAAGATGTATAGAATAAAACTTGAATTACTCTTATTTTTTATTTTATTTGTTCATCTTTATTCTCTTTATGACTTGCCATGTATTGTCCATTACTATGAGATGAGTACCTGATTATTGTTGCTTAACGACCCCACCAACAGCTAGGTTATTCGGGAGAGGAGTAAGAGTGTGATGAGGGAACAGTGACGTGCTGGTAAGTTAGGGTGACTATTTTTGAGGAAGGAAAATTCCAAATGTGTTGAGATTTTTCCGATTTTTTTTTTTGAGAAACTACGAGGATTCTCAAATTATATAAAGGTCCTCATAATGACAAATTTAATAACATGATTCATGCTCTAGAATCTTGAATTGTACTCGATTTTAGAACTGCGAACAAATTTGTATTCTAGTTTGATTATTCTCAACAAATTTCCTGAAATTTGTTCCGGAGTACATGGCAAACATAATAAGTAGGGAGTTAGCTTTACACCATGCGGGGAGATTGAAAATTGTGTAAATTGATGAAAGAATCGAGCTAGAGTACGCGGCAAACATGATGATTTAGGAAGCTAGCTACGAACTATGCAGGGAGATTTTAAATTGTATTAATTGATGCAAAAATCGAACTTGAGTACACGGCAAACATGATGATGTGGGAAGCTAGCTATTAACTGTGCAGGGAGATTTTAAATATTATAAATTAATGCAAGAATTGGTCTAGAGTACGCGGCAAACATAATGATGTGGGAAGCTAGCTATTAACTGAGCAGGGAGATTTAAAATTGTGTAAATTAATGCAAGAAATGATCTAGAGTACACGGCGAACATAATACGTAGGAAGTTAGCTTTGTACCCTTGCAGGGAGTGTGGAAATTGATTGAAAATGAACTACTGTACACGGCAAACATGATGATGTAGGAAGTTAGCTACGAACAGTGCAGGGAAATTTTAAATTGTATAAATTGATACAAGAATTGATCTTGAATACACGGCAAACATAATACGTAAGAAGTTAGCTTTGTACCTTCGCAGGGAGTGTGGAAATTGATTAAAAACGAACTAATGTACACGGCAAACATGATGATGTAGGAAGTTAGCTATTAACTGTGCAGGGAGATTTAGAATTTGTGAATTGATGCAAGAATTGATCCAGAGTATACGGCAAACATAATGCGTAAAAAGTTAGCTTTGTACTCTTGCAGGGATTGTGGAAATTGATCAAAAATGAACTAATGTACACGGCAAACATAATGATGTAGGAAGTTAGCTATGAACTGTGCGGGGAAATTTTAAATTGTGTAAATTGACGCAAGAATTGATCCAGAGTATACGGCAAACATAATATGTAAGAAGTTAGCTTTGTACCCTTGCAGGGATTGTGTAAAGTGATTAAAAATGAACTACTGTACACGGCAAACATAATGATGTAGGAAGTTAGCTTTACACTATGCAGGGAGATTTTAAATTCTGTAAATTGATGCAAGAATTGATCCAGAGTATACGGCAAACATAATATGTAGGAAGTTAGCCATTAGACCGTGCAGGCAGCTTTTAAATTGTGTAAATTGATCCTCTGTCATCCAGGTCAGTACTGAGGGTGCTCCTTAGCAACATTCCGCAACCGACTCCTTCTCACCATCCAGAAACACCTAATAATGAATATATCAATAAAATTTGAACGGGGATACATAAATGATGTGGGATCTGTGCCACCAACTATTGTTGGAAAAATAGAATCAGCCATAATTATTTATACTGCCAACATTTTAATAATCACGTTTCAATAGAATATTTTCACATCAAATTTAACAATCAATTGCAACACATCTTAAAATAATTGTACTATATAATTATTTATATTATTATTTACATATTGATTATATTGATATAAAAAATATTGATATTTCAAACTGCTACGATGACATAATCTGTGACAACTCATTTTTTTTACAAAATTGAATAATAATGTGAATTTGAATCTCGTAGAAGGAAGATAATCAAAACGTTATATAAAACATCATTCAATTCTTGAAAGTGGCTGAATATGTATTCTCAGAATTCTTGAGCAACATTGTTTCAATATAAATTGCACTCTCATTCTATTTATAACTAATAATACCATATTATAATATCAGGAATATATTTGATTTTAAGTACAAATTGGCATATTTCTAAATATCAATAAAATGTCAGATAAAATCTGGAAAAAAAAATCGAAATGTAAAAATGTAAAATCAATGATTTTCAATTCGAACCACAATGGTATTAATGTTTTCCATTGATTATTCATTAATGTACTAAATGGACGGAGTTATTGGTTTTCAACAGAAAAGTTACACATTTTCAATTGGGAGTAAAATTTGAATGAATCTTTAAAATGTGTGTAAATAAAATATGTTCTCAATTTTTCGGAAGCAAAGTGACATTTGAATGAATATGTTATTTCAATGATAGAAAAGATGAAATTTAAATTTTTTTAAATATGGTCCATATGAATTGAGCTTTATACATAGAATTCAAATGTATTTTAGATGAGATTAAAAGAAATAAAATAGTTTGTCAACTCAATTATAACGTAGTACTTTCTGTAGCAACTATTGAGAATATTTATGCACCATCTTTGTTCCTAACGGCACATTATTTACAGCTACTGCCCGTCATCCCAAACTTGATTTCATGTTAGATTATCGACATCAAGTACATTTCCTAATTTAATTCTAAATCAATTTCTGAAAGAACTGAAACATTAGTAACACATTTACATAACATATTCTGAATTCGTTGGAAAATATCGAATTAGACTTGGTAAAATATCAATACTTTTGATGATATTTCATTTTGATTACAAAAATAGAGACAAAATATTTTGTAATTTCTTACAGAATTAGGATATAACTATTGTACTATCGCTCTAAAATTACCACATGTATAAAGTTGAATGGATTTATTTCCTATCTATCTATTTTTGGAAGTTGTGAGATGGAGATTTCAAAGTTCATACAAATTTCGTTTTGTTTGTATTGAAAATATCAATGTTACTCTATGGCATCAAAATGTTGATATTCTAACACCAATCGAAAAAAGGTCCATCAAAAGTATAATTCCGATGAACAGGCTCACTAGTTTACTAACAGTATAATGAACGATAAATGCGCTGTCGTCAGATCATCGATAGTAAAATGTCTAATGATTCCAGTTCTATCAAATCTCAAAAGAACAAAAAATAATGCTAACAACTAGAATGTAATAAAATTCTTATAAAATAAGAGAGACATTATATAACCAAATGATATAAATCAATTTCAAATATTTTGATAATACAACTAATCTGTGTATCAAACTGAAGATATATGCAACAATCATTCAAGATATTTCAGAATGAAACAAAACATTTTTTTAGTATCTCAAATTTTGAATGTTTATAATATTTAAAAAATCGAGATTAGCTGCCTGATATGTACAACATTCATACAAAATATCTCTCAATGAAATTATTTCGATTCTATCTCTTTTATCCCGTAATCAACACATATGTGTGATGTCTCACCACATATGTGTGGCATCTTCCACATGTGAGATGTGTCATGTGTGGATATTTGATCATAAACTAATATCAAAACAATTTAGTTACTTTGCTACGACAGAAATCTGGCATGAAGTTGCTTGAAACATATCTGAAAGTGTCTAATGCCACCATCTCATAAGAGGCTGTGAATTAAAAACTGTAACGATTCAATTGAAAAAAACATTAGTTGATCGTCAATCATTTTCAACATCTGCCTTTCGTAGTCAAGTGACTAAATTGTTTCTACTTTCATCACTATCATTTAATATAACTCTTTAGAGCCGATTGTACCAAGTGATGATTAAATATTAATAAGATAATCATTACTTAAGGTACAAAAATAACATAGGTAACCAAGGGTGATAACAAGTTAATCTGCTAATTTTTGCTTAATTCACTAATCATCACTTGGTACAACCGGCTCTTAAACTAACTAATTATATACGTATATTTTTATACTGATACAGCATGCCCTTTTTAATCCACTGCCTTCTCGAATACATCGCTTTTTTATTAATTACATAATGATCTAGAGTATCACTGAGAAGGCAGTGAATTGGTCCACAGTCTTCTTTAGTGAAATGTATTGTTATTGAAGAAGGCTGTGAAATAATACAGCCTTCTTGGATAAATGTTTTCGTTTACTTGAGAACACAGTTCATAGATTCAATGCCATATTGGTACGGATATTAAGTTATTTGAGGAGAGTTGAATTTCTTCATCTTTCCTCTAAAATAATTGTTGTGATTATCGAAGGCAATGAAAATCTGAACGGTTTTCTTCAACTAGACTACATTATTCACTAAAGAAGGCAGTGATTCGATCGATCAAATCTCTCGTTCCAATCTAGACTTCTTATCTTCAAACCTAATTGAGCAATATCGTACTCGGACAATGATTTCAAAACAAAACTAAAACCTTCCCTTGAGTTCGATAGTTAAAAATCATTCTTCATCTTTCTTCTAGGAAAAAAAAATATACTAAGCAAACTTCGGAAAGAGTAAACGCAATACGGTAAAATGTGGTCCAACATTGTAAGAAATATGTGATAGGTACGTTAGTATTCTGTCAGATAAAAAAAAAATGGAGATGTCAAAGTGGTGATGAGTATAAAAATACTTCTGTAACGGTAAGTATTTCCTCTCACCAATGCGCGTTGAGTAAAATGACATGATTAAGAGAGATTCTTTGAAGATAAAACTTTCCATTCCTAGAAATGGTACGCTTCATTCATCAGGATGCGATGTTGATAGAGCATGGGGATCGATTCTCATGCTCTATCAATGACAACCTCATCCCGTTTTGTCGACTGATAAAATTTAAAACCAACTGACATTATCAATAACCACTGACAGTAACCACGTTGCATTTACTTCCCCACGTTCATTGTCCACACTCATACCCATAACAAAACAACACGTAATATACAACGTAATTCATTACAAAAGAAAAATGGCAACATTGCAAAAACACACACTCACACACATATAGAAATACAATCATAAACAAATACCAATACCAGATAAAATCTAATTTCCCTATGTTGATGTTAGCATGATATGTTTTGATTTAAAATAAAATATTTGTTTCTATAAGGTTTTGGTTTTCATTTACAATCAATTTCCCATCATAATATAATTGTCCAGTAGTGTTTACTTTCAACATTACTCAAATACCTCGATAATAATAAAACAAAATAACCTAAAAAACAACATTTTAACGAGCGTTGTCGTTCAAGAACGCCGGATTCAACGTCTCCATCGTCTTGCCGTTTGTGTGACCGTTCGCATGACCGTTGGTCGGTTTCTTCTTCTCCGGCTTGACGTAGTGGCTGGTGCCCTCGAGGTTCAGTGTCTCCTGACGGCCGGAAGAGCGCACCAGGCACGACACGGCCAGGACGAGCAGGACGGCGCCAAGGGCGAGAAGGCCGTACGTCAGCGCGGACTTTGCGATCGGTGGGACCTTGGTGGCCAGACTCAGCAGGTTGGTGACCTCTTCGGGGAGACCTTGGACGCCCTGTAGTGAGAAAAGAGGTGAGTATATCGAGAAGTAGGTTGTGAGCTGGTGATAGAATGAACTGGTGGAATGAGCTGGTGATGGAAGAATAATGTTGGGAGTAGTCATGCCACATAGAGATTTCAAATATGAAATTACCGGCACAGCTTTAGTTTCTGACGGAGTACTTTAGTTGCTAGACTCAGAGGGAATGGCTATGAGAGGTAAGTATATCAAGTTATCAACAACTATTTTTTCCAGTTTTCAAGTTTTAATTGTGTTTTTTAATGTGTTTCACTTTAGGTTATTTGAGGGTATGAATGAGCTGGTGATAGATGAATAGTGTTTGAAGAAGTTATGCCCTATACAGGATTCGAATCAAGTACCGGCATAACTTTAGTTTCTAGAGGAGTACTTTATTTGCTCGAGTCATACGGGTTGACTCTTTTCTCCTATATTTTCACGAACCAATGTCATCGAATAGAAAAGTATATCATCTCCACGATGATGTGATGCTTTTCTTGACATTGTATTTCTGCAAATTCAATCATTTTAGAAATAATACATCAATGAATACCCAGATTGCGGTGAAATTCATTGACGTATCATCACAAAACTGATTGTATCCGCAGAAAGAATGTCACATAAATTGGAGAGCATCAAATTATCTTGCTGTTGGTATACTTTTTATTCAATGAGACTGGTTCGTCAAAGTAGAACAAAAATTGGTAAATATGAATTTCTCTATTTGTATAGGCATCGTGTTTGCACCTAGAGGTATGACCATGTGACCATGTGGGCGTGAACAAGTGTTGTACTTACGTCTTCGAACCACATGATGGGGAAGATGATGTCGGGGAAGGTGGCGACCTGCTTGATGTCAATGACCTGGCTGACGGCGAGATTGATCTGGACTCGAGCGCTTGCTCGCAGAGCGGTGCCCATTTGCTGCGGACAAGAACAGAACAATCAGACAAGCTGCGGGCGCACTTGTGATGATGATGATGATTACTGCTAGCTCAAAGACCCCACCAACAGCTAGGTTATACGGGGATACGAATGAGCTGGTGATGATGGAAGTAAGAAGTTATGATGAGAACAAGGACCCATGTCTTACGCGAGACTCGAACCCACGCCCCAACGGTGCCTTCATTTTCCAAAGTAGTGCCTTCACTGACTGAGCAACGGGGAAAGGCTACTTGTTCCTACTCTGCATATTATGATATGAATCATAACACGATGAATTGAAACTGAAAAGTACATTGAATTATTTACCAGGGTAGTTTGTTACTTCTTGTGAAATTAATTTATTCTTCCTAGAGACAGTTTTACGAATCTTGGTCAAGTACTCATCAGCTAACTATTAGTTCTGGTACGAAAATAACACAATATGTAACCCAGAGTGATAACAAGTTATTCCGCTAACTATTGCATAATCCACTAACTATACGTAAAACTGGGTCTTAGTAAACGTAACCAATCAAAGTATCAGTATTTTTTTTAATGTTGCTTAACGACCCCACCAACAGCTAGGTTATACGGGGGTACGAATGAGCGGGTGATAATGAAACTATGAGATGATGATAGGTGAAAGGACGTTTACAAAAACCCATGCCTCATGTGGGACTCGAACCCACGCCCAACGATGACTTCAATTTCTACAGCTAGCGATAGATGACTTAGCCACCGGGCCCGGCTGACTCCTAGTGCATCATTGAAGTCGTGTGGTGGATGAGGGTACAGAGGCTTGAGTGAAATATCTCTCCGACAGAGTTGGAATGTCCTCCCCCCCCCCCTCAGTGCAAACACTGTGTTCTCACCGGTTGCACGTCGAGGAAGAAGCCGTGCTTGTCCTTCTCGGGCGGACTGATGCCAACAACAGCGTCCAGAAGCGTCGGGTCTCCCAGGTAGAAGTGAGGGAACGAGATCATCACGGGCGAGTCTGCGGGACAAATACACATCAGAATCACTGATTGCTATAAATCATGGCTATTGTACTAATAGATGTGCAACAACGTTCCAGAGCTGAGCAACTAGACAGAGGTCTATAAAACATCCAGAAATGTGCTACTGTCACTGTACAAATTACAACAGTTTCTTCTGCATTAATCACGCATTCAGCGAGTATTTGGAATAATATACTTGATAACCTTTCCGTGCACAATAACCGAGAAGCAAATGAAGGGTACAGGGAAATAATGATACAAGTCACACATTGTGAGTTGTGAGATAAATACAATTACATGTTCAAAACCATGGGTTTTTCTATAGAGGTCGATATTTCAACACCATTTTTCGTGGACTTGTATCATTGTAATCTGAAATCTCGATGCATATTCGGAAAGCTTGTGAAAACCACTGTTAGATGGCGTATCTAACTCATTTTTTTACAAAATGTGACTTGTATCGTTATTCCCGTGTACCCTTCAAATATATGTGTTCAAGTTATATTTTCGAGCAGCATCACTTCTGTATACTTTGAAATTTTCTTTGTGTAACATATTTCGCACAAATCGGAAGAAACAGTAAACCAATCGATCAAGAAATCGCCGAGGGTCACAATGATCTGTTTCACAATTTCTTGTTAGCATTATTCACGATGAAAAACTGAAAGATCGAACAATTCACCCTCATGATTATTCTCAGATCTGGAGAGAGTCTGCATTAGGAATAATCATGAGTTGCGTATCCATATAACTTTAATCCAAGCCTAAATGTACCTCATTTCACAAATTTCTGATGATATATGAAACTATATGATATATGAAACTATAACTATATATCCTACGTCCTCCATCATAAATGATACCTTCATCCACATAATCTGCGGTATCGGCTCGAGGGTCTCAATTTTCTTAGCTCTGGAGAGAGTCTGCATCAGGAATCAGCATGAGTTGCGTATCCATAACGCTATTATCCAAGTCTAAAAGTATCTCATTCCACTTTCACACATTCCTGAGAATACTTGCCACATCCTCCAGGATCCCAGTATCCTGAGATCGAGATACTTTTAGACCAGTACAGTAATAGATCCAGAAATCGCTAAGGATCCCAATGATCCGACTCTGAATTTATTGTGAGTTTTTCACAAGGTGAAAAACTAAAGGATCGAACCATCCAACTCATATTTATCCTCGACTTTGGAGAGAGTCTGAATTAGGAATCAGCATGAGTTGCGTATCCACATAGCTGTACTTCAAGTCTGAAAGTATCTCATTTCAAATTCCACACATTTCCAAGAATACTCGCTACAGCCATACGAGGAATCATCCATATCAGCATCATGACATCCATCACAATCTGTGATATCCTTATCATGTCCAAGGTCATTTACAATAAATTAGTTGGCTGTCACATATGTTGAGATTGTACGCCTGCTTAGAAATTTAGGTTTATGTTTGGATATGTTTGTAACCCTGGAGAGGAACCGGAAAGAAGTGAAAAGTAAAATTTAGCTACAAATGGAATCTGGTGCAGTCTAGTCGATTAACACACGATCCCTAAATATTATCTCCCGACATCCTTCCTCTCATCACCTACAAAACAGTAGACGCGACAATCCCGAGCTCGAGGTAAGCTGGTGTACCTACCGTATTGACAGAGACTGACGTTGAAGAGGCCGTTAGGTGCGCAGGGCGGGCCGTGGGGACAGAAGCACACGTTGTCAGGGTTGTGCTCCTTGTCGCCGAACACGTTGAGGGGCGGGGAGAAACGGTAGCCGGGCACGTCTCCGTCTGTTACGACTTCCTTCTCGAACCTACAGACAACACGCTGTTAGTACAGTATAGAGACACGGCATTTCTACCGGCCGGCAATCCTAACAGGTTCTACACGACGGTAAATTATTCGTATTGCTCATACTGAGTTGTATCTGCATAAATACACATTGGGTTGGTGTCTTTGATAAACTTTCAGCTGTCAAATTCATGGACATCTAGGATTTTGTACTGACAACATTGGGAACATACTAGAACTAGACAGCTTTTCTAGTGAATATCATCCAATTGGGGCACTAGTCTCTTGGAGCTAGCTGGGCCGAGGACGTTAATTCAAGTGGCAATCGTGGTACCTTACTAGGACCCTTACTCAATAAACCACTATGAAAATCGTGCTGAGCCTAGCTAGCAACCACTTAAAATAACGTGCTAGTGCTAGCTAGCTCCAAGAGGCTAGGACTTCGATTGGTTAATGTTTACTAAAAAAGCTACCAACAATGACAATATATTATAATAACAAATTCACAGTCTCTTAGACTGAATAATTCATCACAAACCGTAGCACACCTCAAGATCAGGGCTGGGATTTTATACTATCAACAATGGAATACACAGAGACTGACATGTTGCCATGATACTTCTCTGTTCTAGTAAACACTACCCAATCATAGCCCTAGCCTCTTGGAGCTGGCTAGCAATAGCAAGTTATTCCAGGTGTCTCATTAGCCAAGGGTCCTGGAGGACTCGGTATAGTCGGCTCGGTACTTGTAAGGGTCCTGGAGGACTCGGTACTTGTAAGAGTCCTTACAGGACTCGTACAATGCCGTTCAGCAGTACCGACAGCACCATCGCCGAATATACCGGCGATCGAGCCTCCAGTCGCCGGTAAGTCACCCGGACATCTCTCGTACTCACGTGAGAGGTAAGAGACGACACAAGTCCTTGTCGTAGACATAGAGCGTGGTGTTCTTGGTGATGTGAGGCGGGAAGATGGAGCCGTCGGAGCCGTTCAGCCTGTTGCATGCGTCTGTGGTCCAGTGGGGGAGATGACTGCGACCGTTGAACCGGTCGATCAGTCCGTACTTGGTGATGTCTTCCGCGCCGGTAAATACGGTCAGCCGATCCGGTGACGTGCCGTTCTTCTGCAAGGAGAGACATGAGCAGTCAGTACACGGTTATACTCTCACGGCTTGATCCATTGAAGGTTATACACTCATGACTAAGCTAGGTGACGGTTATACGCTAATGGCTGGTCAGTTGACGGTTATGCGCTAACGGCTGGGTGTCAGTTAACCGCAAGTTGACGGGTACACACTAACGGCTAGGTGAGGCCGTGATTCACCAGATCACATATTGGATACATAATTGATACATTTAGTTTTGGATTCACTCGTTTATAGTACTTACTGATGTTATATTTCATGTATATATCAATGAATAAAGACAATAAACTACTACTTTTACTATTATTAATGATAATATTTATTGAGCTGACAGACTCCGACTTTTCATTTGAATCTGCCCTAGAGACTGTGGGGATAATTACCCCCTGACCAAACGCAGTTGGTTATCTGGGCTGTATATATATAAATATATATATATATATATATATATATATATATATATATATATATATATATATATATATATATATATACATTGATTGCTCAATGACCACACCAACAACTAGGTTATTTGGGGGTGATAATGAGCGGGTGATTATTGATTTCTTAATGACCCCACCAGCAGCTGAATTATTCGGGGACACGAATGAGTGCACAGTGAATGGATAATATTTTTAAACATCCATGTCCTGTGAGGAAATCGAGCCCGAACCACGTCCAATTGGATTCTGGTTTCTAAAGCAGTGCTTCGATGGAATGTTTCACTAGAGGTGGCAGTGATGATTACATATACTCATCACTTGAAGGGGCTCGAACTCAGTTTAGTGATCCTTCCATGTCAAAGGCAATTGTACTAAACAAGGGCAAGGGGAAATGACTGGCATCATGAAATCAACATTCAAGAACAAGCATGAGGCACCAATAATATAGTGTAAACAGCCAAACTTTGTGAAATAAATTATGGAGCAAATCTTGCAATTCACGTGAAACTATAACAAACATGAATACATGCGAATAAGGCCCGGTTTTACGAATCTTGGTTAAGTACCAATCCACTAACTATTTGTTAAAGGTACGAAAATATCACATGTAACCAAGGGTGATAACAAGTTAATCCGCTAACTATTGCTTAATCCACTAACAATCGATTCGTAATACCGGCCCTAAGTAATTTGTCAAACACTGTAGTGCCCTTCGACAACTCCAAAGCAAGGCACAGCTCACCAAAACAAAACAAGTGAATGGTGAATCAAAAACAAAGTCAAGTCAAACACGAAGTGAAATCGAACACAACAAGAATGTGGGGGCTGAGGAGCGTACACCGTAATACAGTCTACTTGGTCGTTTGGACATGAGCATCGGGGTACTTTTCAATGGAATGTGGTTAGGGCTCATGTAAGGTTGGACACCCAAACCCATGTCACATAACCGAGTGTGCTTTATTCCGGTATACGCTCTTCAGGCACCCCACATGAATCAAGAAATATGCATCGGATCATAATCCTCACTGAAAAATATAAAACATTCATAGAAAAATCAAACACGAAGTGAAATCAAACAGAAGTAAAATCAGACACAGCGTGAATCAAGCATGTACATCAATCCTAATCCTCACTGAAACTGAGTACACAAAGTAAAATCAAACATAAAGTGAAATCAAACACAAAGTAAAATCGAACACAAAGTAAAATCAAACACAGCGTGAATCAAGCACAGCGTGAATCAAGCATGTGCATCCTGATCCTCACTGCAACTAAGCATCCACAGCGACTCGGCGTGCAATAACGACCCTCTAAAATCCTGACACAAACCAAACAACAACAACCGTTCCGGCACGAACCCGTCGCCAGATGCTGAAATGATGTTCCAAGTCGTTCCGTGCGTGATGTATCGCCGGACCGTGCGACGGAACGCGGTAAACGTGCCGCAGCCGTTCCGGACCTCCGGTCAGCAGGCCGATGCCGAGGATGGCAATCGACGCGATGTTCTCGTCGATATCGAGATGTAGCACGCTCAACAGGTCGTGCACAGTGGTGATGTGGTAGAGGCTGGCCAGTAGTTTCAGCTGGAATCGGGGTGAAAATAGTCCTGCTACGTATCGTCACATGTTCTTCGTGTTCCCGTTATGAGATGTACAAACAAATATATCCATCTTTAATTGATGTATCAAATATATCGATCGTTGAAATACGATGCTACCGATATGTTCCTTTTTGAAGTACATCACGACCTTGAAACTAGATCTCAACGAGTTATGACGATATTTATTTCTGTAATTTTAGAGAAAACTAGAAATCATCATCCCAATTCCTGAAATCAAAATTAATTAATTTGTCCTCCAGGATCCGACCCTTTTTCTGAGTCGTGACGTAGAAATTACTCTATTATGTCTATATTTATATCCAAAATCGGTAATGCCTACGTCATGACGCATGGTCAAAACAATTGATGATAATTTCTGCAATTGCGATGGTCATTTCTAGTTTTCTCTAAAATTACAGAAATAAATATCGTCATTATTTGTTGAAATTTAGTTTCAGGGTTGTTATGTCCGTGAAGTAAGGTTCGTGGTCACTTCTGTCACAAGGACGACTGCAGAACGGTTCTCGTGTACATTGACAGCAAAGTTTGATCATTTAGTTGAAGAACATTACAACACTGAAACTAGACTACAATGAAAAATGATATTCATTTCCCTAATTCTAGAGAAAACTAGAAATCACCAAATCAATTTCAGGAGCTACAATTATATCTTGTCCTCCAGAGACCATGAGTCATGACGTGCGTATTACCGATTCTATGTAGAGAGAGTAAACATAATCAAGTAATGCCCACGCCACGACTCGGAAAACGGGCCGTGTCCTGGAGGACAAATTAATCAATTTCAATTCCCAAAATTGTGATGATGATTCCTAGATTTCTCTCGAGATCCTGGTTTGATTCCTAGTTCACCCGCAGAGCAATTGACATATCCTACCCCCTTATATCTCACTTACCCCTCACATCCCACCCTCCACACTGACTTACCCCGTACATGAGACCGAACTCTTCATAGGGCAGCTTCTGTTCCTTGGGCACCACGTCCTTAGCGAGCTTGAGCAGCGGATCCTCGTACCCCCAGAGCAATTGACCGACGGTGACCTCGACGAACGGCTTGATCTTGAGGATGTCCATGATGGAAGCCATGGCGAGGCGGAGGAAGCGGGCCGCGTGTTTACTCTGCGATGTGGCGCTCTGGAAATGTCAACAGATGACGGTAAGTGTGATGAAGTAAGGGGGATTGATGGTAAGGTAAAAGAGCAAATAATTGAGGAGATATTATTTGTATCTCATTATTTGGATATAATATTCCTGAAGTTGATTCTAGAGGACTCTTGTATGGAAATCACTCAGGGGAAATCCCTTGTAGGAGTCAGACAGGGAAATCCTGCAAGGAACTCCCCATGATCTAGTGCCAGTATATAAAGACAAGGAAGACATTCCTATCAGTCAGTTCACAACAAGTGTTGAGGAGTCAAGGTGTTATCATTATACTTCACTGGAATTATCGGAGGTCTCTATTCATACAGGCCTACCTATATTTTATTAATCAGTACCAATAAATATCTATTTGAATTAATTATACAGTGCTACCAGACTCCTTAGTGTCAGTGGGAACCTAACCTCACACCCCATCACTAACTCCCACAAGGTTAAAGAGCAAATAACTGAGAAGATATAATTTGTATTCTATGCATTTGATTTTTGCATCACTTTTCTTAGGTAATGAGGAGGATTCGGTCATGGTCTATATTGTAGGAACCATTCCATCATTAGCCTGGACTACAAAGGGAAACAACGAGAAACCCATGTTAATATGGACGGTGGTGGAGAGGCCCCTCACATCCCGGATCACATGAAGCGGAGTGCTTCAGCAACTGAGCTACCAGTGCAAGTGATTTCAATATTTACCAGCATGGGAATGTTTGGTACGACGACCATATCGTCCTCGTCTCCGACAGACATCTCTGGACTGAACTGGAAGAGCTTCTGCTGGTTGAACGACACCGTACCGTTGTCGTTAAACGTCAGGTTGACCTTCTCCCACGTCTCACTGTTAACAAGAAGAAAACAATACGTTAAACAACCTTCAAGTATGAAGTAAAACAGGAGAGAAGACGAAGAAGTGTGTCATTGAACGCCAGATTCCCTTGCTTTCATATTACGAATTCATGTTAATTATTCACAAATATTTGTGCCACAGGAGCACCAAGCTTTTGAAAGAAGATATCTTCGATGCTCTTTATCTTCATCTTCTCTTGAGTGAGTATTGTTTGCTTAACGACCCCACCAACAGCTAGGTTATACGGGGTACGAATGAGCAGGTGATTATGAAACTACGAAGTGATGATAAGTGGAAGGACGTTCACTAAAATCCATGCCTTATGCGGGACTCGAACCCACGCCCAACGGTGACTTCAGTTTCTGAAGCGGTGCCTCAGCTGTCTGAGCTACTACCAAGGGTGGCCATCTTCTCTTCTTTTCTTTCAATATAAATATATATATATATGTATATATATATATATAATATATGTTTTCTTCACCAATCCTCCCAACGGTCATCCCAAGATATAATTATAATGTATTTGACACCTGTGGCAAGATCTGAATCATATCAGTGACTCAATCTCTAGTGTTACTCGCAGATCAACAAGTGGGTGGACACAGTAGTGGCTTAATCGGCTGCTTCCGGTATTCATACGAATATTACAACTGACTTGACGAGAATTCTGATGACGAACTGCGATACCAGTTAGTTGTATTAGTATTATATTTAGATGTGATGACTATTGCACGTTGTAAACATGAGTCATTCAGAAGCCACAGAAGAATTTATTTATTAAATAACTCATTGATTAATTTAGTTGTTGGATTATTGTTTGAACATGATTCTGGTAGTGCATGGGATTCATTTCGCTAAGCTGGTGAAGTAACACATTGATGACGTGCCTTCAGCCTCCATAGTTACCGCAAGGGTGATTCCACAATCCACAGATTCAAATGACCATAAAACTTGAACATTGCAAGATGCAAATAAAAAACTAATACATCATATTTTGCAGACAATACTTTTCGGAAATGCTAATGTGTCACATTTTATTGTTGTTGCTTAATGGTCTCACCAATAGCTAGGTTATGCTGGAGGGCATCTTTTGTCATAACGTAGATGGAAATAAGGCAGACATTAAACCATCTTCAAGGTAAAAAGTCTATCATATAGAAATATGATTTATATTATATTTTCCTTGTTCACATTGGGCAGAATGATGCTTGAGTATGCTAGTTCAGTCTGGGATCCGCATGAAGTTGGACTAATAAAAGCTGTGAAGAACGTCCAAAAGAGTTCTGCAAGAAGGGTATTGAAAAATGATAATGTTGCAAATCCCCCACTGTACAGCGATGAAGTGAATTAATGCATAAATGAGTATAAGATAGCTCCGTCGACACAACAGCCTCAACATGCGCTACAATATCTGTAACTTGAATTATCTGAATAAATTTCACTCTTAAAATACAGTTTCAATTCATTTCGTGTCAACATTCCTATCTCCTATCCCACATAGCCACTCATGCCAGTTGCCTGTAAGCCTGTCGTATTGGTCGATGTCTCTCGAGGAAGGCGCTCAGTCAGTGGGCCGTGAAATCACAACAACATGTCACCACGCATTGCAGACAACAACGACTTCCGATCTCCTCGACAAGCCTCGAGAGAGAAAGTCAAGCACGTCGGAAGTCAGGCCGGAACAGCCGTAGATCAGTGATAACAGATAGGGGGAACGGTCGAGCGGTCTGATGTGTGACACCGGGGAATTAGTCACGTCATATTAGGTGAGAGGTAAGTGAGGGGTAAGCGGGGATAAGTGAGAGGTAAACGAGAGTAAGCGAAGGGTTGGCGAGGGTGAGTTAAGGCATAAGTATCCTTACGGGATAGAGTGGCAGAGCCTGGGGTAAACGAGGGGGGAAACGGGGGGGAAGGAGGGGGAAAGAGAGTAAGCAAAAGGGGGGTGAAAGGGGGGAGTTTAAAGGGTAGAGGGAACAAAAAATGCTCAAGGGATTTTGGGGTGACAGAGGGGGGCCCCGGTTTGAGGGGGTAGCGGGGGGTAACGGGGGGAAATGAGGGGTAAACGAGAAAAAAAGGAAGGGGAAAAATAGAGTGAGGTTTAAGGGTTGGGGGAAAAATATGCCAAGGGGTAGGTGACAGACCTGGTTTAAGGGGGTAAGCGAGGGGAAGGGGGGTTTAAATGAAAGGGGTTTAAAGAGAGTAAGCAAAGGGCTGGTGGGGTTTAGTTAAGGCGTAGAGGGACAAAATATGTCAAGGGATGAGTGACAGAGCCGGTTTGAGCGGGGTAAACGAGGGTAAGCGGGGGAAAGGGGGGGGGTAACGAGAAAAAAGCGAAGGGTTTCCCAAGTGGTTAAGGCGTTGGGGGGAAAAAAGTATCCTTACGGGATTTACGGGATAGAGTGGCAGAGCCCTGGTTAGAGCGGGGTAAGCGAGGGTAAGCGGGGGTAAGTGAGGGTAACGAGAATAAGCGAAGGGTTAACTAGAGTGAGTTAAGGCATTGAGTGAATAAGAATCCTTACGGGATTCACGGGATAGAGTGGCAGAGCCCTGGTTAGAGCGGGGTAAGCGAGGGTAAGCGGGGGGTAATCGGGGATAAGTGAGTTTAAACGAGGGTAAACGAGAGTAAGCGAAGGGTTGGCGAGGGTGAGTTAAGGCATAAGTATCCTTACGGGATAGAGTGGCAGAGCCCTGGTTGAACAATCTAGAGATCTTGGCAAAAGTTTTGTATTGTTATGATTTGTAATCCTACTAAGAACGCTGTGATCTCCGTAAGAAGATGTAATCTGCTAGAGCACTGTTTACTGTTGCAAGTGAATGCTGCTAGGAGTGCTACTTGGTGATCATAGGCACTATGATTACAGTCTAGAGCCTACTATATATATGGTTGAGATAGGTAAGGGTAAGTGAGGAGTAAGCGAGGGGTTAATGAGGGGTAGGTGAAGGGTGAGTGAGGGGTAAGTGAGGGACATATGACGGATACGCTAGATTAGGCGACGGGTAAGCAGGGGGTTAGCGAGAGTAACTGATGGTTAGGCAGGAGGTAAGCAAGAGATAAGCGAGAGTGAGTGATCGTGGAGAAAGTGTTATTATACAAGGAGCAGACGTCTGGGATGTATAAACATGACCTAATGACGAGAGAAGTTTAACATGGCCTCCAGAGCGGTAGGAAGTTGACAGATATATCCTCGGTGACCGCATACTTGATTCAAATAAATAATGTTGGCCTATAATGTTGCTTAACGACCCCACCAACAGCTAGGTTATACAGGGGTACGAATGAGCGGATGATAATGAAACGATGAAGTGATGATAGGTGAAAGGACGTTTACAAAAACCCATGCCTTATGCGGGACTCGAACCCACGCCCAACGGTGACTTCAGTTACTACCGCTAGCGATAATTGACTCAGCCACCGGGGCGGCAATTCGAATCAAACTCTTCAAAAATATCAATAAAATGAATAGTATCAAGACACGCTGAGGCCGCCCTTCGAAAGACCGGGGTTTGATTCCCGCCATGGTCGACTATCCTGATCGGGGTGCATTGTGATTTGTCTTTGTCGTTCAGGTTGATACACTGGGATGATTCCACAACAACAGGCCACGACCGACTCCTTCCCACTATCCAAAAACTTCTTAATAAAATAACCTCTCATCTCATTATTCAAAAAGCTCATTTTTGTTGACATCGCCGTCAATAGATCTAAGTCCCGGTTTTACGAATCTTAGTTAAGTGCTAATCCACTAACTATTTGTTAAAGGTACGAAAATATCATATGTAACCAAGGGTGATAACAAGTTAATCCGCTAACTATTGCTTAATCCACTAACTATCGATTCGTAATACCGGCCCTTAGTTATCATTACAATGCGACGTTAGATCCACTATGAAATAATAATGTTAAGAATATTGTTTCACTTCCAAACATTCTCCGGAATAAGCTCTGATTGATTATTAATAGGTTGAACGTTACATGGGAATGGATGGAGAAAGTGATTCTATCGGCCTACGTTGAGAGCAAGTATGTGTTCGCGTGGTTCAGGTTCATGCTAGACTAGATGTGGTACTAAACGTTCTGGCCAATTACTGTTATTAGTAAAACTTCACATTTACAAATAGATAGTCCAATAAAATAGGACCAGACTCATTATTGATGATCATAGAAGTGGAAAGTTATCGCTAGGCGTTCCCAGTCGGCGTAATGGCAAAAAGTTCTCTGCACAGCTATGAATTAACATGAAATGTAAACCGTGTAAAATATAAAAATACATCAATGATGTGTGGAAAATATTTGTCGAAAATGTTGATAATCAAATTTTATAATAACAAAGGTGGAAAGATCAGTTGCATGTAAAAGTAACACTCGATATTTTTACCGTCGATTTTCACCTCACAGCGTACCGTTACATACAAATAACAAGTAACATATTGTGAATGTTCATTATGGATCGACAATATTTTATAAGATACTTCTCTGAATGTTGTGAAGCAGTTTCACTACAATATGTTCATCCGGAAAGTTTGGTCGGATTGGTTGGCTTAGGTTGCCTTGATGACAGCACATCAAACCCTCTGAAAACCAAATTTCAGAACACCCATATCTCAGACAATTTGAACATTCGGTTTCCCGGAGGTCTGAGTTTCAGGAAATTTTAGTTTTCGGAGATTTGAGATTTCTAAGATTTAGTATATAGTCGACTGGATAATCATCCAGATCGGGTAATTCCAGTAAGTTCAGGCTGAGCTCAACAACAACAACAACAACGTCACGTGGTGACAGACCGATGTTCCGATGAATAGCGGCCGCCACCTTCCGGTCTGTGATTGCAGCTGCAGTGACATAAGCTCAACATCTCTGTGCGTGTGCAGGAGAAAGTAAGACGGCAACACAGACACCTGATTGGTGAGAGATTGCATCAATCACAACTGACCTAATAAACCGGCACCGAATATCACACCTGTTGAAACATAACACTAATCTGACGTCATGGAATCTTCAAGAGATTATTGGATGAGCGTTAGAGAAGATTTCCATGCAACTCTTACGAAGCTTTGTCGGTCTGATTTTTTTTATGTTTGTTTGTGGGCAGTGCACAGGTCGCAGGGTTTGACCGATCGACATGAAACTTTTTCTGTATGCGCAAACTTATCCAACTTTGAACTGTATAGTCTTTGGGTCAAATCGGTTGGATCATTTTTGAGGAACATCAACTCAGAATTTCTGAAAACCTCATAAGATTAAGCTGGGCGGAAAAAAAATTGAGAAATAAAATCTCTCCTATATGATGACAATTTTCCTCAAATGTAAACACGGAAATTATACACATTATTGAAAATTCATATGCAATTCGGACCGGCCGATTCGAAAAAAAAACTATAATATTTTTTTCCATCAATTGAATAGATAGAAATATTCGCAGAAAAATGTTGCAGTGATAGATTCACGGCTTCCTAGATTCATTGGTATCGAATGAAGTATATTTTATATGATAAAGGTGTGTAGGGTCTTAGATTTTCTTTATATATATCTCACTCATCCTAGTATCAATCTGAACGACAGAGGGAAAACCTATATTTCCATTCATAGCTCCAATAGTTAGGCCCGGTATTACGAATGATAAATTTGTTGATTGGGCGATAATTAGTGGATTAGCTTGTTATTACCCTTGATGACCAATGTTATTTCTGCACTCCAATTGATTAATTAGCTTAACTAACACATTTTTATTATTGGTAATGTGGGCCCTTAATTGAAGAACCACTGATTATAAAAATTGTATGGATGAATGAAAGAGGAATGATGAAGAAACTACACTGTAGAAGTCGCCAGAAAATTGGAATGAAGATTATAAAAAAAAATACACAATTCTTATTTTTTTCCCACCTTTGTTTTTCATGCACATACCATAAAAAAAACGGGATTTATAATTCAAATTACAATCATCAAATGTGAAAAAAAAACTTCATCAAACAATTTATAAGTTAACGTAATAACATTTTAATTGTTCCTTTGAAATTCATGAGAACATCATCTCATCCGAGTGCAAGAAAGTGCAGATAAAATAAAGTACAGCTGCAACAATTATGAGTTTAATTGTTCTTCCAAAGGTAATTACACGCTTACATGCAGTTATCTTACAAATGTTATGCAAGACACAAGTATTCTACCAACAAGCTACATAATAATTATAAATTAGCATATATTATTGTGTAACTTATACTACCATAATGCAAAGGTTGTCAAGGGTCAAGAAGCAAAATAATCAACCTTCAATCAAACATCTTTTCCTAAACCGTACAAGATGGATATTTGTATATTCATGCTTGTATTATATAATGATTATCATTCAGATCGATAACTGGTGGTCGAGTAGCTAGAACACTGAACCGTCATTCAGGAGACTTGTTCTGATTCCCACCATGGTCGACCATCCTTACAGGGGTTTATCGTTGTGGTTTCCCTCTGTCGTTCAGGTCAATACTGGGATAGTTCCTTAGCAAGAGGCCACGACCGACTCCTTCCCACTATCCAAAAGCAATCAATGAAATAATGTTCAGTCTCATCACCTCATATATCATGGACCGACGCCAATAGATCATAGTTATCAGTGCAGGGCGTCGTTAAACCCAATATAAATGTTCGTACAATATGGATATAAGTAATCCAAGAATATTATGTCAGCCTACGCATGCGCGATGAACCCTGACCTGACGTAACAGAGCCAAGGTTGGATTGTTGTTGCAACAATAGAGGTTGTGATGGCGTTCGTAACACTGCGTTGTGTCATGGGTATTTACACTTACTAGTGAATACTGATCAGATGTATGCGTTGGAGAGAGAGAGAAAGAGAGTGAGAGAGAGAGAGAGAGAGAGGTTTGTAAATAGTCGAGAGGAAAACTCATCGAATAAGTTAATATGTATATTGTGTTTAACGACGCACTTTACTGATGACTTGGATCTATTGGCGTCGGAGATGATGAGAAGTTCACATGAAGGTTATTTCATCAAGTGTTTTTGGATAGTGGGAAGGAGTCGGTCGCGACATGTTTGTTGTGACCATCCTAGTATTGACCTGAATGACAGAGGGAAACAACAATGCACCCCTGTCAGGATAGTGGACCATGGCGGAAATCGAACCCCGGTCTCCTGAACTACGGTTCATCGCCCTAGTAGCCTACGAGCAATTCATTATGAAATAATAATTCATAACAAAAGGTTTGAAAAAAGGTTTAATAATACCTAAGATTAAAAAAATGAAGCTATATATTTTCTATGTCATAATAATTAAAGAGCGTAAATTTATCTTGAACATGTGAGCTTTTCATTCAATTGCACTGATTTTTGAACTTGGGAAAAAAGAGTGAAGGTGAATTTCTCTATTTTTATAAGCACCGTGCATGAACCCCCTCAACCAACATAAATTCAACAGTGCAAGATACAAAACAAACAAATACTTCAAAAGATGAGGACATTATTTGTCGAAAATGCTAATGAGTCAAATGTTATAATAACAAAGGTGGAAAGATCAGTTGTATGTAACAGTAACACTCGATATTTTTGCAATCCATCATTTGAAAGTATTTAGTAACTTATGTATATATCACTTTTAATGTTTTACGATAATTTATTCCCCATTAGAAAGATTTTTTCCTCCCAATTGCAAATTTTCCCTCAAACCATTATAAAAATGGTGAAAATGAACCCCTCCGGACATACGTCACTTATAGTTTGAGTTATGAAGTCTCAGAACTACCGACGGCTATATATAAATCATGCAAAAAACCGACGTTCGAAATCGCCAATTCCTTGTTCTTACAGGGAAAGTTGAAGTGTTTTATGTAAAGGGGTTCGATCGTGGGTTCGAGTGTATATCTTATTCATAACGATAAGATGTTTCGATCTAGTTTATAAATATTTGTATAGTATAATACATGATCGATGAAGGTTCGAACCACCCGATCGCTAGTAATGTGATATGGAAGACGGTCGCTCGGAACCTTCATCTCTCATCGCTAGACTTGTGGCAATATGTCGTTTTAATGGACCGGTGATGAAATTGTTTTAGGTGATTAGGTTTAATTATTGTTCTGGGTCTAAACACTAAACCAGTATCAATAAGGAATATTTCACTCTCTAATATCACACTTGGTATTTGCTTCCGCTAACTTCTAGTTTCATTTTATGTAAGACATCGCCTCAGGTTGTCACTTTTCTTTTCATTTTAATGCTGCTTAACGACCCCACCAACAGCTACGTTATACGGGGGTACGAATGAGCGGATGATGATGAAACGATGAAGTGATGATAGATGAAAGGACGTTTACAAAAAACATGCATTATGCGGGACTCGAACCCACGCCCAACGGTTAACTCAGTTTTACCACTAGTGATGGTTGACTGAGCCACCGGGGACGGCAGTGGTCACTTGCTTGGAGATATTCATGTTAGACCAAAATAAGCCATACGCCATACCATATATAATAAAATAAGTCTATAATATATAAACAATTGAATGTCATTGTCATTTTGTAATATTGGTCGAAAGTGCTAATGAGTCAAATTTTTTAATAACAAAAGTGGAAAGATCAGTTGTATGTAAAAGTAACACTCGATATTTTTGCCGTCGATTTTTACCTCACAGCGTACCGTTACATACAAATAACAAGTAACATATTGTGAATGTTCATTATGGATCGACAATATTTTATAAGATACTTCTCTGAATGGTGTGAAGCAGTTTCACTACTATATGTTCAAACATCATTTTCTACAAATCTAAAGAACTTATTTCTCAATTTAAAAAACTGAAATTCGATTCAGATCAACACATTTGCACATTTCTTCCGGTTCCGGAAAGTCACGTGATGATTTGGCGTGATTTACCGGGACGGAAAGAACCGTACAACCGTGTTACTATGCATAAGGTCCTAATTTCTGTTCCCAGATTTATAAATATGCAGCGATAATAAACATCACGGCTGTTATAATCTACCATAGATTAACCACTTTCCTCAAATACAATACCATTCTTAACATCTCCGGTCGTCTGTTCCCAGTACTATCTAACATTACCAACCAGAAGTTCCGAACCTTCACACATGATACTAGATATTAGCTCACAGCATCTTGTTAGATTTGTAACCAAGAAAGATGAAGGTTCCGAGCGACCGTCCCCCTATCCCACATCACTACCGCACGGGTGCTTCGAGTCCTCATCTCTAGTCAACACAAATATACTTTCACTAAACGTGGGTAATATTGACGAGTCAGGAAGTTAGATTCTGAAAACAATATGATAGATGAAGACTTAAAACACCTGTGCGATAATGTTGTATGATAGGGGGGACGATCGCTCGTAACCTTCATGCCTTGAGGATACAAATACCACTCTAGAGATGAAGGCTTGAACCACCTGTGTGTTAGTGTTGTGGGATAGGGGAAACGGTCGCTCGGAACCTTCATCTCTCGTGGACATAATATGGAGGGTAAGCTTGCATTGGTAGGAAGAAAGTATGCATACATATTAAGCGCATCATTTCATGTTAAAAGAATTGATCAATGTATTAGGAGTACAATGCAATTTCTACGGAGAGTGAAGAAATTTATTTCGAGCCAAAAAGTTATGAAATATCATTCGTTTTATTTATTTACTTATATTTTAACAACGCACTGAAATTGTAGTTCGGGAATAAATTAAAGTTTCATTCTGTTATTATAATCATTCATGAGACCGGGGTTCGATTCCCACCACGCTCGACCAACTAGACAGGGGTTTTTCCTGGTTTCTCTCTGTCGTTCAGGTTAATACTGGGATGGTTCCTTAACAACAGGTCACAACCAACTCCTTCCCACTAAACACCTAATAAAAGAACCATTCATCTCATCATTCCATCATCTTACATATCACTCATCGACGCCAATAGATCGTGACCATCAGTACTGTGCGTCGTTAAACCCAATATAAATGGATAGAAAAACAATAAGATGTAATTCCTCTCAATTTTATGTTCTAAGGGCCCATATTACCAATAATAAAAATGTGTTAATTAAGCTAATTAATCAATTGCAGTACAAAAATAACATTGGTAACCAAGGGTAATAACAAGCTAATCCACTAAGGCCCAGTTTTACGAATCTTAGTTAAGTACTAATCCAGTAACTATTTGTTAAAGGTACGAAAATATCATATGTAACCAAGTGTGATAACAAGTTAATCCGCTAACTATTGCTTAATCCACTAACTATCGATTCGTAATACCGGCCCTAATTATCGCTTAATCAACAAATGTATTATTCATAATACCAGGCCTAACTACATTGTAATGTCGAGAATGAGACTGTAAGTATCAAGTATTGTCAAGTCTCACATCTGACCAGGAGAGTGATGGTGTATTGAGATTGTGAGGAAGAAAGTAGTAAAGGTACAGCACAGCATCTTATCGCCTATTACACGAATCATCCGATAAAACCAGAGATAGAAATTGCTCAATTACCAACAATACAATAATATTGTGAAGATTATAAGATAGAAAGTCTATTTCTTTGTGTGGATAACAGACAATACAAATCATACTCAGGCTGAGGTTTGAGACGCAGTTCTCAACCTACAAGTTTGTGAAGCCATCGAGAATAGAAGTAATTTCAACTACAGTAATTAAAGTTGAGGTTATATTTTGGTAATCACAAAGAATGTTCCAAGAGACTAAATTTTATGAAATAAATGCTTTGGGAGGGTGATATTTTAGACAATGTTCATTATTTGTTCGAATTTTGTTCAAAACTAGATTGCCTTTCCAATATATCTATATACTCCAGTCTTAATCCGAATCTTCTTATTTCTTCTACTTAAAAATCTGTATTTAAAATGCCTTACTCGAAATGTACTTATAGAATATTGTGCATTGTAAGCCCACATTCCATATCTGTGTGATTTATTGTTCTTCAATTCTGTATCAATTGGATTGAATTCGAATTTAAATTACGTGGAAGGTACCCATGAAACTATCCTCCTCATTACCCAAAACCTTCATCTCATCCTTCCCATCATCTCATTAATCATCCATCCGACCCATTAGATTCAGTTATCATAACAGTGCGTCGTTAAACCCAATTAAAAAATAATAACGAAGAACCTTTGTCAGGAACTCCGGTCTCCGGTTCAGTGTGCTAGCCACTCAACCACACGTCACAGTTTTATGAAATAATTATTGATTTCTGTACTTCAACTGTTGATGTTTTCCCTGACATGGATAAGACCGTATCAAGAGATTATGTTTTTTCTTCAAACCAAACAGAAGAAAGTAAAAGTCATTTCAAAACCAATGAAACTTGATCTTGTAGAATAGCTATCGAGCAAAAACTCGCCTTGTTTTGCTTGCTGGGAAAAAAGTGGTTGATCAAAGGCAGTGTATTCGACTGTCTTTCTTATTATTCACCAAAAGTCAGAAGGAACAATTTGTTATCGAACAATATACTAGGAAAGAAAGAACCCAGAAAAGATAGAGAAATGGAACATTGCCTAAGTGACTTGGTTCAAAGTGGAAGTTATCAACATTCGTGTGTTTGGTTTACTCTCAATACCAATGCTGGTAATGTCCGGATATATCACAGAGACGGTTCATACTTATAATGTGTTCCGGACTTTGGGAACTTTTATCTGCGGCGAAAAAGTATGGTCACAGACAGTGCAGTTACACACAACTGATATGTCCACCTTTGTTATTATATCATTCGACTCCTCAGTATTTTCGACAAATATTGTCTACATCTTGTGATGTATTTGTTTGTTTTGTATCTTGCAGTGTTGTATTTATGTTGGTTGAGGGGATTAATTCACAATGCTTCTAAAAATAGAGAAAATTCACCTTCACTAATTTGTTTCCATGTTCAAGAACCAGTGTAATTGAATGAAAAGCTCACATGTTGAAGATAATTTTATGCACTTCAATTAATATCACATACTATTTCAGTGAATTCAATCAGTTTTGAGATATTACGTCAATGAAGAAGAAATTCACTGACGTATTATCTCAAAAGTTATTTCACAAAAATAAAATGTCATATTACTGAATACGTCAATGAATGAAAAGAATGTGATGAAATTCGTTGACGTATTATCTTGAAACTGATTTAATTCACAAAAATGATTATCATTTTAATCAGATAGCATAAAATTATCTTGGAGATGTGAACTTTCCATTCAATCACACTGGTTTTTGAACATGGAAAAACATTGGTGAAGGTGAATTTTCTCTATTTCTAGAAGCGCCGTGCACGCACCCCCCTAATATCTATTAAATTATCGTGGTGGTAACTCATCGACTTCTAGGTGCTAGAATCGTCTTAAACGACGTTTCAAGGACGCGTTAACGACTTACATGTACACGTATGGGCCGAGCTCCTCTACTATGGGCTTCTCGCCGTTGTTGAGGAACTCGTCGGCGTTTGTGACGTTGTAGATGTAGATCTTCATGACTGGGTTGACGGGGGGCTTGGTCCACCAGCCGAACGTCTGTGAGCCTTCCTTCAGGACGATCTCCTGCAGACACAAGCACCAGAATCAGGACGAGAGACAGAGAGGGAGAGAGAGAGAAGCACTGTTCGCACAATGGTGACCACTCGGACGATGTATAGCAAAATTAATGATACAATGCATTATTCCAAAGCAATGAGAATTTAAAATGTTAGAAATGTGTGATAAAATATGGAGAAACAAGAAGCAAATATAAGAAGCAACAATGGTATAGTGCTGAGCGTGAGCTGGTTTAGCAAAAGTACGGATTCGAATATAAATTTGAATCACGAATTCATGAATTTGTAACATGTACCAGTGTACAATTTTTAATGAAACATTTATGAAATTCTGGTTATGTTTCTATTTTAGATTTCGAGAAAGTGTAAATTCAATCTTTCGAATTCTAATGATCATCAATTCTGATTTATAATAGTCAATACATAATTATTTTGTATTCCAATGGAAGATTTTGTAATGAAATCGAAAAAGAATTGGATTGAATGGTGACAGAGAGGTGACAACTTACCCCATCAATGACTAGATTCACCAGACTGGTGAAGAACAGGGCTATCAGTCCGGCGCCGATCAGCAGTAGCAGCGAGATGATGATCACCACCCCTGTAACAACCAATCAGAAACAAGACATCAGACACGTGACCACACGTCATCGAACCTACGTCATCATTCATGCAAAACGTCATCATTCATTATCAAACGTCGGCATTCGTCAATAAAAGTCATATTCAGTCAATAACGGAACAATTTCTCAATAAAATGTCACAATTCGTCACATTTCATCAATAAACGTCATCATCCGTCAATAATTGACTTATTTTGTCAATAAACGGCATATTCAGTCAATAAACGGCACAATTATTCAATAAAATGTCACAATTCATCACATTTCATCAATAAACGTAACAATCCATCACTAAACGTCATATTTCGTGAATTACCGTCAAAAATTTCATCGTTCAACGCCGCTTTTCATAGTTGCTTCAATTTCTTTTCATGTATAACCTTTCTTTGATAAAACTCTTTCTCCTTTAATCAGATTGATTCATTCGGACACGTGATAGGGGAGGGTGGATAGAGGGGAAATAATCCCCTCACTATAGTATGTATATATGTATATATATATATATATATATATATTTTTTTTTTTCATCAATCATCATAATTGATATCTGCCACAATGTAAATTTTATGGCATTGTCAGTTTGTTTGTTTACTTGACTACTATGACTTGCTTTATGCATATTGTATAATATGTTTTTCTATAGTAAATCACGAATAAATACAAATACGAACTCTATTATATTATAAAACATATATTTATTCAGTTCCAGTCAGGGTTTATATTATCCCAGTCTTCAGTTTACGACCTGGCTTACAACATACCGAATAGGTATTATTATTTCACCTGGATATAAAACTCAGATCCGTATATGTGTTAAAAACCGACCATGTTGACCTTGACAACATTTCACCGGTCAGTGCAACAACGATCTATGTCACACATTCATTCAGCTCCGAGATCAAGGAAAACTACATACTTATCTCAATCAATATGAACTGGAGTTGTTTTTAAATACAAACTTAGTTATTTAAGAACAAAGGGGAATTTGTAAGAGATCATTATTGAAAGAAGGCCAAGGATGATGGGGTAGGATCGTTTGGATGAGGTATTCAGAGGACGTTCTTAACATGATGATTGAAAAAAAAAGTTTCATTCACATGGAATGAATGGATACATTCATCAAAACAGAATGAAAACTGTGTTACGAACACAGAAATGGAAAATAGAAATAAAAAAACCGGCACATGTAGCACAGTGGTTAACACGTTCGCTTCATGTTATCCAGGAGACGAGGGAATTACGAACCCACTTCGATCCCCGCCGCGACCATCTTTACATGGGTTTTCATGGTTTCCCTCTGTAGTCTAGGCTATTACCGGGATGGATGCCACAATATAGGCCACGACTGCTTCCTTCCCATAACCCAAGAACCTTCATCCCATCATCTCATTAATCATCCATCCGACGCCATTAGATCTCAGTTATCATAACAGTACGTCGTTAAACACAATATGAAAAAATTGGAAGAATAAAAAAAATTCAACTTGCAATCCACATTTGAATTATTCTAGACAATGATTATTTAACAACTTATTAACAACAGTTCTTAACTGCCAGTTAAAACTATTCTCATGTTGGTAATTCCAGACCTAAAAGTTACTTCTTTATTCACAAATACGACAGTTAGTCCATTCTTCCACGGGGACACTCAACTAACATCATAATGACGTAACGATCAGTCGTCTCCAGGTATATCACAGCACTGACGACCGTCTGTTCCGTACCTTCAGACCGACCGGACAGGGTTATTATCTGGTAGATTAGTTTCACCTTGGAAGAAGAACGAGAAAAATTATTGACAAATTAATATAAAAAAAAGAAAACGCTGTAGTTGAGACGAGCTAGTATTGAGACGCCGTTTTCAATGGTTTGTTTCACGTTACTGAGAAGGTGGTTGAGTGGCTAACATGCTGAACCGTCTTTCAAGAGACTGGGGTTCGATTTCTGCCATGGTGATAAGTCGTGTTATTCTGTTAGTTAAAGGAATGTTTGCATGGCTACTCTCCCGAGGATTTTATAAATGGTTACAAATGGCACTTCCAGTCTTCAAAGTACAAAAAGTTCCGCCAGTGGATTTACAGATCATAAACTTGGCCGTGCAAGATACAAAATTAACTACATCACAAGATGCAGATAATATTTTCTTGAAACTGCTGATGTCTAAAATGTATGATAACAAAGGTGGAAAGATCAGTTGTATGTAAAAGTAACACTCGATATTTTGGCCGTCGATTTTTACCTCACAGCGTACCGTTACATACAAATAACAAGTAACATATTGTGAATGTTCATTAGGGATCGACAGTATTTTACAAGATACTTCTCTGAATGTTGTGAAGCAGTTTCACTACAATATGTTCTTCCGGAAAGTTACTGCTATCATTTATTTTATGTTGACACTGAAAATGTTTACTCTGTGAGTAGGTTTCCTTCCTACTACATAAAACGTACAACTTATTGCTCTTTATTTTTCTTTCTTGATTGATTGTTAAACAATCATTTTGAGGCAACCTTCAATGTAGATAATTTTTGTCCATGGTTTGTTGGTGTTACTGGCTCATTCGTTGACATTCAGAATTGTAATTAAGGATCGACAGTATTTAATAAGATTCCCCTCATTCTCTGAAAGTCACGAATAAGTGTTTGATAAATAATCATGCCACTGCGCGCGCATCATAGTGAATAATGACGTCACAAAGGCAGACATCAATTATCAATACTTCTATGTGCAATATTTTAACACCATAATCAGAATCTACAAGGCCTTTCAATTCATCTGGAAACTGAGATGAAGGTCAGGAACAGACAATCGTTATATAGTATTTATATGAGTCGAAACACTCGGGTAACCTTCAATATTTCAAAATATGAAGAAATTACAAGGCTACAATATTAGGAAATAGGGCTTGTGATATTTTAGAATATCCGTGTACAGGTGAGTTTTTTATGTTTGGTTTTTTGTTTTAGTTTTAATTTCGCGGTCATTTTGTGTGAGTGTGTTTTTTTTTCATTCGTTTTTGGTACAAAAGTGAAACTTCAAATAACGTGAGAAAATTTGTTGGTATAATTGTAGCCCGTTAAAATATAGACAATTTGTAAAAACCATCGGAATACTGTTTTTATGGTGGACTTCACTGTCAACTGTTCATGGTGATTAATTCAACTGATGGATTAAATCATTGAATCAATTAATTATTTTGGAATTATTCAACATAATTGAGTTGATTAATTTATGTAATTGTGAGTGACCACTCGGATCCAGCTTTAAATACAACACAAACAATACTAATGTCAAATGAATAACTCATCAGACATCACTCTAGATATGAGAGACCGGCTTTGCTGGGATGGTTCTCACGATATGAGCCACGACCACATCCTTCCCACTATCCTTTCTATCACCTGAGAAATCTTCATCTCATCATCCCATCCACTCATTAATCATCCATCTGCCGCCAATAGATCTTAGTTATCATTACAGGGCGTCGTTAAACCCAATATAAATAAATAAGGTATAAGAGACAAGATTCGATGTGTTCGAAAGAAGATAAAAAAAATGTGGACATCAACAAAAAATAAATAATTACACCAACAAGAAAAAAAACACAGCAAGACAAAAACACGCACTAGAAATGTCGTAATTCCTCCAATCAAAACTGTATTATTAATAATATTGTGGAATGTCAGGTATTCTCAGTGACGTCATGACATCTAAACGTCCTTGACCTGATTATCATAGAGGATATCATGTATCATATCGTTTGATATCATTACTGGGTAATAGATGTATCGCGTAACGGCTCATCAAGAGCACGATAATACGTCATTGGATACCAGCTATCATAAGATGGATATAAAAACAGATTCTGTTTCAGTTGAAATTGATAAACCTTGGTATGTTTATGAATAATTATTATAAAGAAATATAACTTTTCAGTGATAATGTGAAATAATGTAATTTGAGTTGGAATTGGATAACCTTGGTATTTTTATAACATATTTGATAATATATTCTGTGGTGATGTGAAATAATGTATTTATAAACGTTTTTTTTTTTTTAATGTTGCTTAACGACCCCACCAACAGCTAGGTTATACGGGGGTCCGAATGAGCGGGTGATAACGAAACGATGGAGTGATGATAGGTGAAACGACGTTTACAAAAACCTATGCCTTATGCGGGACTCGAACCCACGCCCAACGGTTACTTCAGTTACTACCGCAGTGCAATAATTGACTGAGCCACGGGGGCGGCTTTATAAACGATGGCAGTGACTTTGCGCTGGAAACATATTGGAGTGACAACATTCAGAAAAATAACATATAAAATACTTGAAAAATATCTAATACTCATCTAAATACAAACATGTCTTTCATTAATAGTCTTCATTGGGAATGATTTTGTATCAAGTTCCGATGTTATATTGAAAAAAAGTCGATCCATAATGAACATTATTATAAACATAATATGTTATAAATATAATTAACATATGTTACTTGTTATTTGTATGTAACGGTACGCTGGGAGGTAAAAATCGACGGCAAAAATATTGAGTGTTACTTTTACATGCAACTGATCTTTCCACCATTGTTATTATAAAATTTAAAAAAAATCAATTTTGATATATTTTATTATGAAACTGATGATCAAAATCTAGTAGTATTCATTAATTATTTTTGTTAAGTTTGGCTAAGTTGAGGTTAAAATCATTTCTAATTGATTGAGGTTAAGATGGTGAAAATTGAATATCAGGCGATATAAACAAAGATTCTGTAATAACTCTGGCACTTTCTTGGGATAATATTTTTTCGGAAAACTGAATTCTTTCGTACTCGACAGAAACAGAACATGTTTTCAGTTTTCTCTCTTCTTTTCTCATCACTCACATCACTATCGCTCGGGTGTTTCGAGTTCATCGCTCGTGGATCCAAGTTTGCCATTCTTATGCATGGAGACTTGAACGCACGAATAAACCAGTAACACCAACATCGACAAAATTATTTACATCGAAATGTGGCTAAAAGTGATTGTTTAACAATCAATTAAGGAAAAAGTGTGGAGCCATAAGAAGTATGTTTTTCTGCAGATAAAGGAAACCTACTTACAGCGTAACATTTTCAGTGTCAACATAACATATGAACGATTGTAGTGACTTTCCGGATGAACATATTGTAGTGAAACTGCTTCACAACATTCAGAGAAGTATCTTATAAAATACTGTCGATCCATAATAAACATTCACAATATGTTACTTGTTATTTGTATGTAACGGTACGCTGTGAGGTAAAAATCGACGGCAAAAATATCGAGTGTTACTTTTACATACAACTGATCTTTCCACCTTGGTTATTATCGAATTTTGACTTACTGGCATTTCCACAAATATTGTCCGCATCTCGTGCTTATTTTTTATCCAGCGTGGTTCAAGTTTTATGTTCATTTATATCTATAAAATCACCCTGATGGAAACTTTTTGCCCTGACTGGGAACGATATGAGTAACCACTTTCCAAAAAAAACTATCCTATCCTGAATTTCCCAGTTCATTTCGAAACAAGAAAATCATAATAAATTGTTGATATGGATTCAGAATAATTCCATTTATATTTCTGGAGTAGAAAATATTCATTAGATCCACTAGCAATTTAATTCTAAACCGTGCTTAAAACGTACCAAATCTATTCGACATTGAAAACACCAAAGTCATTATATTTCATCTTGTAGCCTAGATAATAAAAATAATTCGAATACCACACCATACAATATCCTCACTCGAGCATATAAACCGGCCAACACTCTAAAACACCTAATTACAATCCGACGCACTGACGCGTCAAATTCATCCCCACAATCACCCTACCCGATCGACCGTCCCCCCTATCTCTCGACACTAACCATCGACAGTGTCGAGTCGTCAACAACTAGACACCGTGACGTAAGAATGTTTTGATCGTGACGATCGGATGTTTCCCCTATGGCCAAGCGGAAACGATCGGATGTGTCGAACTGTCACGTGTTGGATGTCGGTCAAGTTTATGCTGAGTTTACAAGTGTATTCGTTTCATCGGTGGTTCTGTTATTGTTTTATTTTGCCAAGTTGAACACCTTTTCTTCCTCATTAATACACTTTGCTTGCAACAAAACGTTATGCAACATGTATGTATACAATATTACAAAATATATATATATATATATATATATATATATATATATATATATATATATATACATATATATATATTAAATATATGATACTGATGGATGATTGAACTCGTTGTTCACTTGTGATAGCTAAAATGAATCGATATATATATATATATATATATATATATATATATATATATATATATATATATACTATGTATATCTCCAGTAACATTAAACAGATGTCAATTAATTATTAATTCATTAGCTATTGATTACAATTGGAATATACATAGTATATAATTACATTGTATTGAATGTTTCTTCATCAAAACGACTAGAATTATCCATCAATATCATATATTTAACACATTACGAGTCAAGTTTGCGAGATAATATATAGGGCCTATATTCTTCAAATCAGCTGAGAAACCTTCATTCCATCATTCCATCATTCCATTGATCATTCAACCGACGCCAATAGACTTTAATTATTATTACAATGCATCGTCAACCTGATATAGATTTAGTACAAGTAAAGAACAATGATTAACTATTTTTTTTGCTCAAAGTATTCTTTACATCACACTTGAATAAATAGTCCGTTATTTCAGTAAAGCAATGATATTTCAATTTAATATAATTAATTTTGGCATAAATAATTAATGACCCTGCTCCAATCGACGGAACACGAAACTAAGCAATTATCATCACGGACGGCCGTGGCATGAAGTTAACCGCAGGTGTTCAAGGAAGAATACATTCACTCGGTTAATAACGCTATACGAGCTTTAATACATCCATTCAGAGGTGTTTATATTTTTATTGATATCGAAACTTGATAGAATCATTGTTTCTCTATTTGGGTTATTATTATTATTCAATATTAATTATTATCATTCAATATTGATCACAAATGCATACAGTATGATGCGGTGGTGATGGCCCCAACTAACCACGTACATTCATATAAGAAACACGTCTACGAAAACGAAAACACTCAAGACAGTATAAATAAGTTATAACATGAAGACTAAACATGACCCAGCGGTTCGATTGACTCCAATGACTTTCTGGTTTCTTACAACCTGTAGGCTCATAATGGTGAGATTTCCTAACTGTTTAGAAAACTCGAAATTTGTATCTGAACGCAAGATATCACAATATATATATATATATACACATATATATATATATATATATGTGTGTATGTGTATATGTTGAATATATGATATTGATGGATAATTCAATTCGTTTTGATGAAGAAACATTCAATACAATGTATACATATACTATGATTATAATTTAATTGAACATGATGATCAATTATAGCATAATTAGGAAATATTCCTAGTATATATATATATTGTATCGAATGTTTCCTCATCAAAACGACATACTATAATATACATACTATAATTTTAATCTAATTGAACATGAGGATCAATTATAACATAATCAGGAAATATACATAGTGTATATATTGTATTGAATGTTTCTTCATCAAAACGACTAGAATTATCCATCAGTATCATATATTCAATACATTATGAGTCCAAGTCTGCGAAAGAACACACGGTAACTATGCGCAACACATGAGTGTACGTGCTATTGGTCACTGGGTCAACCTCAATAATGCGTGAGTAAAAGCAACGCGTGCAAAACATTACTGATATATTCAAGCTCGACTCAGCTTTTTGTCTGACTATTCAACACAACATCATCTACTGTAACCAACATGGTGGCCAACCAACAGAAAAACTTGACACCAAAAAAATGTTTACATATTTTAAACAATGTCAACTACTTGGAGAAAAAAATATGGAATATATTAAGGAATGGTAGAATACAATGAGAAATAATAGATTTCATTCATTTAATTTATATTGGGTTTAACGACGCACTGTAATGATAACTAGGATCTATTGGCGTCGGTGAATGTCTATGAGATGATGAGATGGAAGGTTATTTTATCAGGTGTTTATGGATAGTGGGAAGGAGTCGGTCGTGGCCTGTTGTTGAGGAACTATACCAGTATTGACCTGAACGACAGAGGGAAACGAGAGTAAACCCCAATCAGGATAGTCGACCATGGCGGGAATCGAACCAGGTCTCATGAATGACGGTTCAATTCATTAACCACACGACTCAGTTATAAGATACTTCTATGAAAGGTGTGAAGCAGATTTTCTTCCGAAAGTCGCTGCGATCGTTTATACGTTATGTTGACACTAAACTATTAATGAAATTCCAAAACTTGTCTTAGTCACTGCCTTTAATAAGGTGCCATTTCACTTCAACACATTTCACTTTGATGACCTGTCGAAACCACCGAGCGTCGCACACAGTGGATACGAGACTCCCGATCGGACGGAAGTGTGAAATTTCATACCTATGTGTGTTTAATGGAACGTAATCGTGTAATAGAATCTGTTACGTGGATAAGTAACATATTTCGTTACCAGATTCTGTTAATGGGATACGCGTTAAATGATGTTGAAACTTGAGAGGGAATCGAGAGAAGAAATTGATTGCATAGTTGTTAAGGGGTTTGCATGGTGGTTATAAAAATAGAGAAATTCACCTTCACTAATTTTTTCTATGTTCAAAAACCAGTGCAACTAAATGAAAAGTTCACATCTTCAAGATAATGTTATGCTCTTTAATTAATATGACATTCTATTTCAGTGAAAAAAAAGAATGTTCAAAATTCATTGACGTGATATCTTAAAACTGATTGAATTCACAAAAATAAAATGTTATATTGATTAGAGAGCATAAAATTATCTTGGAGATGTGAACTTTTCATTCAATTACACTGGTTTTTGAACATAGAAAAAATTAGTGAAGGTGAATTTCTCTATTTTTAAAACCACTGTGCAAGAACCCCCTTAACGACCTCACCAACAGCTAGGTTACTTTTCCACGCACACATAAATGAATGTTCGAGGGCTAGACTAGATACAGAACAGTCATCTCAAAAACCCCGACTAACAACAGAAACGCATGTAAATGTTAAACAGCCAGAGTAATACAAGCACGTATACGCCATATTGCTGTACACACTTGTTACACTAAGTACTGCTAAGTACTGAGTAATTGCAAGTGAAAGTCGAACACGAGTAGCCTAATAAGTTACACTGCTGTTATGTCCGACAACAACTGGTTTAAAACAGTTTAATATACAACGCTGTAGAGTCGTGATGATTAATTAGATAGTTGAATGGACCAATGGGAGGAGATTATAAAAGATGAAAGCATTTCGGTGTCAGCTTTTAAGGGGGTGCATGCACGGAGCTATAGGAATTCATCTTCTATATTGTATCTATGTTCACGAACCGGTGTGATTGAATGAAGAATTAATATCAACTTCAAGATGATTTCATGCTCTTCAATTAATAAGACAGTCTATTTTTGTGAATTCGATTAGTTTTAAGGGGACGTGTCAATGAATACCAAGAATGTGATGAAATTCTTCTGTAAATTATCCTGAAACTGATTGAATTCACAGAAAAAGAATGTCATATTCATTGAAGAGCATCAAATTATCTTGGTATTGGTATATTTTTTATTCAATTACACTGTTTCGTGATCGTGGAAAAAAATGGTGAAGAAGGAATTTACTCTTTCACAAGCACCGTGCATGCACCTCCTCAAGTTGGTTCAAAGTGGAAGTTATCAACATTCGTGTGTTTGGTTTACTCTCAATACCAATGCTGGTAATGTCCGGATGTATCACAAAAACGGGTTTACTTATAATATGTTCCGGACTTTTGAAAACTGAAAGACTTTTATCTGCGGTAAAGAAGTATGGTCACAGACAGCTCAGGCCTGGTGTCAAAGTTCAGCGTTCAGAATGTCGAATAATGAAAAAGAGGTGGTAATAGTTGTGCACCGTCCAAAACAATCCTACCTAAATCATAACCTTGATTGAGGAACAATGATTGTTTATTTATATTTGATTTAAAGTCGCACTATAGGTACTGATGACTATCTATTGACATCGGTGAATGATCTATGAGATAATGGAATGATGACATAAAATTGAATTTAATTTTGTGTTTATGATATTGTGAAGGAGTCGGTTGTGGCCTCTTGTCCCATCCTAGTGTTGACGTGAACGACAGAGGAAAATCGACCATGGCGAGAATTGAACCCCTGACTCCTAAATAACGGTTCAATGTGAAGTCACTCGACCACTTCTCACATGTATATCGAGTGTATCAGTTCTTATTCCATATTAATTAATTTCTGACGCAATATTATTTATATTTTGCTCTAATTAACACCAATAACAACAACAATATTTGAATTTCACTTCCATTGTTCAATACGACTGAAATAATTACGTTATTTATTATTTATTGATACTTTTCTCTCTCTTTATATTTTCATGTCGAATGTCTTTCCTTTGTAATTACCGTAGGCAAGGAAAGAACGTACACAAAACCCATCGACAGAAATCGACGCAATTGCAGCCGAAGTAGTAAAACTTGTGTTTCCTCTCCGGCCATGTGAACCAGTTAGTGGGTAAAACCAGACGTTAGGCTTAACTGGAACTATACTATTAATAGATATAAGGAACATGGAAGAAACAATAATATAATATTGTATAGAACTGAGAACTGTGTAATATGAATAAATTCATGTCTTCTATAGTTTCCTTATCGAAGTGATTTCAGAATATTATTTCAACTCAACTTATAATGCTTATTATGTGTATTATAAAAGTTCCGGTTATACTAACTTTATAATCAGATAATTGGTGTTTAATTTAGAATTAGTGGAAAAAATTAAAGTACTTGACAACCAAGAATCAATACTGGAACGATTCCTTGACAATGATTACTTAACCGACTCCTTCCCAATATCCAAAATCACCTGATAAAATAACTTCTCATCTCATCATCTCATATATCAATCACCGACGCCAATAGATCTTACTCATCAGTACAGTGCGTCGTTATACACAATTTAAATACAATGAGAGCAAGACAGTTGTCTGAAGCATGACGTCATACACAGAGTGACGTCACTATAGCACCTTTGTGACGTCAGAAAGCACACAGACTATGACGTATGAGTCACAAGACGAGAGCTACAAGTGGCTGATGATGACGCGCCAGTCATAATGTGAGGCTATTTCAATGACTGATTATACTGCGGTCTTAACGAGTGTTTTAGTCTTAGTCCGAGTTTTAGTTCTAACGCGGGGGATGAGCTCAAGTAGTGTATGATGAATCAAGGATGATAATATACCAGTCATAATGTGGGGCTATTTCAATGACTGATTATACTGCGGTCTTAACGAGTGTTTTAGTCTTAGTTTTAGTTCTAACGCGGGGGATGAGATCAAGTATTGTATGATGAATCAAGGATGATCATATACCAGTCATAATGTGAGGCTATTTCAATGACTGATTATACTGCGGTCTTAACGAGTGTTTTAGTCTTAGTCCGAGTTTTAGTTCTAACGAAGGGGACGAGATCAGGTGGTAGTAGGCCTAGTGCCCGATGGATTAAGGATGGACCAGTCACAGTGTGAGCCATCCTTCAATGACTGATCACACTGTTGTCTTAACGGTATGATTTTTAGAGGAGGACAAGTGGAAGGTTGTAGTGAAGATGGCGAAGAAGGATATCGGAAAGTATTCATTTATTAATAGAACGGGAGTCGAGTGGAATGGAACGAAGAAAGAAACATTAGTGGAAGAGCTCAGAAAATCATAATGATTTGGTTTGGAATGGTTTGGGGGAGATTGCGGAGGAGGACTGATATTGAGACAAATTGAAGAAGTGGTAGTGCGGAGGGAAGTTTTATTATAGGGGATTTGATAGTTTTTGTTGGTCGAGTGTATTTTTGATAATTATTATTTGTTTTCTTTATCTTGTTCCTGTTTTGTTAATGTTGTTTTGTTAATCAAGTTTAGGGCCTTGCCACCGTAATTTGTGCAATTGTGAGTGAAAATAATAAATAAAAAAAAAAATAAACAGTCCACGAGAGTCGTTGAATATCAGTTTCTTGTGATATATTTCAAACGGCATAAGAAATCAAAATTCTAACAAAGATAAAACACAGATATTTTCAATACCTTCAAGATGGTTTAAGTAACAACTATTCCTATCATATCGCATGATTGTCAGCCGTTGTACTCTCTAAAAATACATTTGTTTAACCGTACACGCCTGACCATTATGCGATATGAGATGAATAGATATTACTTACACTATTTTGAATGTAAGGCTATCACGGTCAGTCAAGTTGAGATCTAGTAAAGATGAATTAATCATGAATAAGCTTGTAAGGAATGCCTATTGTTTGACAGACCTTCGATTCGATAAATATTATTAATAATTCCCCACACGGAAATTGTGCGTCGATTTTACGCTATGAATTTACCTTCTTTGTCCCTCATTGATTCCAACAGTATATCCTCTGACAATAACATTCTGTATCTTGCTGTACACATATTAACATATGTTGAGACATATAAAAAATAATTATTATACCAGATCATGGTAGCCTACTATTATATTGTGTTTAACGACGCACTGTACTAATGAGTAAGATCTATTGGCGTCGGCGAATGATATATGAGATGATGGTATGATGAGATGAGAGGTTATTTTATCAGGTATTTTTGGATAGTGGGAAGGAGTCAATTATGACTTGCTGTTAAGGAACCATCTCAGTATTGACCTGAACGACAGAAGGAAACCGCGATGCACCTCTGTCTAGTTGGTCGACCGTTGTGAGAATCGAACCCTGGTCTTCTGAATTACAATTTAACGTGCTAGCCACTGGTCAAGTATATTAATGGGTTGTAATCTGTCTATTTCGATATAACATTTCATTTCGTGTATATATATATATATATATAGATATATATATATATATATATATTATATATTATATATATGAGAAAATGATTATATTCAGAGGTATTTTAGTCGTTTTATAAGTATTTATTATTTTATTAGAAGCTCAATATTTCGGCTGAACTATGCCAGCCTTTGTCAAGAGCAAAAAAATATAATCATTTTCTCATAATATGAGTCGTTCAAGCCTACGTGAAACCATATATATATATATATATATATATATATATATATATATATATATATATATATATATATATATATCTATATATATATATATTATATAATAATATACATATATATATATATATATAATATATATATATAATATAATTTTTATTATAAACCAAAAATCCCGCCCCATACAAAACTCGAACCCAACCCGGTTACTTTATTTCAACAAGCCTTTACTTTTCAGACTAAAATCTTTCACTATCCGTTATTTCATTTTAGCGGTTTTTAGAAAATATTAATTATTATCCATGTGAAACCACAAGGGGAAAATTTAAAAAGTATAGTAAAGGTTGATTCGGAAAGCCCAAAATATTAAAAGTAAAAGAAAAAATTTCCCCTTTGTTTTTTTAATATGCGTGCTAACTTGGGATTAATTTGTATGACAAAATTAAATGGAGTTACCAGCGGGGCCCTGACAAAGTTTTCATTGGGGTATGCCTAAAAATCTTTTGTAACGTTAATTAATACATGTTTTCCCCGGGAAAAAGGTCGTCTACCCAAAGTAACCCAAACAAATATAATGTTTTATTGTGTTTGGGTATTTTTAGGCGTGAGTACAGGGGACGCAAGACGGCCCAGGATAACCCTGCGGAATGAATTCCCTGGGATATACCCTGAAGTTATATTTTATAAACTGAATTACCCCAAATTAAAAAAGAGTAAGATGATTTTAAAATAATTCTTTAAAGAACCTATGAAAGAAAAACCTTCCTACAATCACTACCCGGATGGGTTGTGTATCTTGGTTTCACTTCCCTAGGGGGGTACAAGGGAAAATTTTTCCAGACATATCTTTTTCTCAGTTTTCAAAAATTTTTAATGCATGAAATATATATATAAAATTTTATACATATAATTTTATATATATTTTTAATAATAATATAATATATATTATAAATTTTTATTAAACTTACATTTTTAATGATTAAAGGATTTGATGTTTTTAAAAAATTCATAAAATTATTTTAAATTTATATTTTTTGAAATATCCATATATAAATTATTATTGTGTTTTTCCAAAGACCCATTTTTTGTTCATATTAGTAGTTTTTTTAAAAGACATTTAAAATAAATTATTTTTAAACATGTTCACCCCCCCTTTTCTTTTTCCCCTATTGAAAATTTTTTTCCCAGGGCCCGCTATATTTTTGGTTTGATCTTTTCAAAAATTTTTTTTAAACATAAAATTCCCCCCTCCTAGGTTTTTTTAGGGGAAAACACCCCAAAAAAAATTACGAAAATAAATCAATAACCTAAAAATTGTTGTAAAATTGTTAAGAATTTTTTGAAGCATTTTAACGGGTTAAAAATTGTTTTGTGGGCCCAAACCGAAAATTATAACGGATTTTCAACCCCTTATCCCTGAGATAAATTAATGTGAAGAAAAATAAGAATGAGTGGAGAACGAGTATCTCACATAAAATATTAATGAAATCTGCATTATTATCCTGATATAAGTTTTCTCACTGTTTTTCCTCACCTCGCAAAAAAAAAAAGTTACTCGGAATAGGGGTCCTGAAGTATCTATTTCAAATCCTGAATTATCAACACATTAAGAGAGAGTAAAATTCATTGTAGTAATGTGATTCTTACAAACCTATGAATGAAAATCATAAATGAGAACCTTCACCATTATCAGCTACCGGTAGTAATATTCATTGGCTTCACTTCCGTGAGGGGTGTAGCAAAGAATATTATACAGAGACATTATCTTCTTCATCAGTATTTCAGTATTCGAATGCAAATATATATATATATATATATATATATGTGGAATATTTTAGCCATGTCGTAAAATATGAATATATACGTATATATATATATATATATATATATATATATATATATATATATATATATATATATATATATATATATTATATATATATATAAATGTGAATATATATATTTATATATATGTATATATATATATATATATATATATATGTGTGTGTGTGTGTGTGTGTGTGTATACATATATACGATATTGATGAGCATTTTTCGTCGTTTTGATGAAGAAACATTCAATACAATATATATACTATGTATATTGAAATATATTGAAATATACATAGTATTGAATTATATTGTATCGAATGTTTCTTCATCAAAACGACTAGAATTATCCATCAGTATCATATATTCGCTAAATCATGAGTAGTTTTTAGTAGACGGCGTGATACTATGAGATATTTATATGTTATATATATTAATCGATGTTGAGACACACATTCACAGTTTGGTTTCCACTGATGGAATTTGAGCATATTGGGCTAACAATGGGATAACACCTAACCATATTCATTCTAAACAATTGGCTTTGCTATACATTTTCAATTTTTCTCAATACCTATTGAAAAGTTCCCAGCATGCCTATGGATGATTTTGAGGTAGAATCATTCCCAAAGACAAAATTCACGAAAATAAACCAACTACATCTCTCAAAAGACTTGATTTAGTCAAATATCAGCAAGATTATAGAATTCTCGAAGCCTTTTCTACAATTTTCAGTTAATATTCGGCTTTCTAGTTCCTTCAACACCAGTACATACACGAGAGGTTCGTGCAACTGCCAGCCACAGCTGTGTGCTAATAACACATGGAGTTAAAACTCTTGCATAAAGGTTAATTATTATAGACATGATTATGAAAGATTTCACCTTTGACCTGAGAAATAGGAACAGATGTTAAGTAATGGTACGGATATCCTTGTGGTGTGAGTATCACAGTTTCTATAGTATTTCATTCATTATTTGTATTGTATTTTTATTGGGTTTAACGACGCACTGTTCTGATGAGTAAGATCTATTGGCGTCGGTGAATGATGTATGAGATGATGAGATACAAGTTTATCTTGGTATAGTGAGAAAAAGTCTATCATGGCGTGTTGTTATGGAACCGTCCCAGGATTGATTTGAACGGCAGAAGAAAACCATGAAAAATCCCTGTCAGGATGGTCGACATATAGTGAATCAGACCCAAATCTCCTGAATGACAGTTATGTATGTTATCCACTCGACCACTCGTATCAGTATTATTTCAAATTCTACTATATATACATATTGAATGAATATATATACATATTCCAGTCGTTTTGATGAAGCAACATTCAATACAATACACTATGAATGTTCTTATATGTATTGTATTGAATGTTTCTTCATCAAAACGACTGGAATAATCCATCAGTATCACTTTTTCAATATGCACATACACATGCACACAAATATATATATATATATATATATATATATATATATATATATATATATATATATATATATATATATATATATATATGCGGACCTATATATCGATTATCTTGGTGCCAACATTCAAGATTCAACATATTTGAGGGATAAAGTTGTGTTTCTTATCGTAAACCTCGTCCTAAAATATCCTGATTCCCTGAAACTCCCACAGCTATTCGAATATTATTCGTGATATTTGTGTTTATCATATTGGTAGACGACCTCCATTTTCTACCTCGGACACGATCAAGTGAATAACAACAACAACATCAGCTAGGAATGACTCATGGTGATGACGCGGTGAGGGTGACTATCACCTCTTCCCGGTAACCGCGTCATCAGCCCAGGAACAAGATCACCAGAAGTCCTTCTATTGTTAGTTACTGTCAAGGAGAGATGGCTCGTGATCCGTATATGGATGAGCGGAAGTCAAGACTCCGCTTCACAAGTGGTAGAATTAATAAAATGTCAGTTCTTTTGTTGTTGGTTTTGCATAGTAGTATTATAATGGATGAGGAAGATGGATTCTTCAATGATTGTGAAATGATATTCATGGGAATCATAGGTCGTCAGTTAATGAGATCACATTCGTAGAAAATACTTGAGTGGTTCTCAGAAAAACTGAATATGATTCATATGAATATATATATATATATATATATATATATATATATATATATATATATATATATATATATAATTTCCAGAATTGAGGTGAAAATTCATATTTTTCTCTCAAAATAGGAGAATAAATATCTTCAATATTCCTTGAAATCTAGTTTCAGGGTTGTGATGTCCTTTAAGCCAACAATATCCAATCAAAACTGACAATAATAAAATCATGGCCGATTGTTATCCACACAAACAATCAACCGAAATCATAAACATTACCACGAATTTAAATTTCCATTACGAACAATTATCTACCAGCTATAAACAATACCTATAAATACAGACACCTTGCTATAAACAATAGCTATAAATATATTCACACCTGTAATGTGACTGATGTTATTTCAACCAACTTGTCCAAAACAAATAATATCAATTACTGCCTCGTCATATAGGGTCATTGGCTGGAATACAAATACAGGCGGGTTTATTGTACGCATGCGGTCAAATAAAATAGTTGACCGAGAAACTAGAATTAAAATTAAATCTCCGCATATTGCGATGCTAACTTTATCATTCATTCATCCACATTTGGTTTAACGACGCACTATATTGATAACTGAGATATATTGGCGTCAGTGAATGATGAATGAGATGATGAGATGAAAGGTTATTCTAATATGTGTTTTTGGATAGTGGGATGGAGTCGGTCGAGGCCTGTTGTTAAGGAACCTTCCCAGTATTGACCTGAACGACAGAGGGAAATCATGATGCAACCCTGCCAGGATGGTCGACCATGACGGGAATCGAACCCCGGTCTCCTGAATGACCGTTCAGCCACTTGACCACTTGTATCAGTGCTAATTTTATCGTTAGGCTTGATGATAGTGACGGTAGACCATGGTTGACCATCCTGACAGGGGTTTTTCTCGGGTTTCCTCTATCGGATAACAGGCCACGATCAACTCCTTCCCACTAACCAAACACACATGATAAAATAGCCTTTCATCTCATCATATCATATATCATTCACCGACGCCAATAGATCTTAGTCATCAGTTAAACATCAGCCTCGTTAAACTCAATATATGAATGAAAGAAAAAAGTATAAATATATATATATATATATATATATATATATATATATATATATATATATATATATATGTTGTCGATAGGTTTTACGGTTTTTCCACTTACTTGATATGCTCTACTCTCGCGACGTTTCGGGAAGGTGATGGGAAGTATAATCTTCCCGAAACGTCGCGAGAGTAGAGCATATCAATGAGTGGAAAACCCGTAAAACCTTATCAAGTCCACCAAAGTTATCGTCATATAAATATATATATATATATATATATATATATATATATATATATATATATATATATATATATATATATATATACATATATATATATATATATATATATATATATATATATATATATATATATATATATATATGAATGTATACCGGTATATGTGTGTGTGTGTGCACGGTGTGAACGAATGTTGATATCGCCAGCTCGGAGTGGCTGAAGAATGCGTCAAGCAACGCGTTGAGCAATGAACTTGAAACAATGGTGTGCAATCGTTAAATCATTTCATTAGGCGACAACATTATCGACCGTCGCATGTTTATACATCGGTAGCAATGTGTTACAATGTGTTCTGTTATACCGACCCGTTCGACTCGCTTGTTTGTCGCTTGTTTTGTTCGTGGTTCTTAGGTTTTTTATGGTTGTTATTTTCATATAAGTCAATTCAAGAAACTCTTGGCGGAAGATCGTGTTCCGATGTTCGGTTTTCTTTTTATTTAATGCGTTTTTAATTCTATCTCACGAAGTTATGGAGCTATTTTTTTTTAGATGTTCTGTCATTTTTTTAATGTCCGGATGTATAATAAGTAACAAACGTTCATACTTGGGCATTTTCAATGCGTTATTGGTCCCATTTTTATTTAATGTTAGTGGGAAGGGCAGCTCATTATCCAAGAGTTTTGGTTCAAAGTGGGATATATCAACATTCGTGTGTTCGGTTTCTACTCAACACCAATGCTGGTAATGTCCGGATATCAAGAGAAAATCATACTTGAGCCTATATAATGCGTTTAATGTGTCTTATTTACTGTGCCTTTTTCATTTTATATGCCTATTGATGTTGGTGGAAAAAAGTGAACATTGCATAAGAGACTTGGTTCAAAGTGGAAGATATCAACATTCGTGTGTTTGGTTCACTCTCAATACCAATGCTGGTAATGTCCGGATATATCACAGAAACGGTTCATACTTATAATGTGTTCCGGACTTTACGAAACTAACATACTTTTATCTGCGGTGAAGAAGTATGGTCACTGACAGCTCAGTCCTGGTGTCAAAATCCATTATTTTTAATTTATAATAGTGTATATATAGATAATTATTTATATTTGTTGAGAATACTGCCTCGAAGTGTTGGAACTACCAAGAGGTGTCGCTTCTAAACGTTCTCACTAATTCATACTAAGCCTTAATTGAGAAGTGATGATTGTATATCAAGATTTTGATGTCGTTGGAGATATATGAATGAATTTTATAATTTGTCAATACATGTTTGTTTTTTGACTTTTTTCACCTCAAAAGAACTTTGCCGAAATATATTTTTCTTTTTTTCTTTTATTCATTGTGTTTTTAATTCTTATTTACGGAGTATTCATTATTAACAAATTAGTTACAGTTTCCATTGACATGTTCAGGAAGTGTATTTGCCAATTGTTGTTAATATAGTCTTGTGAACTTGTGGAAATATCAAAATACCTATATATATGAGACGCAAATGTTTTTTAATATATATTTATAAGAAAGATATTTCTGAACGACATGCAATTTAATCGCATTCACTTTTGTGTCATTTATATCATTGTACTTACATAATAATCATTAGCTGTTATGTTTGTGTAAAATATAATGAAATACAAACAATAAATTATGAAATATCGTAAATATGCTATCAATAAAATAAGAAATGTATCTTTCTCACCTAATAAATCACCCAACCATAATAAAATCCATAAAATAAAGATCAAATCAACTTACACCACTTCCTCAAAAACCTTCTCGTCAACTTGGAACACAATTTACTCTTTGCATTCATCATTTTAAAATCCTTTTAGCACTTCAAATATTCTTCAATGGCACTTTGCAATCCAACCAACTCGAAGCCCCAGTAATCCTCCAGGAGATCCGCACAGAAAACACAAAAACACTATTCAACCATCACAACACACAAAACACATTTTATAATTCGATTAATATATATATAAAAATAAATAAAACTAATCAATGTATATTAAAATAAGAAAGTGATGTCGACCCGAGTTTATCCGAAGTGAAAGTGAAGTTAGTTCGGGAGAGACCGAAAGGCAAACCGTCCACGTTGCTGTATGAACCGCGACTGACGCTTGGGATTCTAAGCAGTTGTTCTGTGGACAACATTATATGTGAGTGTTGAATGTTCCGAGCGACCGTCTTTTGTACTCTAAGACATTAGCGGACGGGTGGTTCGAGCACGCATCTGTTGTTGATTCTAGTAAAATGTAAATTCAATTAGAGATGAAGGTTCCGAGTGACCGTCTTTTGTATTGTAAGACATTAGCGGACGGGTGGTTCGAGCACACATCTGTTGTTGATTCTAGTAAAATGTAAATTCAATGAGAGATGAAGGTTCCGAGTAACCGTCTTTTGTATTGCATGACATTAGCGGACGGGTGGTTCGAGACCCCATCTCGTATTGATAAAGTATAGTAACATGTAATGATAGAAAAACCGGTTACGAACGAATGTCTTTTCTAACTTACATCATTATCGCACGGCTGTTTCGAGCCTTTATATCATGTTGATACTAGTCAAGTAAGAAATCACAGATGATATGAAGGTTCGAGTGACCGTTTTTTCTATTCCACACCATTAGCGCACAGGTGATTCTAACCTTCATCTCTCACGATTAATTCATATCAACTAGAGATGAATGCTCGAACCACCCGTGCTCTAATGGTCTCGGATAAACGGGACAGCCGCTCGGAACCTTCATCTCTGGTGGAAGCGAGTATGTATGTTGTGTGTGAATTCCTTGCGAGGTTGTAATTTCACTGCCTTCTCGATGCTCATAATCACACCGTGTTGCTGGCCGCCAAGGAGAACCTGTTCAGGTGTACCGGGGGGAGGGGGGTGTCATGAATCACGGGCATGCGTGATGTGGTGACCCCATGGTGCGGAGGGTTATATGGGGACACTCATCGGATGAGAGTGACGAGAAGAGAAAAATGAATTTATGACTGAGATATTTATTTGAGGTTATGAATTGAGAAGTTGTTGATAAAATAAATTAATTTGAGTGGAGATTGAAATAAGTAAAATAAGAATAGATGAAAATTTAGAAGTAGTTGGGAAAAAAAATTAAGATAGTTTGAGATGCTGGAGTAAGTCATTTATTGGGAGAGGGTGGAATGAAAATGAATAATGAGAAGGTGAATGGAAAAATTATATGTGATGAAAAATATTGAGCATGTTTATAAATGAGCTCTGAAGGAGAGCCGAATGTAAAACAATGAGAAAGAGAGAGAGAGAGAGAGAGAGAGAGAGAGAGAGAGAGAGAGAGGGGGGGAGAGATAAAAAAAGAGAGAGAGAGAGAGAGAGAGAGAATGTTTATTCACAACGATATGAGAAATATAACACTCGATGAAATTGGTTCTATAGACACACAATTGAGATTACTTTTTGATTAAGAAATATTGATTTGAGAAATCTTTGAACAAACATCAAATATTGATAAAAATAATCTCGATCCAGTTCCGGGTATGAAAATTATTCGATGTTTACGAATAATCCATTTTTATGTCTCAACTTCTAGCCACTACGTGATTGTCAATATTAACATAACATATAAACGATCGCAGTGACTTTCCGTATGAACATATTGTAGTGAAACTGCTTCACAACATTCAGAGAAGTATCTTATACAATACTGCTACTGTCGATCCATAATAAACATTCACAATATGTTACTTGTTATTTGTATGTAACGGTACGCTGTGAGGTAAAAATCGACGGCAAAAATATCGAGTGTTACTTTTACATACATCTGATCTTTCCACTTTTGCTATTTTGAAATTTGACTCATTAACACCTCTAGAAATATTGTCAGCATCAAGTGATGTATTTATTAGTTGTGTATGTTGAAGAATATATTTATAATTGATTAAACAGTTCAATAATAGATTGATATATATATATATATATATATATATATATATATATATATATATATATATATATATATATATATATATATGACTGAGATAGAGAGAGAGAGAGAGAGAGAGAGAGAGAGAGATGGCACGCACTACGCGATGGTTTCCGTATAGACCCCAAAAGGCCTGTGTCCACCAGCCGTGTCCTATCACCTATATATTAGTGTAAACAAACGTTTTTATGCGGTAATAAGAAAACATTCAACTTAACGCACCGATAAAGATAAGCTAGGTGTGAACAGAACAACTTGTGTACAACGGTAAGAAGTGACAACAAAAAACAATGTGAAACTTTATTAATTTATATTGTGATCAATGAATAAGTACTAAATTGATGACCAAGATCTATTTGCATCGGTGGATGATAACTTCATGATGAGTGTGAGGTTATTGTTATGATAAATGATAAACTCCAACTTTCAGTTACCGTAATGATAACTGTAATGATAGCTTAGGGCCGGTATTACGAATCGATAGTTAGTGGATTAAGCAATAGTTAGCGGATTAACTTGTTATCACCATTGATTACATATGATATTTTTGTACCTTTAACAAATAGATGAGGTCGTTAGGCAAAAATTTACCGACGCCAATTGACCTCAGCTATCAGTACAGTGCGTCGTTGAACCAATCGAAAAAATATATATTTAAGCTGCCCCGGTGGCTAAATCAATTATCCCTAGCGTGAAACGTCCTTTCACTTATCATCACTTCATCGTTTCATTATCATCCGCTCATTCGTACCCCCGTATAACCTAGCTGTTGGTGGGGTCGTTAATAAGTGGTATATATATAATTGGTAAAAAAGACCCTCTCTCGAATCACCTAGAGGTCACCTCTAAGGTCAACCAATGAAAGACATTGAAGTCAACAATCACCGGTGAGATAATTGCCCAATGAGCGTCTATCTCTCAATACGTTCCTATAATTAAAGTCCATTACGTTGTCATTAGTTACCTGTGTTATGACGCACCACGCTGCAAATCACTTACATGATGATGAGTTTACTCACAAATCGAACAAAAAAACATGTGTTATTTGTTCGAACCTTGAGAGGCTCGATAAGAAGTGGTAGCTGATATTCTTGGAGGGTTTACGTTTATTACGTTTCATATCGGAAAATATTATTTCTAGATGTGATCAAAAATAAGATTTCAATGGTTATCCACCCACAGCGTAACATATTCAATGGCTTACATAACATATAAACGATCGTAGTGACTTTACAGTGATTATATATTGTAGTGAAACTGCTTCACAACATTCAGAGAAGTATCTGATAAAATATTGTCGATCCATAATGAACATTCACAATATGTTACTTGTTATTTGTATTTAACGGTACGCTGTAAAGTAAAAATCGACGGCAAAAATATCGAGCGTTCACAATTTGTTACTTGTTATTTGTATTTAACAGTACGCTGTGAAGTAAAAATCGACGGCAAAAATATCGAGCGTTCACAATTTGTTACTTGTTATTTGTATTTAACGGTACGCTGTGAAGTAAAAATCGACGGCAAAAATATCGAGCGATCGAGCGATCTTTCCACCTTTGTTATTATAAAATTGGATTCATTAGAATCATAGCCGGGTCATGGAGGATGAATGAATTGAATTTTATAATAACAAAGGTGGAAAGATCAGTTGCATGTAAAAGTAACACTCAATATTTTTGCCGTCGATTTTCACCTCACAGCGTACCGTTACATACAAATAACAAGTAACATATTGTGAATGTTCATTATGGATCGACAATATTTTATAAGATACTTCTCTGAATGTTATGTATTTGATGATATTTAATGATTGTAATGTGTATGGCAAACAAATACGTATTATGCCATATTCTCAATTTGATAAGGATAAATATTAATACTAAATGAGAGTTTAAACATGATTTCTCCAAAGAACCTAAAATACATGACAGAAGGAACGAGTTTGTAATCTGGAGCAGCGAACACAAATGCACTCCAAGATCTGACTTTTTACAATTATCAAACAGCAATCAGCAACAGGTACAATGAAAGTGTTTTAGTTACAATGCATTTATTGAAGAAGTTATTGAAATTATTTATTATAATTAAATTATGTTCATAATATTTTTCCTTTAAGGCTCTAAACAATGAACTGTGGCATCGGGATTGCGTTGTTTGTGACCATAACGTATTCGTCGCGGATAAAAGTGGATGTTGAAATGATCTATAGATGAACCTTCATTAAATGAAGACTATGCCATACTGTATATGGTTGCAAAAGACACATAATAATAATCAATTCATGTAAATTAATTGAGGAAAAAAAAACAATAATTGACAGAAATAATTATTGTTAGTGGATTGAGTGGAAAAATAATCAATAATAAAAATTCCAAGATGGATGATCAGTTAAAACATGATGATATAAAATAATGAGAAAGTATAAGTATGAACAGTAATATGAGAAAAATATAAAAATAAAATATGATTAATGATGATGTGAATGGGTATGTGAATGGTTTCTCAGAATGGAAATGAAGCTAAAATCTCTATCAAATTCATAAAATCACTATCTGATTTTTACAATTTTCCACATAGAAACTAGTGAATAAATTATTCTCATAATATTTTTCCTCGGAATAATAAGAAACTAAATCAATGATCTTACCACCCATTTTAATTGATTTGAATGAAAAACAATGAACTTTGACACCAGGACTGAGCTGTCAGTGACCATACTTCTTCACTTCAGATAAAAGTCCTTCAGTTTCCGAAAGTCCGGAACACATTACAAGTATAAACCGTGTTTCTGTGATATATCCGGACATTACCAGCATTGGTATTGAGAGTAAACCAAACACACGAATGTTGATATCTTCCACTTTGAACCAAGACACTTAGGCAATGTTCACTTCTTTCCACTAACAGCAGATGTGAAGTTTATCACTACAATTGTAAGAAAAGTAGAGATAGGCCTATAACTGATATAATTTATTAGACAAAAATATACACTACTTTCGCGAAAAGAAAATGAAAGAGAATAGAAAGCACTGGATTAAGGGTAGCCATGAACCTTCAAATTGTGAAATGAAAATAATAATATAATTTGACGTCAATATTTATTTATATTTTATTCTGAAATTACAAGAATAGAATAATCCTTGAAAAGAATCCCAGACAAGAGTTGATCCTAGTTTCTGTATTTCCAATTTGACCCTCAAACTTGAGTTCTATCATAAGTCGAGGTAATCGGCACTCGAAGTCAGAAAAGATAAACGTACACTGTACTTAGTTCACCAGCTAATAGCGTGGTGGTAATACCCTCTAATTACTATTAGTTGTCTCGAGATAGCAACCTGAACAATCTTTCAACTCACAGGTTCAGATTGAAGTGAAACCGAAACAGGTCAAAGCCTTTCTGACTCCTCAAGTTCATTCCGAGTCAACAGCCAGCAATTAAATTACGATAGGAAGACTGGAAACTTTTTTTTTCTTAATACATCGAAACTTGATACAAAATCATTGTTCCTTAATTAAGACTATGAATGATTGATGGTGGCTATGAATGAATATAAATGAATATAAAATGAAATTATTGTTATTTATTTATTATTTTTATTTTATCATTCACTTACATTGCACCGAAGTGCGGTGGCAAGGCCTTGAACTAATACAACAAAACTCTTAACTCTTAAGAAGTACAAGGAGGGGGATAAAAATGGAAGTGTAAAAATTGGATAGAGAAGTAGGTGAATATAGATTCATACAAAGAACGATGCGGGAATGGAATGAATTGGAAGAAGATATCAAGAATATAACGAAGATCGGTGATTTAAGAAGAGAGCTAAGAAAAAAATAACAAAGTATAATTTTATTGAGTATGTTTGATTGTAATTTCACTATAGTAACCATTACTACCTGTTTTAAGAACAATCTGTAATGATAAAATTTTATTTTATCATATGATTATATGGTTATATGGTTTTATTTAAAAAAAAAAAAATAACAAAACAACATCAGCAAATCAGGAACAAGATTAAGGAAACAAATAATAAATATAATGAATAAAAATAATGCCCTGGTGGTACCCCGAACAAACAATCCAACTTTCATCCATACCCCTAACTGAGTAATAATGATTTTGTGTCAATTGTTTCGATGTTGGAGAAGAAGAAGGGTTTCGATGTCAGAAAAAAGTTCAACACCTTATAACGTCAATACATCAAAGACAGTATCAAGAAGTTTCGATTGAACTCGAATCGAATGACCGATTATTAGTAATCGATCCACGCGACTTCAGGCTATTAGAACACATTACCGATATGCAAATAGAAACAACTGAGAGACGATAAAATAAATCGATTGGCAACTTGTACCAATTATCTCTTAATTGATCGATTAGGTAGAATGTGCTTTGACCCTTCAAACTTCAAACGTGGGCCAAATAGACGTTGTACTAAATTATTTCTTAGTCAAAAAACAAATTTGTAGTGGAATGAAAAGTAGCCCCGGATAAATTTAATTTCGAGTGAAATTTTAACAATAGGCCCTTTTATTTTATTTTAAACTTATTTCAGGCACGTTGAAATTGAAAACAGTTTGGGTTTTCAAATTTATAAAATACATGCTATTTTATTGGCACACCAATTGTCACTGTTCTTCAAATATATACGAAAATATGAGCCGATTGTAACAACTGATGATTAAATATTAATTGGTTAATCATTACTTGAGGTACAAAAATAACATAGGTAACCAAGGGTGATAACAAGCTAATTTGATAATTTTTGCTTGATTTACTAATCATCACTTGGTACAACCAGCGCTAAGTAATTTTCGACGTAAACTTTTGATATCACTGCTTTTATATGCGATATAATCAATATATTGTGGTTAGTCATGAATTGATTCCTACTTTTCATCAGTTCTGTCTTTTGAATGAAATCATATAAACTCTACATCAGCTGATGATTTAAATTTTTTTCTAATATACATATATTATTACAAGTTAATATTAGGATGTTTTTAATAATCAACATCGAAATCTTGATGTACCATCATTGTTTCCCAATCAAGACAAAGGATGAATTAGTAAGATTGTTTAGAAGCGGCTCCTCTTGGTTGTTTCAACACTTCCAGGCGGTATCGTCAACAAGAACGAATTGTCCATAGATTACTTTATCCATATATTTGTTCCATAATACATCCAAACTTGATACCAAATCATTGTCCCCCGATTGCGGCTAACGATGAAAGTTAATATTTTACAGATAGCAAGATATTGTTTTATTCATGAAGTTTATTCATGTATTTTTTAAACAGTCTAATGTGTATGAGACAGACTTTTCTTCGATATATATACATATATATATATATATATATATATATATATATATATATATATAATATATATATATATATATATATATATATATACATATATATATATATATATATATATATATAAATACATAATATCATAGTTTCTAATGTGGATTGCATCAATGAGTACATTGCCTCTAGTTGTTGCTAAATCCACTCACAACATTGGTAACCAGGCGTAATGTCCTGTACAGTCACTGCTGAGTCCACTATCTGCTAACAACAAACCTCCATGTTGAACAGAACATGATTCACAGAATGCGTTAGTCGTTTTCATAGCGTAGTACGCTGTGAAAACATGAAAGCTCTTGAAGAAACTCGCGATTATGACGGTGCCATGTCTCTCTCTCTCTCTCTCTCTCTCTCTCTCTATATATATATATATATATATATATATATATATATATATATATATATATATATATATATATATATATATATATATATATATATAAATATATATATATATATACGCTATGAAAACCAATGGACGCCCAGGGTTCATTACTTTTCATTCAAATTAGTTCAGAGATAATTATTTATATTTGTTGACGATACCGTCCCAGAGTCTTCAAACAACCAAGAGGTGCCGCTTCTAAACAGTCTTACTAGTTCATACTCAGACTAAGTTGGGATGAGATGATTTTCCATCAAATTTCTATATATATATATATGATGACGATAACTTTGGTGGGCTTGATATGTGTGACGTCGATAGGTTTCACGGTTTTTCCACTTACTTGATATGCTCTACTCTCGCGACGTTTCGGGAAGATTATACCTCCCATCATCAGGCTCTCCAACCGATCACAGCGACTCACCGACTCGGTTGGAGAGCCTGATGATGGGTAGTATAATTTTCCCGAAACGTCGCGAGAGTAGAGCATATCAAGTTGGTGGAAAAACCGTAAAACCTATCAACAACATATATATATATATATATATATATATATATATATATATATATATATATAATATATATGTTAGTGGTGAATGGTGGAAGGACAGAAGGTAATGGAGGGAGGTGGTGGGAAGAGTTGTGATAGAAGAGGACGAAGAGCAGAATCAGGCAGAAGAGGAGCAGAAGGAAGAGGACTTGGGCCTGGCAAACCGAAGTCAGCTTCACGTACCTAACTTGGTTACTGAAAGTATTGGAAAAAAGTCAATATTGAATCTTAATAATATTGAATAATCGATACTCAATGATCGGGGTAGAAATTGATTACACTAACAACTTTTAAGCAAAGAATCGCATGGACTACAAAACACTCAGTAATGCATAGGTGCTATGCAAATAGTCCTTGCTATCACCAGACCTGTGTACTAAAGTAATCAGACTCCCGATCGTTAGCATTATAACATAGGGGAAACAGTCGATCGGCACCATCAAACAATCATACAAAAAATGCATCATCTAAAACAGGGGTCTGCAAACTACGGTCTGCGAACACCACAAATCCGACCACCATAGTTTATTTTGATAACATTGTAAAATGTACGATGTGAGTGAATCATACAGAATTCGATGATTTTAGTTAACGACCAATCAAGAAACACAATAACTGAATTACATATTAAATTGAACAATGCTATGAGATGTATCCTTAAAATGTACAATAAGTGACATACATAGGTAATTCACATAATGTAATCAAGCATTATAATTATGATAAATGAGATTTATATAGCTCCCCACAAGATTGCGTTGAACTACTATTGACCCTTGGGACTTTGTGGAGGAATTAGTGTGACCCCTAAAGGGGTGCATGCACGGTGCTTATAATGATGGAGAAATTCTTCTTTGCCATTTTTTCATGTTCACGAACCGGTGTGATTGAATGGAAAGTTCACATTTCCAAGATAATTTTATGCTCTTTAAGTAATATGACATTCTAGTTTTGTGAATTCAATCAGTTTTAAGATAATACGTCAATGAATACCAAGAATGTGATGAAATCCATTGATATATTATCTTGAAACTGATTGAATTCACAAAAATGGAATGTCATAATGATTGAAGAGAATAAAATTATCTTGGAGATGTGAAGTTTTCATTCAATTACATTGGTTTGTAAACATGGAAAAATATAGTGAAGATTTATTTCTCTCACCGTCACAGACAAAGGAAGCTGTGACAGCGTGCATGCACCTCCTTGAGCTGGATAGTTTGGAGACCCCTGATCTGAAACGACCTCTAAATCAGCACACGTCATCTCGAGATGACTCTTCATGTATTCATGTATTCGATATTTGATGTATTCATTTGTTTAATCGTCATGACTACACAGATTATTGCAAGCCATTCTAGTTTCTATTATTTTAATCGCGGTTTATTAATAGTTGTGAAAAAACGAGATGAAAAACAAACGTCCTTCCTATTATTACACTTATGTGATATGGAGGATTTATTTGAGTCATGAGTAAAATATAAAATTGCATTCCTGCATTTCATTATACAAATATGAATAAAATATATATAAATAAAAATAAATATAGATATATAAGGATGACGACGACAACTTTGGTGGACTTGATATGTGTTGTCGATAGGTTTTACGGTTTTTCCACTTACTTGATATGCTCTACTCTCACGACGTTTCGGTAAGATTATACTTCCCATCATCAGGCTGTGATCGGTTGGAGAGCCCGATGATGAAAAGTATAATCTTCCCGAAACGTCGCGAGAGTAGAGCATATCAAGTGAGTGGAAAAACCGTAAAACCTATCGACAACGTATATATACTTCTTCATACTTCTTCAATAATACATGAATATTCAATTATATATTTATGATATTGAGATTCATATTTGAGAATAATGTAAAACTATTTCATCATAGTTTTCATTATTATAGTAATTTATTGTGGGAATATCATTTTACATTCACTTGAAGAACTTTATTAAATTCATTATAAACTACATATTCCAATAAAATGTATTTTTTAACTTCACTTCTAGTGACTTATAGAAAAAAATGTTCAGAATCCAATGAATAAAATGATATTCTATGCAAAATACGTGATGACAAACACAGAATAATAAAAACAGAAAACACTATCAGGCTTCTGATCTGAGTTGAGAATAGAATAGAAGATTTTTCTCTGTAATTCTCATAGTTAAGAATAAAAGTAAAATGGTTGTTATCCTTGCTTATATTGACTTCAATGTCAATTACATCATAAATAACTGAAACTCATAATGAATATGCATGTTCATAATTACCAATTACTTGCTATTAATAACAAAAGAATCATTCTCCAATCATTATTAAATAAATTATTGTAATAGAAAATTGAAGATGGATTGATTTGATATTTTATAGCGACAGAAAATAATGAAGGAAGTTATGTATTTTGAAAAAAGATTTGACAAAAAGTTGGAGAATTTTATCAATTACTCACATTATATGAATGAGTTTATGAAAAAGGAATAAAATCATATAAATTTCCCAACAACTCATTTGAGAGATTTGTGAGAGTAGATTGCTCGTACATTTTCTATAGCCGTTCATAATGAATGTATATATATATATATATATATATATATATTTATAACATCTATATTTATATATATATATTTTTTATAACATCTAAACTTGATAAAAAAATCATTGTTTCCCAATTAAGGCTATGGATGAAAGATGGAAGAATTAACATATTGTGAATGTTCTGTATGGATCGATAATATTTTAGAAGATACTCAAACCTCACGAACCAGTTTTCATTACAGTCATTCAGAAAGTCACTACGATTGTTTATAAGTTACGTTGACACTGAAAAATTGTTACTCTGTGGGCGAGCCCCAATTTTTGAGTACAATATCAACATGTCTTGGTCAATTCAATTAAAATTTTCAACAATTCTCAAATTCTTTCACAACGTAATAACTAGTTTCATCTAATGAGTGGTTAAAAAACGTAAACGCAAATTTTCAGTCATCAATTTCATCTCACTAATAATTATCATTACTCTGAATATCCTATATTTTCTTAAAAGTCTGTTGAAAAAAGTCGACCTTCATCTGTACAGAGTCTGCGCAATACTCGCATAATATCTATTACACATCAAAATGTAATAGCAGTAATAGAAAAAAATGTAGTGAGATCTTTCATATTATTAAAAGATGGTTGCATCAACTGGAGAGATGAAGGTTCCGAGCGACTGTCTCCCCTATCTTACATCACTATCACATGGGTGTTTCAAACCTTCATCTCTCGTGTGACTTGTATCCACGAGAGATGGAGGTTTCGAGCGACAATCCCTCCCATCCCACACCACTAATACACGGGTGTTTCAAACCTTCATCTCGCACGAACACAATTGTATAGAATAGATATTAATTAGCATTGACATTATAAAATGTCTAGTGTACTTAATTTGTTGAATTTGAATAATGGATAATAATAATAATTTGCATTTTATTATGTTTTATTACATATTCAAGGGAATTTGTGTAGTGTTTAGAAAATTGATGTCTCATGATTCGCCTTTGACCTTCTGAAGTGGGCACTATCCAAAAATGTAACCTCCATCTCATAATCCCAACACATCATTCATCAATCACCGACGCCAATAGATCTTGGGTCCGGTATTACCTAGTCCAGTTAGTTTTTATCTGAGAGATAGTGAAAACAGATGACCAGTTTTGACTTCCAATTAGTGGTACTCCAAATTCGGTATAATTCTTGTATTTAGAACCTGAATTACCATCGTGGAAATAGCTCTAACTGGCAGTTTGTGAGTTGTTATCACCATGGTTACCCATGTTATTTGTTTTCACCAATGATGAGAATGTACTTGATAATACCGGGGGTTTTTGTCATCAATAAAGTGCTTCGTTAAGGCGTTCAAGTCTTCAGAGGGCAAAAGTTCCCACCAGGGTGATTTCACAGATATGAATGATTTGAACCGAGAACAGTGCAAGATATAAAATTGGAATATACATCATAAGATGCAGACAATATTTATCGAAGATGCTAAATGAGTCTAATTTCATAATAACAGAGGTGAGAAGATCAGTTGTATGTAAAAGTACCACTCGATATTTTTGCCGTCGATTTTTACCTCACAGCGTACCGTTACATACAAATAACAAGTAACATATTGTGAATGTTCATTATGGATCGACAGTATTTTATAAGATACTTCTCTGAATGTTGTGAAGTAGTTTCACTACAATATGTTCATCCGGAAAGTCACTACGAGTGTAAATATGAAAAACTGACGCTGTGGATGCGTCCGCTTTGACGCAGTATGAATGAGAATCATTAATTTTCATTTGAAATATATATATATATATATTTTACCTTCGACTAACAATATTATTTAATAAGCCTTAGATTCTGAGAATTTCTAGAATAATTTCAAGTAGATGGAGAAACAATTACAGCTTCTGCTAATTATTTAATTAATAATATTATTCAATGAGATGTATGTTGTTTTCATTGTACTTATTGTTTAGCTGAAAGGCAATTGACTGTCAGCTCATTATAATTAGAAATATTGATAGTTATAACTGATTTGGATAAAGGTTTGGAATTTTCCATGATTTAAAGTTTCAATATTCGAATAGCTCAATACTTTCTTGGTTTAAATATATCTGTAAATGATAAATAATAAACCATCGTTATTTTAATTTTCTTTCATCATTATTATTGGTCAACACACTATACTGTTGAGATATATTTGCGTCGGTGATTGATCAATGAGATGAAGGGTTATTTCAATGTTTGTTTCTCGTGAGTGGGAAGAAGTTGGTCGTGGCCTGTTGTTAAATAATCATCACACGCAGTATCGACCTGAACGACAGAGGGAAACCACGAAAAACATCTGTCAGGATGGTCGACCATGACAGGAATAGAACCCCTGTCTTCTTAAGGATGGTATATTGTGCTAACCATTCGACCACTTGTCTCAGTCTGAACGACGCAACAAAGAAATAGCAAGGTGTCCCCAGTCTACATAGGACAAAACGTTTTCACCAGGGTGATTTCAAAGATATAAAATGATAATAAAACTTCGACTGTGAAAAATACAAAATTACTGAATACATGAGAAGATGCAGACAATAATGTCGAAAATCCTGATGACCGAAATATTATAATAACAATATGGAAAGATCAGTTGTATGTAAAAGTTACACTCGATATTTTTGCCGTCGATTTTCACCTCACAGCGTACCGTTACATACAAATAACAAGTAACATATTGTGAATGTTCATTATGAATCGACAGTATTTTATAAGATACTTCTCTCAATGTTGTGAATAATTTCAATACAATAAGTTGTTACTGAAAGTTCCTATACACAGATTTATATGTTGGGTTGACATTGAAAATGCCACGCTCTGGGTAGGTCCTCATTCGAGTAATTAGTCCTAATAATAATCGAATTTATAATCCATTAAATTCATTGTAATAATTATTAACAATATTATAATATATTTAAATGGTTCAATGAGGTAATTATGGGAGGTAAATAGAGCGTGTTCGAAACACTTCCTAACTATACTAGTTTCCACGAGAGATGATGCTTGACTTTCATTAATTTTGAGTTCAACTACGCACTGTGATAATGTCTTGGATCTATTGGCGTCTGTGAATAATGATATGAGATAGTGAGATGAGAGATTATTTCATCACCTGTCTTTGGATATTGGGAAGCAGGCGGTCGTATCCCAGTATGAACCCATGAATAACTTTTCATTTCTTCATCGCATCATTGAATACATCATTCATCGTCGCAAATAGATCCCAGACTTATTCATTCCAATGGATCTTATTCAATACTGTCCCAATTCATCCATTGAAAACGTTCCCAATATCTTTATAAAATATTGAATCCAATGTATTTTGAATCCATTTTGAATAGAATGATTCTGACACACTGATAACATTTTTGAATGCAAATTCAAACCTTCACCAAAGAAGTTGTTCCCCATTTGAGGCTAAGGATCGCAAGGTAGGATCGTTCGGACGCGGCATCACGAGGACGATTTCCGCATCAGAATATCTGATGTATGAAGTTCTATTAATAAATAATAGTGATTTGTAGTGTCATTACATAAAGATCTGATGTAACTGAAACCACCAATCAAGACAATAAAACGCAGGCAGTCGCTTCTATTACGCAAACTATTACTCAACGCGTGTCAGTAATGCGCATGCGTACAATGACTGTCGTGCGAGACTGAGGAAGTCGATTTGGCGGAATATCATTTTTTATGATAGCTTTTGAACGGTTTGAGATATCAAAATTCTGAAAACAAGGCAACACAGATATTTTCAATACCTTCAAGGGAGTATAAGTAATAACAACCAATATATATATATATATATATATATATATATTTGCAATTTTTTTTTTCATTTGAATAAAGAATTGATACGTTATCACACAAGTTCAATCTGAAAATTATAAATCAATTTGAAAATAATTCTTGTTCAAACTTACACAAATCAATGAATATATATATAATTATTGTGTTAATTCTTGTTTCCAATATTATATAATAAAAACAAATGATAATCTACAGCTTTAGTCTTGGATCGATATGAGCATAGAGTTCATCGTTTCCTATTATCATAAAATTAGCATGAATAACTCATTATCTCAAGTGTTACAGATTCCTGGCACTGTTCGTGTGCTACACACCTCCAAGTAACTGCACTTTGCACCTTCAGTACAGACATAACACAACCAACAAGATATAGGTCAGTCTTGCACCCTAACAAAACTAACAGGACATAACTAGACGTGCTGTGATTTACAAACTAATCGTTAGTTTAGTTTTAGATAACGGATAACTTCAATAACGCATCAGGATCCCAGACCTTGTTAAAGTGTAGCGAACGCAGTTTTAGTTAATTATTACTTAGGAAAATAATTTTACCAACAAAGTTGTGTAACTGCATATTTTATATATATATATAAATATATATATATATATATATATATATATATATTTATGTTGTCGATAGGTTTTACGGTTTTCCCACTTACATGATATGCTCTACTCTCGCGACGTTTCGGGAAGATGAGTCGCTGTGATCGGTTGGAGAGCCTGATGATGGGAAGTATAATCTTCCCGAAACGTCGCGAGAGTAGAGCATATCAAGTAAGCGGAAAAACCGTAAAACTTATCGACAAAACATATCAAGTCCACCAAAGTTATCGTCATCATAGGGCCTATACATATATATATAATATTTTTATGATTGAACTCAGATATTCTAGATATTCTAACATGATATTCAGGATGTAATAGTCATGTCATAAAATATACAGCTCAGTTGGGAGAGCACTTGACCGGCAATAAGAAAGTCCCGGGTTCTAGTCCCGGTCGAGGTGTAAATTTTATATATTATATAGGCCTAAATTCAATCGATTGACATATTTATTCCATTGAAAAAATACATAATGAATGTTATTAGATAATTCGGCATATCACATTATAATCCATAAACATATAGTGTTCTAATATTATGCCATGTATGTGATTATGTATAGAGGTAAATTTTAGTTCACAAACTGTTCAATATTAGAAGATAGGAGATTTCACATATCCATAATTGCAATTACATCATACAATCATACAAAAACTAGAAGACAAATTTCTAAATAAATATTTCCGATATAAAAACAGTTTACTAGAAAGAAAAAAAAGTCAAATTAATTATTTCCAATCTTATGCAAGATCAACTTTTAGCCAATAAAAGCCCATATATTTATAATACGGTTCTACCGTCGCTAACATATCATTAACACGCCTTTATTATTACTACATTCATACTCCGTATTGGAAAGTTGAATGAAACCGAAAGGCAACTGTCATATATGACCCACTCCGATCGACCGTTCCCCCTATCACTTAACACTATCGATCGGGTGTTTCGAGAGGTCAGGTTATCGATGAAGGAAAGGAAGTGATCATGTTATATTATGCTACTTCCGATCGGCCGTCCCCCCTATCACATAACAATAACGATCAGCTGTTTCGAGAGGTCAATTTGTGGACGAAGAGAAGGAAGTTATCCTGAATAGTGTGCTGTTTCCGATTTGATCAACCGTTCCCCCTATGCCACAACACAAACGATCAGATATGTCGAGCAAGCAAATTATCGATTGAGGAAAGGAAGTGATCATATAATACTCAGCTGCCCACGATCAACCGTCCCCCCTATCAAACAGCATTAACGATCAGCTGTTTCGAGAGAGCAGTTTGTCGATGAAGGAAAGGAAGTGCTTGGTAAGTGTCTCTTGTTTCCTAGGCGACGAGGAAAGGTTTCACTCTCGGAGCAGCTCGTACGTTTGTCGGTGATTATTACTCAGGGGCGGCGCGGACAACAATTAGGAGCTCGGCTCATTAAAAACATAACACAATCACGATATGATACATGAGTTATGTAATATGATCATTGATATAAGAATAAAATATATATAAATACACATATATATATATATATATATATATATATATATATATATATATATATATATATATATATATATATATATATATATATATATATATATATATATATATATATATATATATATATATATATATATATATATATATATATATTTACATATACATATATATATATATATATGTATATATATATATATATATATAACGATTTGAAAATATGTGTACTTATGTGTTGTCTGAAGTTTTGAGGGCCGGTGGTTGATGGTAAGTCCACCTCTGCGGAAATTTGCCCTTCTTTGAGGAGTGTTGTCAGTTCTTGAATAAAACCTGATTCCTGATTCGACTGGAACGACTCCAGAAGATCGCAAGTAATTTTTCGCCAAAACGGGAGCAGCAGGGTTCTTTTCAGAACCGACAACACTCCTCAAAGAAGAGCAAATTTCCGCAGAGGTGGACTTACCATCAACCACCGGCCCTCAAAACTTCAGACAACACATAAATACATGTATGTATGTATATATATATATATATATATATATATATATATATATATATATATATATATATATATAATTGCTTTCAACTAGGCTGTATGCAGATGGCAAGTTCGAAACATCATCAGTGATTATCTGTGAAGGTCACGAGCGGGTGTGCCCGCACGTCCAGCATCAGGTAGCGCGCGTGTCTCGAGCCGGCCACTCGAGCGTGACGTGTAGGTCAGTGAGAAGTGCAAACTGCGCATGTGCAGCAACCATTCTGCCAAGTGACGTCATAGCAGGAAGCGTCATGCATGTGTCACGTGGTGCAAGGTGGTTGCGAGTGACGTCATATATTGTTGGGATGAGGTACAACAATGTCTTATTGAGGGACATTTCACAATTCTTGAACTAGATTTCGAAAAAAAAATACGATTTTTTTCCCCTGATTCTGGATTTTGGTCCTCGTGAACCTGGACCTTTTTCTAAGTCGTGACGTGGACAAAACTCGATCATGTTTCTATACATAATCGGTAATGCCTACGTCATGACTCATGGTCTTTGGAAGACGGGAATATATATATATATATATATATATATATATATATATATATATATATATATATATATATATATGTTGTCGATAGGTTTTACGGTTTTTCCACTTACTTGATATGCTCTACTCTCGCGACGTTTCGAGTCGGTGAGTCGCTGTGATTGGTTGGAGAGCCTGATGATGGGAAGTATAATCTTCCCGAAACGTCGCGAGAGTAGAGCATATCAAGTAAGTGGAAAAACCGTAAAACCTATCAACAACATATATATATATATATATATATATATATATATATATATATATATATATATATATATATATGTGTGTTGTCGATAGGTTTTACGGTTTTTCCACTTACTTATATGCTCTACTCTCCCGACGTTTCGAGTCGGTGAGTCGCTGTGATCGGTTGGAGAGCCTGATGATGGGAAGTATAATCTTCCCGAAACGTCGTGAGAGTAGAGCATATCAAGTGAGTGGAAAAACCGTAAAACGTATCGACAACATATATATACATATATATATATATATATATATATATATATATATATATATATATATATATTATATAAAGTCTCACAACTCACCGTTCGTAGTTCGTGCCATAATATCAGAAGGTAAACTGTTGTGTAAACTTACCTGGAACAAAAGATATAGAACAATACGTTAATATTTTGCTGGTAGACTAATAAATCGCTATCAAAATGTTCTCAAAAATGACCGTCTGCCTTCCTAGATGCTTGATATAATTATTCAGACAACATTTAGAATGTTCGCTCAAACGACTGAAGGAAACAAAAAGCTAAAAGGCAGAAGAATTATTTGTTTCCATTCTCAAAAACAAAATCGAAAGAAGAAGAATAAAATAACCTTCAATCCAACAGTACTATTAATCAAATATTCTTAAATAATTATGGTTACCCAATTTTCACTTCGAAGTTATGCAGCCTGCATCACCCAGTATGAACAACTAGTTTCATAAATGTCCGCTAGAGAGCGACACAACTCGGTTCCTGATTTGAATGGACATGAATGACTACAACAACCAAGACATTTAGCGTAGCTTCTTATTGTGTTACTGATTTCCAGTGTCAATAAGAATCAATGGAAGACCAATAGTACACTGAAGGACAGTGTTAGTGGGTTTAATTTAGATAAATACTGATATTTTCATTCATTTATATTAGAAGATCATGGGAGTCGGTTTAGCGAGATAAAGTTTTTGTTGATAACTTTTGAACGGTATGAGATATCAGAACCACAATGTATCTATTATCATTTATTATTGTTTCTATACAGTGTAATACACTGTATAAAGGTGGTGAAAATAGAGCAGGAACCCCGTGACAACATGTGCCTCACTACCTGCATGATAATGTAAATTATACAATTTTAAATCACGAATTAGATCAGTAAAAACAAAAATAGCGAATGAATTGAAAATTAAGATAACTTAATATAAAATGCAAATGCCTAACGTAATACCTAATCTGGAATATATAAAGTTTGAATAAGTTATGATATCTTGAAGGTATTAAAAATATCCGTGTTTCCACCGTGATGGATTTTTGATATCTCATATTGTTGAAAAGTTATCAACAAAAGAATTATATTCCGCTAAATCGACTTCCAGTTCCATCCACTCTTAACTGGGAGACGCACTGTACTGATTACTAAGATATTTTGGCGTCGATGCACGATGAATGAGATGATGGAAATTCAAAGTACCACAAAAAAGTGGCAGGTTACAACATAAAATAAAACCCCATTTCATGCAGTTGAACCTATTATATATCTAGTATTATGTATAAGGCCTATTATATGTATTGTCTATTGAGTATATTATGTTATGTCTACAACAAGTAATGTGTAAGACTGAGATATCACGTATAAAGGAAGATAGCAATCCTGTGAACTTTACGAACTTCCATTTTATCTCTATGCGAGTGTTTTATATCTCAATTAAAGTGTTTTTCACGCCATTAAAGGCATTTTAGAAATAATTTTCTCCAGGAATGGAGAACTATATTTGGATTAGAAAGAGAGAGAGAGAAATGGAAGAGTAGCCAATCACTCCTAGTGTAACATTTTCAGTGTCAACATCACAAATAAATGATCGTATAATTATCCGTATGAACATATTGTGGTGAAACTGCTTCACAACATTCAGAGAAGTATCTTGTAAAATACAGTCGATCCATAATGAACATTCACAATGTGTTACTTGTTATTTGTATGTAACGGTACGCTGTGAGGTAAAAATCGACGGTAAAAATATCGAGTGTTACTTTTACTTACAACTGATCTTTCCACCTTTGTTATTATAAAATTTGAGTTATTAGCATTTCCAACGAATATTGTCTACATCTTGTGATATATTTATCAATTTTGTATCTTGCAGAGCTCAAGTTTTACTATCATTTAAATCTGTGGAATCATCCTGGCGAAAACTTCTTGCCCTATGGAGACTGGGAACGCCATTCACAAAATGAACACTTACTGCTGTTAAGCCACTAACTTATGTTGACAACGTAATGTGAACGGACGCAGTTAGTACTAACTGACATCAAACGCTATAACTTCGTTCTGTAAACGCAGTTAGCGCTTGATGTCGGTTAGTACTAACTACTAACTGCAGTTAATGAACATAGTGTGAACAGAGTATAATGCGATGTTAGGCCTACTGCAGTTACTTCTTCACTCATGAACAGTGTAGTCTGAGAATGGGAATGTGTATACATATAACAATTTTTTCAAAATTTCATTCATTATATTTTCATCTTTCATCCATTTTTCGTTGCGATATAATTAGTTTTGATAAAATTTAATTGGTATATTTGTATATGTTTTGGGGTGGTTTTGATAACCCCTGTGGTGCCCCGTACGAACGATTCTACTTTTCATCCTTGGCCTTAATTTGGAAACAATGTTTATGTATCAATGTTAGATATAAATCAAAATGAGAGTACGGAAATTAATTGATATTCCACATAAGATGATAATGGAAGACAAGGACTATCAGGCGTCAGGAAACATGCTAATCTCGCCAACACATTACACCTGCAGTGACATGAAACACGGATAAACTTGATATTCTGTCATTACCAGATAGAGAATCACGTGTTAACACTGTTATTTCAATACAGAATGTGTTTTATTACAGAATAACTGGAGATATGGAGGTCTAGACATCGGGAGCTTTGTTATCGTTTACCTGCGACTGGAGTGCAGAAACGATATAATTGCATTAACAATGTATATACATAATTAGCGAGAAAAATAGGATATTAATTCACAAATTTATTCATTTTTATTGGGTTTAGATTACACCTACCTACAGCGTAACAATTTCAGTGTCAATGTGGTATATAAGCGATTGGAGTGACTTTCCGGATGAACAAATTGTAGTGAAACTGCTTCACAACATTCAGAAAAGTATCTTATAAAATACTATCGATCCATAATGAACACTCACAATATGTCACTTGTTATTTGTATGTAACGGTACGCTGTGAGGTAAAAATCGACGGTAAAAATATCGAGTGTTACTTTTACATACAACTGATCTTTCCACCTTTGTTATTATAATAAATAGATTGATTGAGATCTGTCATTTTTGGTTGGTGTATCATAACACTTTCAATGAGTCGCTGAAAAAAAACACCATAACAATTAACCCTTGTCCAAAAGCTTGTGTATATAAACAATAAAAATAAGGTGAAATATGTTGTGTTGGCGTACTATATAATAATTTTACCTGGAAATTTTCTCATCAGATATTGCGAAACGTATTTCCCATTATTGTTATTGTTATTGTTGTTGGTAATTGCTCTAAATGGCTCCGATGTTCACATATCGAACGGAATGTTCCCAGTAAAAACCAACATTTCAAGGTCGACTACATTTATCATTGCTGTCGTACGAGGATTTATACATATCATGCGAGATGATGGAACCGATCGACTGTCCCGGCTGTCAGTTAGCGTTGAACGATCGGGTGACTCTGATGATTGAGGTAATGATGATCTATGACATTCAACGTGATGAAAAGCACGCAAGGAAAACGCTATAGCAGCGCATTGAGAAAATTGAAAATATATGGGAAAATTAAATTTAATTGAATGGGATGGAAATTCGAAATAACATTTCCATTATTCGATTATTTTTTTTTTATATATATATATATAATTTAATATATATCTAAATTTATATATATATATGAAAATTGAACTTCTTGGATACGATCCAATATCGAGGTATTTGGGATATTTTAGCCATGTCGTGAAAGATACGTCGAGTTCCCGGTCGAGATGTATCTTTTACGACATGGCTGAAATATCCCACATAATATATGTATATATATATATATATATATATATATATATATATATATATATTTTTTATATATATATATATATATATATATATATATATAATATATAATATATATATATATATATATATATATATATATATATATATATGATGTCGTTAAACACCATTAGGTTATAGAAATTTCCTTTCATAGCTCGCAGTGAATTACAACTACACGAATTGAACATATAACTCAAAGTACCTCCGACACTCAAAACAATATTACTGGTTTTATTCAACGTCTTCGCTTTTTATTACGGTTTCTTTTTTCTGTTTTCACCTTATTAAAATCTTGATTTTAATCATGCATTGCACTGCTGCCAACTGTAGCAACTACATAAGCTAAAAAATTGAGCAAAAAAAGTACCAGTCCATGTCTCGCTTGCTATTGTATCGATGGAGCACACGTAACCGGTTCAAGTTAACTAAAACACTGCTTTAGATACTGATATCAAATAGGATCTGGGTTCGAGTCACGTATAAAACGTCCCCAGTCTCCATAGAGCAAAAATTTTCTGCCCGGGAGATTCCACAGGTATAAATGATAATAAAACTTCAACAGTGCGAAAAACAGAATTGATAAATACATCACAAAATGCAGACAATATTTGTGGAAATGCTCATTACTCGAATTTTGATAATAACAAATGTGGAAAGATCAGTGACATGTAAAAGTAGCACTCGATATTTTGCCGTCGATTTTTACCTCACAGCGTACCGTTACATACAAATAACAAGTAACATATTGTGAATGTTCATTATGGATCGACAATATTTTATAAGATACTTCTCTCCGTATAACCTAGCTGTTGATGGGGTCGTTAGGCACCATTATAAGATAATTCTATGAATTGGTAATTTGCTCAAAGACCCCACCAACGAGTAGGTTATTTAGGGGCACGAATAAACCCGTGATAGTGACGTTCTAAATCCTCATGTCGTATGCGGGTCTCGAACCCACGCCACGTCGCCAATAGACCCTTACACTTAATCTCATCTACAAGATGCTGTGTGAACCAATCCTCGTTAATTCTAATAGTGGACGGCCTTAACCTCAGTTCTTCGATCGTGTTGAGAACTTGACGACCTCAACTGAAGCAAAACAAGATCACTGCGCATCTCTTCTGCGCAACTCTACAGGTGAACTTGTCATAATACAACGTGTTGTTTAGGTTCATTGGACAAGAAGAGAAATATTGTAATACACTTTGCTTTACTTGAGAGTCTATGAGAGACGATATGTAGGAATAGCAGATTTATGGTGATGATTTCTGAATGGTATGAGATATCGAAATTCTGATAACGAGGAAACACAGATATTTTCAATACCTTTAAGATGGTGTAAGTAATAACTATTTATTTTTTATCGCCTAATTGTCACGCGTATAGGTTAAAAAATGTATATTTTGAGTGTATACGCCTGACAATCAGGCGATTCGAGATAAATAATTATTACTTACACCATTTTGAAGGTATTGAAAATATCTATGTTATCCATTCATCAGAATTTCGATATCTCATACCGTTCAAAAGTTATCATCATAAATCTTTTATTCCGCTAAATCGACTCCCATACACTCTTTAGCAAGATTTTTGGTGATAACTCCCACTATTCATTATTCATTTATTTACGGTATTTTCCTTTTCAAGTTTCAGCACAATGCTATGAATACGATACATATTTTGTATTACAACACAATAATGATAACAATGATACAATTCTATTAATGAATAAGTTGAATAGGAAATACAATACTGGGCGCAAGAAAGAACCCTTACGTTTCCACCAAAGATAATATAAAATAGAGGATTACCTAAGAAATTTTCATCACATTATACATTCATCTGACGCCAATAGATCTCATAATTATCATTACAGTCTCAATAAACCCGAAATATATATTTAAACATCTCAATATATCCCGATCGAATGAAATCTCGACAACCTGCTACCATAGCGTGAAGTGTGTTATACATCATTAAACTACCAAATTTCGAGATTCCCTCGACTTTTCAGAGAACTCATGTATTATTGAAATAGGTTCACTGCTAAACGAATTGGCCTTCAAATAACTCGACATAATATGTTGTTTCACAATCAATGATAGTATATTCACTTTTAATTAATGGACCTGAGGGTTTTTCATGATCTACAAGTTTCATTTCTACGATGGTTAAATTATATTGATAGTTGATACATATCTAGGCAAGGTCGAATCTGTAACCAATACCGATAGAATTGGAGAAAAAAATGCATATATTATATATTTAGATTAAATGTATAAAGAACGAATTGCCTGAGAGGTTCAAATTAGAAGATATCAACATTCGTGTGTTTGGTTTACTCTCAATACCAATGCTGGTAATGTCCGGATATATCACAGAAACGGTTCATACTTATAATGTGTTCCGGACTTTTAGAAACTGATATACTTTTATCTGCGGTGAAGAAGCATGGTCACAGACAGCTCAGTCCTGGTGTCAAAAATAATTATTTCAATTTAAAATAGTCTATAACTTATATAATTATTCATTTTCTGTCAAGACCACCTTGATATCTTGAAACAACCAAGAGGTGCCGCTTCCAAACCTTCTTACTAATTCATCCTTAACCTTAATTGAAAAACAAAAATTATATATCAAGATTTCGATGTTGACAGACTTTTGTATTGTCCTTTCCCCCCCCCCCCCTCCCCCTTCATCCCTCTTCCCCTCCTATTGAACCATGGCACGATATGTGTCTAAAATCCCTGGATTTTCACATTTTCACTAGAATATCCGACACTTATGTAACTGTTAACCCATAACACATGTAGGTATGTATCTGGGCCAAGAAATGTTGCAGGAATGCTAACAATGATGCGCGATTTGCATATAAGTAGCCTATATTTACCATACGTGCCTGCCGTTTACCTAATAAACATAAACTAGACAAGGTCATGAATTTGACTGTTTTAGTAGGATATTTAATAACTTGGAATATTTTACTTAACAGCTATTTTTCTGTTTATTATTGTTTCTGTTTTTTTTTTTTTTAAAAAAAACCCCCAATCATAACTGTTTCTTGTGGCATTAATCTTTGCAATTTTCTACTATATGTTTATACTATTATAATTAGGTTTATTAATTTATGTTTATGAGAGCCGCTCAGCTCTACGATGATTTGTCATTTGTTTTCAATTTTTATATATTTTATATTTTTGTGTTTTTGAAAAAGACGAGAAAAATTGGAGAAGCGTGAAATGATCTGAAATCAGGTTTAAACACACTCGCCATGAAATCCCTAAATCTCTTGGATCACTGAAATCACTGAATCACACGGAATCCCTGATTAGCCCCTGAATCTTGAAATCCCCTTAAATCTCTTGAAATTACTGACACTCTTGAAATACCCTGAAATCACTGAATCACCTAAATCCATGTGAAATCTCTTGAAATCTCCCTTGAAATCACTGAAATCCGCTTTAATTCTCTTGAAATCCCTTGAAATCTCTTGAAATTCCCTGAAATCTCTTGAATCACACTGAATCCCCTTGAAATCTCTTGAAATCCCCTCGAAATCCTGAAATCCACTTGAAATCTCTTGAAATCCCTTGGATTCTCTTGAAATCCCCTAAAATCTCTTGAATATTCACTGAAATATCTTGAAATCACTGAAATCCCTTGAAATCTCTTTGAAATCCCCTTGGATTCTCTTGAAATCCCCTGAAATCTCTTGAAATCACTGAACGCCTGAAATCACTGAAATCACCTGAAAGCACTGAAATCACCTAAAATCCTGAAATCACCTGAAATCACCTAAAATCCCTGAAAGCACCTAAAATCCCTGAAATCACCTGAAATCTCTTGAAATCACTGAACACCTGAAAGTCACTGAAAGCACTAAAATCCCTGAAATCCACCTAAAATCCCTGAAATCACATGAACTCTCTTGAATCACTGAAATCACCTAAATCACTGAATCACCTAAAATCCTCAAATCACCTAAAATCCCCCTGAATCCCTGAAAGCTCTTGAAATCACTGAAATCACCTAAAATCACTGAAATCACCTCAAATCACTCAAATCCCCTAAAGCCCCTGAAATCAGTGTACACCTAATTGGCGAGTTGTGAACCCCTCGGGAAGCGTCAATGTTATTTCCATTTTAGTCTTTATACTCACTATACCATCTCTCAATGTACTACACATGTAATGTCATTTGATCTGTTAGAAGAAACAATTATAAAAAATAAATAGAAAAAATATTGCAAATCACCGCTCATAATAATCCATGTGATTATTATAGTTTTTTTTACGGCGGAAGTTTTATGTAAAAAGCCCAGTACATGATTATTAAAATCAACTCTTGATGACGTATATTTGTGATCGTGCCTTGATTTATCTTTCACGTGAAGTCTTGAGACATCTTCCTTTGTAGCACACTTAAAGGACATCACAACCCTGAAACTACATTTCAATTAATAATGATCATATTTATTTCCCTAATTTTGGGGAAAACTAGAAATCATCATCTCAATTTCAGAAGTTATGATCATCTGTTTCTCCTCCAGAGACCTTGAGTCGTGACGTAGGCATCACCGATTCTGTATAGATACATGAACAGAATCGAGTGATGTTTACGTCACGACTCGGAAAAGGATCGCATCCGATTTCTATAATTAAAATCTCCCGTATAATCTAGCTCTTGATGGGGCCATTAAGCACCATTAAATGATTAAAATTAATTTTCTATCCTCAGAGATCAAGAGTCTGACGTATATTATAGATTTCTGTAATAGATCTTGGAGGACAAATAATTTATAAGAATGTCGAAATTAGGAGATTATTTAACGTTTTCTCTAAATTGGGGGAATAAATATCGTTAATTCTCGTTAATTGGTACCTATTCCGAAGGATTCTTCACATTCTTCCATAGCCATAATTTGGGAATAACAAATCTTGCATTATGTTCAGATGTTACCAAATATATTCGCCTTGTTAAAAATACATATTTATCTAGATGTCCCATATTTTCAGAGCACATTTAGACATTAGTTAAGTACCTTCATATCTGAATTGAGCTGAAGGCATTGTTACCCACGAGGTTAAAAGTTCCCACGTGCGGAATTTCCCGGATATAAATTAGTATACAACTGTAACAATGAGAGATAGGAAATTAATAATTACATTATCTGATGCAGACAATATTCGCGAAAAATGTTAGAATGTTGGGTTTTATTATACACTTTGAGACATATAACAATTATACATAGTGTTCTCGGTGGTGTGCAGATTCAAATGATGGTTGTCGTATGATGCAATATATGAGTTGACGGAGAAGTGTCAGCCTTAGATACTCGCACGAAACCGCATCAAAGTCAAACCACATAGGTAGATCGTCAAATACATATGAATGTGGAAAAAAAAACATTTTTTTAATGTTGCTTAACGACCCCACCAACAGCTAGGTTATACGGGGGTACGAATGAGCGGGTGATAATGGAACGATGAACGGATGGTAGGTGAAAGGACGTTTACAAAAACCCATGCCTTATGCGGGACTCGAACCCACGCCCTACGGTGACTTCAGTCACTACCACTAGCGATAATCGACTTAGCCACCGGGGCGGCTAAGAAACATATTTTTTGGTTTAATGTATTAGTGGGTATGTATTAATGAGTTTGTTATGTTATTGTGTAGGTTGATAGATCACATTGATTTTATAGCCAAGTTGAATTTTTGTTGAATTTATAAATGTTGAATTATTCAAATAATATAATAACGAAGGTGCAAAGATCAGTTGTATGTAAAAGTAACACTCGATATTTTTGCCGTCGATTTTTACCTCATGCACAGCGTACCGTTACATACAAATAACAAGTAACATATTGTGAATGTTCATTATGGATCGACAATATTATATGAGATACTTCTCTGAATGTTCTGAAGCAGTTTCACTACAATATGTTCATCCGGAAAGCCATTGAAATTGATAATATATCATTTCGTTAATATTCGAAGTACTTGTTCAAAAATTTGGACAGGTTCTTGAAAGATGTCAGAAGCAGGAGGAGTGCTAGGGGAGTTGAAGTGGGAGGGAGGGGGGAGGAGCGTGCGGTTTATTACAGCAACAATGGCCAAGGCGTGAGAAGTTCTCAGCGTCAAGTACTTATTGTCATCATTGACAACACTCATTACAGAAGTCAGGTGTCGAACAATAGAACCGGGTGCTAACGGAACTTCAAACCAGTCGGAAGCTGCTGGGATTTATTGGTTCAGTTACGCGTTTTTATCATTTTATCATTATTGAACTCTCTTCATTAGCTAGCTGAGCTAGTTCCATTCACAGTTATATGGTAAACATTGATTTCAAGACAATGTTGGGTTATCCCACATGGCTCGACCTAAAATCTTCGATCGAAACCCCAAAATTCATCCGTCGAAAAAGTCGAATGTTGGAAAAGTCAACCTCAAGCGATGCAATTCCAACATTGGCAGGTACTCCATTTTGGGTCGAGCCATGCACCAATCTACTGGCGTCTGTGAATGATATATGAGATGATGGGATAAAAGGTTATTTTGAAAGCTCTTTTTCAGATAGTGAGAAGGGGTCGGTCGTGGCCTGTTGTCAAGGAACCATCCCAGTATTAACCTGAACTCCAGAGGAAAACCACGATGCAACCCTGCCAGCTAGATCGACATTGACAGAAATCAAACCCTATCTCCTGAACGACGGTTCAGTGTGCTAGCCAATCGACCACTCGTTTCAGTGAATGCTTCTTTAACCGAATGACCGGGTTTTAAGAGGTGAAACAGCCGCTCGTAATCTACCTATATAATAACACTATCGCTCAGTAGTTCCTACTTTACTGTTATTGCTCTGTAGTGGGCAGTGAGTAACACCACTATGTTATAATATACTGAAGTGAATAAAGATTACAATTATCTCTTTAAGAGCTGGTTTTATCAACTCTCACAGCCTGGATTACCCCCAAATTTTATAATTTTTA
>OU015475.1:2397742-2540327 GCA_907164805.1 Brachyptera putata
TACCCCCTTTGATATTAAAAGAAATTTTTTGATCCCAAAGGGTTTTGGGAAGCCGGGGAATTTTAACAATAAAAATTTTTTCCGCTAATATTTGTATTTTTTCTATGAATAAAAAATGTTTATTAAATTATTTTCTTCGAAACGGCTGGTCCGAATTACACGTACATTTGATTATTCTGTATTATTTCTGTGTTCACATTTGAGGAAAATTTGAATTATATTGAACAGATATAATTTTTCAATTTTTCTAGCCTGGCCACATCTTATTGGGTTTTTAGAAACTCTATCTCAAATATGGTCCAACCGATTTGACCCCAAAACTATAGGGTTCTAAGTTGGATGAGTTTGCGTATGAAAAAACGATGTTCGGACGATCTCGGAGTTTCTCAGCCTCCGATTGGTAGAATTCTACGTCTAGATTTAGAAAAGTTTCATGTCGATCGGTCAAACCCTGCGACCTGTGCAGTGCTTACAAATAAACAAAAAAAAAACATAGAAAAAGCTCCGTAAGAGTTAAGCGGAAATCTTTGCTAACGCTCATCTTATTAGGGAAATTAAATATCATCATTATTGATTAAGATCTAGTTTTAGGTTTGTGATATCCTTTAAATATTTCTCTCCGCTAAATAAGAAATACAAGTCTCGAAACCGGACAATGACATTGAGAATGATGTAATTAATGAATAATGAATAACTACCGGTAGTTTTACGATCGCTGCCAATCGAAACCGGCGATTTTCTCCCGGCGCGTTCGACCAATGAGATTCTCGACGCTGATTCACGCTCCGTTATCATCTGGTCCATGCAAGAGCTTGATCTACTGGATGCTGATTCACGCTCCCTCATCTCGCTCTCCTGTTCCATGCAAGAGCTGATAGACCTGGTGTTGACCTCCTCTCGACTCCTGATCCCCCGATCCTTATAAACGCTGATAGATCTAGTGTTGACCTTTTTCCGTCTTCTAGTCTCCTGTTCCATATAACCGCTGTTGGTCCTAGCGTTGACCTCTTCCAGTCTTCCAGTCTCCTGGTCCATATACCCGCTGCTAGTCTTAGCATTGACCTCTTCCAGTCTTCTAGTCTCCTGTTCCATATAACCGCTGTTGGTCCTAGCGTTGACCTCTTCCAGTCTTCCAGTCTCCTGTTCCATATACCCCCTGCTAGTCCTAGTGTTGACCTCCTCTCGACTCCTGATCCCCCGATCCATATAACAGTTGTTACGCCTAGCGTTGACTTCCCGTCTTCTCTTGCCATAGTCCTCGATCTCAAGCCGTGTGACTCTGTTAACCAGTACGACCGGACATAACGCGAGTTTGTCGATCGCGCGACCCGAGTCTACGACACGACTCCGCAGAACTGAAACAGACAAGTGTCGTTCAGACTAACTTATAGATCAGGGAGGTTTCTTATTCCTGGACGTTGTGACTAGTGATGGGTGCATGGGAATATTCCCAGGAATATTTCCTATGTTTTTGTAAAAACTTCCGTTTTCACATTTGAGGAAAATTTGAATTAGGTCTATATTGGTGAAATTTTATTTTTCAATTTTTGCTCACAAACAAAAACTAAAATCAACACACACTGACAAAGCTCCGTAAGAATTGGGTAGAAATCTTCGCAAACGCTTACCGGTATCTGTCTAGGCGTATAACCTACCGATTGTTTTAGTTGGTACTGCCGGTGGCGTTGTTGGTAGCGAATGTTTCACATCGTCTTTCTCGGTCTTGATGCGTATCGGCGACACGTTGAACTGCGGTTTGATCTCGGTACAAGTTCGATCATCTTGGCGTGGTGCTGAACAAAATTAAATAGTTAAATCCTAGCTCTAGATCGAATAGATTCAAGCTACGTACATTAAAACTGAATTGTACAAACATATTATATATATTGGATTTAACGACGCACTGTTATGATAGCGCAGATCTAATGGCGTCGGATGGATGATTAATGAGATGATGGGATGATGAGATGAAGGTTCTTGGGTAATGGGAAGGAAGCGGTCATGGCCGACTTATTGTAGGAACCATCTCGGCATTAGCCTAGACTACAGAGGGAAACCATGAAAAACCCATGTAAAGATGGTCGGCGGCGGGGATCGAACCGGATTCGAAATTCCCCTCGCCTCCCGGATCACATGTTGCATTAACCACTACATCGTTAACGCTACATGTGCCGGTTTGAAAATATCTGCGTTTCATCGTTTTCAGAATTTCGATATCTCTTACCGTTCAAACGTCATTACCAAAAAACTGATATTCCACTAAATCGACTCCCATAGATTCTTAATTTACATTTGTATTGAAAATAATACTAATAAAGCGAATAAATAAATATAAAATAACTAACGTGAGTGTTTACATTCTTTCACCTCAACTTCTTCCTCCTTTTTCACCGCTAGAATATCGAACTCCGGCTCTTCCGGGTCGGATTCTTCGATGATGAGTTCTTCTTCCTGTTTCACGACAGGAAGATTGACCGGATCGTAAGCCATCGTCATTTCCAGGATCAGTCAGTCATTTCAATCTAGAAAATAAAAACGATAATTCGTTTGGAAGCGGCCATCGAATTTGCACTACAAATTCAATGTTGCGGCTTACGATATGCCCTGATCTAACAATGTATTTTTTTTTATATATATATTGGGTTTAACGACGCACTGTTATGATAGTGTAGATCTAATGGTGTTGGATGGATGATTAATGAGATGATGGGATGATGAGATGAAGGTTCTTGGGTAATGGTAAGGAAGCGGTCATGGCCGACTTATTGTAGGAACCATCCCGGCATTAGCCTAGACTACAGAGCGAAACCATGAAAAACCCCTGTAAAGATGGTCGGCGGCAGGGATCAAACCGGGTCCAATGAGGCGAGCGCGTTAACCACTGCGCTGCATGTCCCGATTCCAACAATGTAGGTCTAGGGCCTACATAGATTTTATAAATTCATATAGATCCTAATGTCACATTGTACTGATGATAACTAATGACTTAAATTAAACTAAGACGAGTGGCTAGCACACTGAACCATCATTCAGAAGACCAGAGTTCAATTCCCGCCAGCCAGGGTCCATCATCCTGACAAGGTTTTTTTTACAGTTTTGGAATGTTTGTGGTTTTATTACATTGCACTTGTAGAGCTTGCCCTGTTGCTAATGAAGATTTAAAATAAATAAATAAAAATATGACAAAATGTAAGCTACTATTTTTTATTCATACCAGCTGTCACCGTTGCACGCCTACCTGTTGCACAGAATAGGCAGAAGCCAGATCTTAGGCCTACATTCTACCGCTGTCACTAATCAGTGGAATCTGCAGCAATATGAATCACTTGGCACGTATTCAGAAGTTGTGGGTGTAGAAAATAAATACATGTACATCGTTTTCCTAATATAAAACTAGTAAGATAGGCATAATCTGACATGTCTGCCTTTAACCTAAAAATACGTCAATTCCAGACAATTCCAGGTTTAACAAATGGAAATATGTAAATACAGTCAACCAAATATATTAACTTAAATGAAAATACTATTCAACAAGAACTAGAAAATATCACAAACTATCAATACAAAATTATTTGTTTACATACACTCACCTGTCGTCTAAATCAATATGTAAACCAAATGTAAACAAAGCCCACCAAACCAATGCAGTTAGTAACTAGAGGCGAATCTCAATGCTAGAGGTCTACACCAACAAATAATGAAAGCGGGTCGCGGGCCACACTACGGTAAATATCCCAATATCTATAATTTAGCGATTATCTAATCTTAATAATTAATTGAACAAGTCTGAAGACCTCATACTTTAATCTTTATTATGATGGCCAGTCATCAAATACCTTCTGAGGTTATCCTTTCCAGTCAATGACTCTTTGGGCTACCTTCAGAATTCAGGCTGAATTCAGCCCCTTTCTCATTTGTCTAGTTCTCTCTATCTTGTAACAATACATCTAGGTGCTCCAAATCGGTCGCTCATATCTTTCCATGGCTTTTCTCCATCTAATAGAATTATAATAACTATTTTTATATAATTACTATTGTGATCAATTTATAGTAGTAATTTAGAGAGTATTCTCTGAACTATTACAGGATGAAATTCTATATCATCTTATATTATAAAACTGTATACCTGTAACATACCTGTAACATGTAAAAAAAATAGTAATAATGCTAAATTAATAAACAACAACAACAACAGCTCTTTTTATCAATCCACAGAACTTATTTCCATATTGTTTTCACTTCCTTCCCTTTGTACAATACAATACAATCTACAAAATCAATGCAAAGATCAGTCCTTGGACTAGAATTACCTGTACACGCATCAATTCATATCATTCGTAGAATTAAAAACCGGTAATTATAACAATACTAGATTACTAAATGTTACCGATTGATGGATAATACCAATTAACTGATGCTTTACATGATATAAAAGCCAGCGGTAGCAGCGTGTCTCGTTAGTGATAGACTCGCTTGCAAGTCAACGGTTCGAGTTCTGTGACGGTAACGATGACGAGTGTCTTGCCAACGGTTCTTTTCTGCGTCTTAGCCTGTTGCATTTACTCCCTGAATGGGCTAAAAGGAGCGGTATGTAATAGTAATTATTTCTCAAATATTTATTCAAATATATATATATATATATATATATATATATATATATATATATATATATATACTAGGCTATGCGTTGTACGATGAGCGTGATATCTATAAAGTAAAATCTAAAACTGTACACACCTAGATCGTATGAAATAAACTTCATTCAATACCAACGAATCTAGGAAGCCACGTGACTATCACTGCAACATTTTTCTGCTATTATTTCTATCTATTCGATGAATAAAGAACATGTATTACATTACCTTCTTCGAAATGGCTGGTTTGAATTGTATACACATTTTTAATTATGTATATCACTTTAGTTTTTACATATGAGGAAAATTTGAATTATATAGGAGAGATTTTATTTCTTAATTTTCACCGCCGAGCCTTATCTTATAGGGTTTTTAAAAACTTTGAGATGATGTTTCACAAAAATGGTCCAACCAATTTGACCCCAGAACTATAGGGTTCTAAGTTGGATAAGTTTGCGTATAAAAAAAAATCGATTCGGTCTATGATCGGTCTAACTCTGCGACCTGTGCAGTGCTTACAAACAATATAAAAAAAAAGAAACACAAACAAAGCTCCGTAAGACTCGAGTAAAAATCTTCGCTAACGCTCATCTAATAAATTATAAACTGTATAAAAACACTACTGAATAAAAAATAAATAAAACAAGGTGCTTGTGTCTGAATCGTTCCAGGGTCATTGGCGATTCTACCCGAAGTCTCTAAGTTCGTGCGGAGACGACCTGCCAATAGTGGCGTCCGACATCAAGGTCGTCTACTCCGACCACGGCAGGAAGTGGATTCTCAAGTGGGTGTTCACGGTCCATAGAGATACCAACACGGCAAAGGTAAAGTTACCGGATCGACCACTAACACACCAGTTCAAACTATGATCACTAACTACTGTTACGAGTAAACGGCAGTCGATTAGTATTTTGGTGATAACTTTTTAACGGTATGAGATATCGAAATTCTGGAAATGAAGAAACAGATATTTCAAGGCCGCCCCGGTGGCTGAATCAATTATCGCTAGCGGTAGTAACTGAAATGACCGTTGGGCGTGGGTTCGAGTCCCGCATAAGGCATGGGTTTTTGTAAACGTCCTTTCAACTATCATCACTTCATCGTTTCATTATCATCAGCTCACTCGTACCCCCGTATAATCTAGCTGTTGGTGGGGTCGTTAAGCAGCATTATAGAAAAAAATAAAAAATAAAAACGATATTTCAAATAGCTTTTTTTTATATTGGGTTTAACGACGCACTGTTATGATAGCGTAGATCTAATGGTGTCGGATGGATGATTAATGAGATGATGGGATGATGAGATGAAGGTTCTTGGGTAATGGGAAGGATAGTGGGAAGGAAGCGGTCATGGCCGACTTATTGTAGGAACCATCCTGGCATTAGCCTAGACTACAGAGGGAAACAATTTTTAAAAAAACTGTAACCCCTCTATCTCGATGATGAAAATATTTATTTAATGATAATAATAATGCTATTATTTAGACGTCTATGGAAGTGTGGAAAGACGGAACCCCACCAATGAAATACTTGACATGGGTGGTGAAAGACATGTGCAAAACTATCCAGGGAGGTAACAAGTACATAGACCCGTTGTACGCCCCTGGACAGTTCCCAAAGTCCTGCATACATAAGAAGGTAATGATAATAACTAGGAAAACGTCATATATGCGTTGTTAGACCAGCGGATAGTAATAGTATGGGTAAGAATGGGTAAAAACTGCTTCGAGTGGTACCAATTTAGCACATTTTATGTTTTTTCTTCAAAATGGATCACCCTATCAAGCTGAAAATTTCCAGAAATGTGTATCAAAATGTAATTCAACTTCACGCAAAATTTCATTTTTTTGGGAAAATAAAAATATTTTCTTTTTTTTCCGCTGTGTTATTCTAACGGGTATTTTGGAAATGTCTAAAATTCATAAAAAAAAAAAAAGTTACCACCCGATAGTGCCACAAAACTGTACATATCTAAGGTGGATGAGGAACCATATTGAAAAAAAGTTTGAAGTTGATAGAGCAGGCTGTAGCCGTTTGACCTGTGGAGAACCGACAAAAAAACATGGCAAAAAAAAAAAAAAAAATGTCAGTACGTCAAATTGAATCCTCGCTAAAGCTCGTCTAAAAAAATATAATCGAACTCTGTTTCCAAACAATTGGGTCAGAGTGTGTTGCCACTTCTTCTAGTCTTTAGTCTCACCGTAGTCCTTTTATCAGTCGGTTCCTGCCAGTTCCGACTTCTTCTTCCTCTTCTTCACTACTACTATCCTCTTTATCGTGACGTATTATCTCAAAACTGATTGAATTCACAAAAATAAAATGTCATATTAATTAAAGAGCATGAAATTATCTTCAAGATGAGAACTTTTGATTCAATTACACTGGTTTTTGACATGTAAAAAAAATAGTAAAGATAAATTTCTCAATTTGTTCAAGCACCTTGCATGCATAGAGAAGTATACAGAGAGATGCATCTACGGGTTATACAAGGCCGTGTTCCAAAAAATGGCGACAATCCGCCATATTGGACTTTTATTGTGACTCGCTCATAGCCATTACGTGCTATTTCGCATTGTTCTTACTCGCAGAGTTTACTAATACACAATTATTTCGTAATTTCGTTGCATGAGAATGGATATCGACACATTCAAACTTGGTTATGCCGGTTTATTATATGGTGATACAAAAAAAGAATATGGCCGCGAGGCCGATATTTGCGGTACGAGCATCGGTCGCCCGCTCGCTACCTAAGATGCATCTCTATGGTGCATGCACCCCTTTAGAATAAGAAATAAAAAATACCTTTGCTTGTTACTCGAAATATAAATTTGATATATGAATATATTATGTTTGAAATGTCTATGAGTGTTTCTGTTTGTTTCCACAGGGCGTCTACAACTTGACGCACTTTGACCCTGAAAACATTACAGGCATAATTGTGGGAGACTTTTCCCGGTACAGAGGACAATTTGATGTTAAGATTAAATCTTTTGATGACAAAAATGCCGTCATTTACTGTATGCAAGGTTACGGACAGGTCAAAATAGTATATCAATAGTCATTCTTCCAGTTAGAATGAGAAAATATATATATTTATATATGTTATATACATATTTTTTTGCTATTTCGTGAAAATTTGCACAATTTTAAAGATACAAGCTGGGTCGTAGAAAACATTATTTTTGAAAAGTTTGAAATTGGCTGGAAAAACCAAATGTCAAGTTGTAAAGAATCATGATCTGTTTCCTCGAATATCTATGAAAATATAACATAATTACGAAAGCTGTACTAGTTTTTCCTTTTTAAATACCCCTCCATTTTCTAAGACAGGTAGAAAGTGGTCATGTGATCCAAACAACCAATCACAGCGTTAGAACAATTCTGTAAGCCCGAGGGCCTAAACGTTACGTAGCCAAGTATTGGTTGTTTGGCTTACGCCGTGTAATATTGTGAATGTGATTAATTCGTCGAAATATAATGGACGAAAGAGACGAGGATACAGTTACGTTTATGTTAAAAGCAGAGGCGAACGGCAGGAAAATTTTCGCTCTTCACACAGATGAAAATAATCAGTAAGTATGGAAGACGGAAATACATTTTAGTTGAAATTCAACAGATTTCTCCTTCCTGTACAGCAAGGATTTCCTGTCCAATGGCGGACAATATGTCATTTCGTAATTTTATATTTTGATGTGCGTGAATTTTTTAGGTTAATGTCAGATATAACTATATGTGTTGTTGTTTCATCATCAAATTTAAGGCCGCCGTAGACATTTTTGAGGTTAGAAATAAGATAATGGAAATTAGTAAAAATAGGCTTAGGGCTATGGGATTTAGGCCTACCAAACAGCTGTTATAAATGGAGATGATCACTTGTCAAAATATGAATTTTTCTCATCGATGTTCAGCGATGATGAACATTACAGCTACCAGTACGAAGCCGAAGAAGACGCACAGGAAATCGTAACCGATGATCCGCTAGTAGCGAGGATGCTACGGAAACAGATTAAAATGGAACGTTCAGACACGATGGAGGACGACGACGAAGATATTAATGAGGATGAAATCGAGCCGGAGGCAAACTGCATCATCGAGTCGTACGAAGATGTCAATAGCGAAGAAATCGTGGAAGAAGGTAAGTTTGGGTAAAATTGTCATATCTCATACCCCCATTGCAACCAATTTCATTTAGGCCTAGGCCTATTGCAGGACGTTTTTTTTTTCGGAGTGTCTAGGCCGAGTCTTACACTCGGGAGGAATGGATGAGGGATGGACCAGAAAGATGGCTATCCAAATATTTTGTATTTTGTCAGGAATTATTATCTATTTTATATTAGTTAGTACAAGCGTTCGAGGATATAAAAAAAAAAAATACCGGACTATAACCTATTGCAAAAAGTTTTTATATAATATTGCAAAAAACAAAAAAGTACCGGTAGTAGCGGCGGGATTCGAACCCCGGCTCTACAGCTCTAGCGGCCGGCGCCGTACCCACTGGACCACTAGACGATTGTGAAAATGGAGTGTTAAATGTTTCTCTTGTTTCTACGGATTTAACGGAGAGATCGGGAAAGCTCGGGAGCCCACGTGACATCACTTCAGGACTAGTCCATCCCTCATCCATTCCTCCCGTGTGTAAGACTCGTCTAGGCCTACCCAGCCGGCCACCTGGCGAAATGGTAGGATCCTTTTCAACTGGCCACTCACGTATTTATTATCGACTATTGAATCTTATAACCAGCCGTAGTTTGAAGTGTTGGTATAGCGCAACGAAGTAATCTATCCAAGGCCCGTAGATGTAGATTGAGGTGACAGAATATTTTGTATTCTAGATTTCCATACTTCTAGCTATGACTACCAATAACGTAACGGGATAAGCAACTTGATCATTTCCTTTCGCACCATGCGGGAATCAAAGGGATGCCGTCATACTCAATTTACTGGTAGTATTATATATTGATTTATAAAAGTAATACGTGTAATGCACTCTGTGAATCCAGCTCTTCCCAATTGTATTAAGCAACGTTGGAATACATTTCATTTGAATTGGACAGTCTGAATTTTAAATACGTGTGTAAAAGCATTTGGACCCCTAGTCAAGAGCCATACTGTCACATTTACCAATTTATAACTGCATTAATTACTTGACATCTGCGAGAAAGAACAGAAACAATGCAAGTACTCAACTATGTACTGGTACTTTACATTGAAATACGAGCTGAATGCGTACGTTTTGATTTGAAATTGCGAATCTCAAAAATTTACACTTCAGGCGTCACATTTTTTGCTTCCATCATAGTGAGAAGACGTCCAATGTTGAAAGTATATAACTTACGCCATGTTGCTTATCCCGTTACGTTATTGGTAGTCATAGCTTCTAGGCTCATCTCACAACGCAAATACTGCCCTTTTCTAGTTCCTAATATAACGATATTTTGGTTTCTTCCAGGCGAGATTATCATCCACTCGTCGTCACAAGGCGAGGACGTTACAGAGGAAGAACTAGTCTACGAGGAATCGGAAGAAGTTGATAATATTGGCGAGCCTGCCATTGAATTAACGACGGGCGTCAAACGTAAACGAGAACTAGACGCGTAAGTTCATGTTTAAAACTGCCTTTAGAGTGTAAGGGAGTCGATTTAGTGAATATCAGCTTTTTGGTGATAACTTTCGAATGAAATTCAATATCAGAATTATAATAGGCCTACAGAGGAAAAGACAGATATTTCTAATACCTTCAACACGGTAGAAGTTATAGCTATTGAACTTATATGGCATAATTGTCAAACGGTCTTACTAATTCAGTATTGATTGAAAGTGCGACAAATACTTTTCTGGAAAACAGTACAGTGAAACCTCTATGCATCGTTCCCGGATCCATCGTTTTCCTGGTTGTATCATTTCATTTTTCTTACCCCACTCCCATATAACCAATGTTAAATTTTCATGGATAGATCGTTTTCCTGTATGGATGGTTTTATTTTCCTGGTCCCTTGAAAAACGTTCACTGTACTATCCTTAGCCTCAATTGGGAAACAATTATTGAATATCAAGATAACGGTGTTGTTGAAAAAAATGATGAAACGAGTGTGAAATTGAATGGAACTGCGTCATGTTTCCGTAGCGATGCGCTCGGTGTCCTGACGCAGCACATGGACATCCGAGATCCGCTGAACACGCTGAAACATCTCCTCGAGGAGCGGCTCGGAATCAGGCTCGTCGACTACAAGTTCTGGCTGCAGGACGCGCAAGTGGTGAGTCACATAACCGCACTTTCGATCCAGTCGCCCTCGTGGCTCGGTCAGTTGTCGGTAGCGGTAGTAACTGAAGTTACCGTTGGGCGTGGGTTCGAGTCCCGCTTGAGGTATGGGTTTTTGTAACGTCCTTTCAGCTATCATCACTACGTTGTTGAATTACCATCCGCTCATTCGTACCCCCGTATAGTGATGCGTAAATTCCCGGAATTTATAATTTGGAGAATATTCCCAAAATGGGAATTTTCAGGGAATATATTTTTTCTTGTTTACACTCACTATAGAATGAACAAGGATAAAGCCTACTTAAAATTTTGGTGTATCAAGTCCATTCAAAAAATAATCATGAAACATAGGCCTACATAAAAACAAAAAAGGTAGGGCCTACTATAAATCTTCTTGTCTGAGGCCTGTCAAGAAATTACTACCGCCAACAGTACGGCCTTGGATTCTGAAACCCCACCATTCGAAAAACAAATACAATTGAATAGTAATAAAATACACATAGTAGTCAAATTGCTGAATGATCTAATTAATTATCTAACTGCTGAACTCATTTTACAAAAAATAGATTCCCTGAATATGGGAATTTATTCAAACGTAGGAAATATTCCTTGGGAATATTCCCACTAGCGGGAACATTCCCAGGGGAATAAACCCATGCGCCCATCACTACCCCCGAATAACCTAGCTATTGGTGGGGTCGTTAAGACCCCGTTTACATTACTACCATCCTACTACAGTAGAGTTACTATGAGTAAATGGGCAGTAACTAATATTGCGTTCACACGGACAAAATATAGGTTCATGGTAACTAGACGTTTTAGTTACATAATTTACCGCGTGAGTGTGTTTTGACACATTTCGTCGATGCCATCTTGTAATTATTCTAAAAGACTTCCTACGAGGCTACGATCGCACCAAGCTATGAGCGTTCATACGGCTACATCTACTACAGTGACCCTACTAACGAGAGTAAGATGACTATAGTAGCTTTTGTTACGAGCGTAGCCACTATTTGGTGTTCACACACGGTCACTTACGATCGTAGATGGGGTTACAAGAGTAGTTGAGTAGTAATGAAAACGGGGTCTTAGCCATATCAAAAAAATAAAAAAACATTATAATTATCTACGCTGTGTTCCAGCTTGAAGGTCACAAGAATCTGGTTGACCAGTGCGTGCAAGGCGAGGGGCTCGTCCAGGTCAACGTCCAGATCAAGACGGGGCAGAAGAAGATCAACATCGTGGACGTGCTCAAGCCCGCAGAGGACTATCCCGAACCGCTGTCGGGATCCGTTCAAGGTAAGCGTGCTGTTCGTTCGGGTCTACACTCGCAGTCTCGACGGGTATTCACCGTAAAAGGCTCATTCACAATGTAACACGACCCTTCAGGGTAAGCGTGCTGTTTGTTTGGGTCTCCTCCACTTGGTCGATGTGAGAATGACGGAAAACTAAAAGTCGGGACTTGGGGAAAAAAGTTGGCGGTCGGAACGAGGTGTCCCAGGGCGAACTCGTCTTGAGAATGACGGGCAGGTAAGCGTACTGTTGGTTCGGGTCTCCTCCACTAACGAGTCCACGGGAGCCGATTTAGTGGATTATCAGTTTTTATGATGTGGAGGAAGACATGGAGGATGAAGAAGAGAATGAAACAGGCCTGGCCAGCTTGTTTCCTGGAGATCCAGGGCCCTAGTATTTTGGTGAAATATGTTCCACCCCCGGATACATCAATTGGAATCTGGGATAGATGATTATTAGAGTTTTTTGGTGATAACTTTTAAATGGTAGAAACATCAAAATTCTGAAAATAAGGAAATGATATTTTTAATACCTTCAAGATGGTGTAAGTAATAACTATTTATCTCACATCGCATAATTGTCAGGCTTTTACGGTTGAAAAATGTGTATTTTTCAATATATAAGCCTGACAATCAGGCGATTAGAGATAAATAGTTATTAGTTTATTACTCAAACCATCTTGAAGGTATTGAGATTATCTATTTTTCCCCGTTTTTGATTGATTGATCTAGTCTTGATTTACCGTAGTCTTTATTAGCAACAAAAAAATACATTCTCCCTAGTGCAAGTTTAGAAAACCATACCCTGTTGTTGACCCTGCCGAGCGTTTGTTTGTTTACGTGTTTGTATGTATCTAGTGGAGCTGGACGACATCACGGACAGTGCCGTGGCGCCGGTGGAGCCGAAGCAGAACGTGGTGCGCTGGGTGGTGGACAACAACTACAAGAAGGACCAGGAGCGCCTTAAGATACCGGCGGGTGAGTCCACGCTACCGTTATAACTACAGCGGCACATCGAAATGGTTCACATTTATTAAAGATCAGTAGGGCGGGGCCTTGTTGAGAGGGGCCTCACGATCGTGTGTACTCGGCTAGTGCCGATGACGCGCGATCGTCATATGGCCCGCCCACTCGTCAAGGTCTGACAAGACAATGCAGCTAACAGCTCAACGTGCCTTCGTTTATTACTGCGCGTCAAATAAAATTGATGGACAATTGGAAAATGATGCTTCTTCGTGATAAAACATTTATTAAACGTGTTTTTAGTGCAATATTTTGCAGTTTCAAGTTGATTCCATTGTTAAGAGTGTGCATATGTAGTGCGCCCAATCAAATTTAGTGAAAAACGTGTTTTTGACCGATTTTAGGCCGAGATCCGCATATAAGCCGAGGGTGACTTTTGGAGTCGCAATTTCGAGAAAAACCCTTGGCTTATATTCGGGACAATACGGTACTTTCCATTCAAATACACTTGTTCGCGAACATAAAAAAATGAAAATAAAGATTAATTTCTCTATTTTTATAAGCTCCATGCATGCACCCTCAACGCTATTCGTATGTCACGTCTAACGCTCGTGTCTTGCCGCTAGACCCGACGGACTGGTCGACGCCCCACGTCCGCCACTGGCTGCAGTGGGCGGTGCGCACGTTCAACCTGTCCGGCGTGCGATTGGCCGACTGGAACATCACGGGGCGGATGCTGTGCGAGCTGACGCTGGCGGACTTCCAGGTCAAGGTCCCGCAGGACCCGGGAGACCTGTTCTGGACGCATCTAGAGCTGTTGAGGAAATGCAAGTTCGTAGGTGAGTTCGACGTCGTCAGAGCTATAAACGTCTCATACCGTTGCTATAAATGCCTCCTACCGTTGCTATAAACGTCTCCTACCACAACTATAAACGTCTCCTACCACCACTATAAACGTCTCCTACCACTGCTATAACGTTATTAGCAGTTCGTAGGTGAGTTCGACGCGGTCAGAGGCGGAGCTCGGGACCCTTATCTAATAAACCATTGAAGATACAGTAAACCCTCGTTAATCCAAACTCAGTTAATCCGAAATTTGACGTATTTCGAACTTGAAATCGGTCCCCAGCTGAAGGTATAGGCATTTCAATGTTAATTAATATGGTTAATCCGAATTTCGGTTAAACCGTAATTCGAACTAATATTCCGTTCCTTCAGTTGCTTCAACACTGATTCTGGATTGGATAATTCGAAATAATCCGAGTGAATTCCGTGAAGTTTTCACTGTTTTCCCAATTTCCATCCTTTTTATTTGATGCGTAAGAATGAGTGGAAGCACGCTCAGCTGTTCCATGCTTTGTGTACCGAATGCAGTCGACCTTGACGAAGTCTGAGCTCGGAACACTCGTTCGTCCGACTCGGGACGGCCGAGCGTCAATAGAAACGGGCCATATGAGGATCACGCATCACGGAGATAGCAGAGTACACACGATCAGCGAGGCCCTTAGCAACGGATCTATCACGTAGTCTCAGCCGGTGACACAGCTTCTTCTAGCGCGCAATACGAAATTAACTATATTCTGAGCGGGAAAAATTACTTTTTGATTAATCCAAATTTTAATAAACCGAAATCATTTTTTTTAGGTCCCTTCGATTTCGGATAAACGAGGGTTTACTATAATGTACTAGGCCTAGCTAACTCCAAGAGGCTAGGAGTTTCATTGGTCAATATCCATGAAAAAAGCTACCAACAATAATTAACGCATAATTGTCAACGATTGAAAAATGTGTGTTTTCAACCGTCTAAGCGTGACAATCAGGTGATTTGAGATAAATAGTTATTACTTACAACATCTCCAAGGCAATCCGTGTCCTCTCTTTCTTACTCGTTACAACCACTGCTACAAATGTCTACTACCACTCTCCTACCACCTTATAAACGTCTCCTACCGCTGCTATAAACCTCTCATACCACCGCTATAAACGTCTTCTACCACCGCTATAAACGTCTCCTACCACCGCTATAAACCTCTCATACCACCGCTTTAAATGTCTCGTACCGCTACTATAAACGTCTCGTTACCACTATAAGTCTCATACCACCACTATAAACCTCCTAGCAGTGCTATAACTGTCTCCTAACACTGCTATAAACCTCTCATACCACCGCTATAACTGTCTGTCCGGCAGCCGTTGTCCAGAAGACGCCCGAGTCGATCAAGTACATCGCGCAGCCGGAGGGCCAGATGCGCGGCCGCGGCGTGCGCGCGACCAAGACCGCGCGTCAGTCGGCCGGCAAGCTGCCGCGCGTCATCGGCCTGCCGCACCTGATGATCGAGGCCAGCCCCATACAGGGGGCGGTGGGGAACAGGACCGGTGAGTACAAGGATCAACAGTTTCTCTTGACCTCTTGATTCGTAGCGGCATCATGCATGGGACTTCGGCAGCCGTAGACGGGTACCAAACCATCGATGACTTGGGACGAGGACTACGAATCGGCGATTGACGCGCCATCTCAATTCAGCAGAAAGAAAATTCATAATTGGATGGAAACCCGTCGTGTGTGTAGACTAGTGATGCCTTCGGGTACCCGGGTCGGATACGGGTAATGCATTACCCGGGTACCCGTCTAGGTTCCGGGCAATTGTGCTAACCAGTACCCTTGATATAGAAAATAACTTTTATAAATCACTCAAGCTACCGAGAGAAATTCAACTTCGCATTCTACATAAGTTTTTTCACCTACCTTCCCAGACCTCCCTCAACTTGTCATAATGCGCTCGTCAAATATCTAATCGCACCATCTACCGTTATCTGTGGTCACACGTGCAGTGTACTGAATCCCTCTCCTGTCAACCGCTCTCTAGTTGCCATGCCAAATACTATTCTTTACCGAGAACTGAGAAGCATATATAGTCATATAGGTTTTAGTTTTAAATAGTTTTTCAAAATCCCCGAGTAATACCCGGGTAATTTCGGCGGGTACCCGGTTCCTAATTTGTTACCCGAAGGCATCACTAGTGTAGACCAAACAAAGTGTTACAAATTGTTCAAATTTTCAGTGGTGGGCCTACCGCGGTACAGCACAGATAATTTGTGAAATGAGTAATTTGTCAAAATACTCTTAACTAGTGAAATGATGGTGAACTCAAAGTGTACTTTCACAAAACGACTGGGCCTTACAAGGATATTATAGGCTAAGGGTGTATGAAATATGTTCAGGTGAAAGTAAATAACTTTTTCAAAGAAGTGTAAATCAGTTTGTGATAATAATAATGCTGCTGTGCATCATGACGCTATCTGAGCAACTGTGTTTCCGAATAGATACAGGAGAGGGACCCAGGGACGTCGTTAGGGGGTCTAAGGGGGGGCGCGCGTCCCCCCAATCGTCATTTGCGCCCCACCAATAATTCATCCTTCTACAAAAAAATATATGTAGGCCTATGTATGTTGACTCGTGTTGACCTACGGATAACACACAATGAAATATTTTGCTGGGAGATATCACGAAAATAACTTCGAAAATGTCCAGAATGGTTCAACTATTACCCTCCAAAACTGCTTGAAGATTGCCACAATCACTCAGAAAATACCATATTTCAAAAAATTCCCTGCGTGACTTTGGTGGGAAGAGGTAAATCCAGAATGGCTGAACAAATCCGCATGATTCAATTATTGAAAATAACTTCGAAAATATCCATAGTGATTCAATTATTTGCCTCCAAAATTGCTTGTAAATCGACCAAATCACTTTAAAAATGGTACAAAAACTCACTGTGGGGTTCCAGACCCCATTTTAGCGCACGCCTAGTGCTCAACCTGCGCCCCCCCAATACACAAATCCTAGCGACGTCCCTGGAGGGACCGAGACGTCGGATGACCGTCATTCAGGAGACGGGGGTTCGATTCCTGATTTGCTTCGGGCAAATAGATTTCTGAAGGTTTCGATTAACTGGTTTTCTCTTATTATCAGTTCGTTAGCCGCCCTCGGTAGCTCAGTCAGCTGAGGCACGCTTCAGACACTGAAGTGAACCGTTGGGCGTGGGTTCGAGTCCCGCATAAGGCATTGGTTGTTGTAAATGTCCTATCAGTCATCATCACTTCATCGTTTCATAATTACCTGCTGGTTCGTACTCCCGTATAACCTAGCTGTTGGTGGGGTTGTTGAAGGGCATCTTAACACTAACTAGATTTTGAGAAATAATGTCGATATTTATTTCCCTAATTTTAGAGAAAACTAGTTATCATTATATCGACTTCAGACATTATAATAATTTCATTTGTCCTCCATCAGTGGGATTGTCTATAATATTGTCGATCGAGAACGAGTAATTTTCGTCGACAACTAGGTTTACCAGCAGATGGGTATTGACGAGACGAACATTTCGTCGTTACACCCATCTCGTTGTGAATCTCCGTTCCTGCATAGCGGCAGAAACAAAAATTCAACATTCTTTCAACATTGTATTCCCCATAAGCGAACTCCAAATCGTGATTGTCGGGGAACGAAATTTTATATCGACACTGGGTAAGCAGTGGTGGATAGATGGTCACAGACTACACGAGTGATGCAATTTGCGTCCGGATCTGATGTCAGGTTCTCTCGCGAGAGCCAAACCGTGATCAACCAAAGTTGCAAAAATCAATGGCCTAACTTGGGTTAAGAGCGATAACGGGAGAACGGCGAGTCGGATCGAGACCGCATTGGTACCAGCAGATAGGTATTGACGAGACGAACATTTCGTCGCTACCCCCATCTCGTTGTGAATCTCCGTTCCTGCATAGCGGCAGAAACAAGAATTCAACATTCTTTCAACATTGTATTCCCCATAAGCGGACTCCAAATCGTGATTGTCGGGGAAAGAAATTCTATATCGACACTGGGTAAGCAGTGGTGGATAGATGGTCACAGACTACACGCATGGTGCCAGTTGCGTCCGGATCTGATGTCAGGTTCTCTCGCGAGAGCTTTACCGCGATCTACCGAAGTAGCAAAAATCAATGGCCTAACTTGGGTTAAGAGCGATAACGGGAGAACGGCAAGTCGGATCGAGACCGAATTGGTACCAGCAGATAGGTATTGGCGAGACGAACATTTCGTCGTTACACTCATCTCGTTGTGAAGCTCCGTTTCTGCACGGCGGCAAAAACAAAAATTCAACATTGTTTTAACATTGTATTCCCCATAAGCAAACTCCAAATCGTGATTGTCGGGGAAAGAAATCTTATATCGACAGTGGGTGAGCAGTGGTGGATAGATGGTCACAGACTACACGCGTGGTGCCAGTTGCGTCTGGATCTGTTGTTAGGTACTCTTGCGAGAGCCAAACCGTGATCGACCGAAGTTGCAAAAATCAATGGCCTAACTTGGGTTAAGAGCGATAACGGGAGAACGGCGAGTCGGATCGAGACCGCATTGGTACCAGCAAATAGGTATTGACCGGACAAACATTTCGTCGCTACCCCCATCTCGTTGTGAAGCTCCGTTTTTGCACGGCGGCAAAACCAAAAAATTCATCATTGTTTTAACATTGTATTCCCCATAAGCGAACTCCAAATCGTGATTGTCGGGGAAAGAAATTGTATATCGACACTGGGTAAGCAATGGTGGATAGATGGTCACAGACTACACGCCTGGTGCCAGTTGCGTCCGGATCTGATGTCAGGTTCTCTCGCGAGAGCTTTACCGCGATCGACTGAAGTTGCAAAAATCAATGGCCTAACTTGGGTTAAGATCGATAACGGAAGAACAACGAGTCGGATCGAGACCAAATTGGTACCAGCAGATAGGTATTGACGAGACGAACATTTCGTCGTTCCACCCATCTCGTTGTGAATCTCCGTTCCTGCATAGCGGCAGAAACAAAAATTCAACATTCTTTCAACATTGTATTCCCCATAAGCGGACTCCAAATCGTGATTGTGGGGGAACAAAATTCTATATCGACACTGGGTAAGCTGTGGTGGATAGATGGTCACAGACTACACGCATGGTGCCAGTTGCGTCCGGATCTGATGTCAGGTTCTCTCGCGAGTGCCAAACCGTGATCGACCGAAGTTGCAAAAATCAATGGCCTAACTTGGGTTAAGAGCGATAACGGGAGAACGGCGAGTCGGATCGAGACCGCATAGGTACCAGCAGATAGGTATTGACGGTACGAACATTTCGTCGCTACCCCCATCTCGTTGTGGAGCTCCGTTCCTGCATAGCGGCAACAACAAAAATTCAACATTGTTTTAACATTGTATACCCCATAAGCGAACTCCAAATCGTGATTGTCGGGGAAAGAAATTGTATATCGACACTGGGTGAGCAGTGGTGGATAGATGGTAACAGACTACACGCCTGGTGCCAGTTGCGTCCGGATCTGATGTCAGGTTCTCTCGTTAGAGCTTTACCGCGATCTACCGAAGTTGCAAAAATCAATGGCCTAACTTGGGTTAAGAGCGATAACGGGAGAACGGCGAGTCAGATCGAGACCGAATTGGTACCAGCAGATAGGTATTGACAAGACGAACATTTCGTCGTTACACCCATCTCGTTGTGACTCTCCGTTCCTGCATAGCAGCAGAAACAAAAATTCAACATTCTTTCAACATTGTATTCCCCATAAGCAAACTCCGAATCGTGATTGTCGGGGAACATAATTTTATATCGACACTGGGTGAGCAGTGGTGGACAGATGGTCACAGACTACACGCCTGGTGCCAGTTGCTTCCGGATCTGATGTCAGGTTCTCTCGCGAGAGCCAAACAGCGATCGACCGAAGTTGCAAAAATCAATGGCCTAACTTAGGTTAAGAGCGATAACGGGAGAACGGCGAGTCGGATCGAGACAGAATTGGTACCAGCAGATTGGTATTGACGAGACGAACATTTCGTCGTTACACTCATCTCGTTGTGAAGCTCCGTTTCTGCACGGCGGCAAAAACAAAAATTCAACATTGTTTTAACATTGTATTCCCCATAAGCAAACTCCAAATCGTGATTGTCGGGGAAAGAAATCTTATATCGACACTGGGTAAGCAGTGGTGGATAGATGGTCACAGACTACACGCGTGGAGCCAGTTGCGTCCGGATCTGATGTCAGGTTCTCTCGCGATAGCCAAACCGCGATTGACCGAAGTTGCAAAAATCAATGGCGTAACTTAGGTTAAGAGCGATAACGGGAGAACGGCGAGTCGGATCGAGACCGTATTGGTACCAGCAGATAGGTATTGGCGAGACGAACATTTCGTCGCTACCCCCATCTCTTTGTGGAGCTCCGTTTCTGCACGGCGGCAAAAACCAAAATTCAACATTGTTTTAACATTGTATTCCCCATAAGCGAACTCCAAATCGTGATTGTCGGGGAAAGAAATTGTATATCGCCACTGGGTGAGCAGTGGTGGATAGCTGGTCACAGACTACACGAGTGATGCAATTTGCGTCCGGATCTGATGTCAGGTTCTCTCGCGAGAGCCAAACAGCGATCGACCGAAGTAGCAAAAATCAATGGCCTAACTCAGGTTAAGAGCGATAACGGGAGAACGGCGAGTCGGATCGAGACCAAATTGGTACCAGCAGATAGGTATTGACGAGACGAACATTTCGTCGTTACACCCATCTCGTTGTGAAGCTCCGTTTCTGCACGGCGGCAAAAACAAAAATTCATCATTGTTTTAACATTGTATTCCCCATAAGCGAACTCCAAATCGTGATTGTCAGGGAAAGAAATCTTATATCGACAGTGGGTGAGCAGTGGTGGACAGATGGTCACAGACTACACGCGTGGTGCCAGTTGCGTCTGGATCTGTTGTTAGGTTCTCTCGCGAGAGCCAAACCGTGATCGACCGAAGTTGCAAAAATCAATGGCCTAACTTGGGTTAAGAGCGATAACGGGAGAACGGCGAGTCGGATCGAGACCGCATTGGTACCAGCAAATAGGTATTGACCGGACGAACATTTCGTCGCTACCCCCATCTCGTTGTGAAGCTCCGTTTCTGCATGGCGGCAGAAACAAAAATTCAACATTGTTTTAACATTGTATTCCCCATAAGCGAACTCCAAATCGTGATTGTCGGGGAAAGAAATTGTATATTGCCACTGGGTGAGCAGTGGTGGATAGATGGTCACAGACTACACGAGTGATGCAATTTGCGTCTGGATCTGATGTCAGGTTCTCTCGCGAGAGCCAAACCGTGATCCACCGAAGTTGCAAAAATCGATGGCCCAACTTAGGTTAAGAGCGATAACGGGAGAACGGCGAATCGGATCGAGACCGAATTGGTACCAGCAGATAGGTATTGACGGGACGAACATTTTGTCGCTACCCCCATCTCGTTGTGAATCTCCGTTCCTGCATAGCGGCAGAAACAAAAATTCAACATTCTTTCAACATTGTATTCCCCATAAGCGAACTCCAAATCGTGATTGTCGGGGAACGAAATTTTATATCGACACTGAGTAAGCAGTGGTGGATAGATGGTCACAGACTACACGAGTGATGCAATTTGCGTCCGGATCTGATGTCAGGTTCTCTCGCGAGAGCCAAACAGCGATCGACCGAAGTTGCAAAAATCAATGGCCTAACTTAGGTTAAGAGCGATAACGGGAGAACGGCGAGTCGGATCGAGACCGAATTGGTACCAGCAGATAGGTATTGACGAGACGAACATTTCGTCGTTACACCCATCTCGTTGTGAAGCTCCGTTTCTGCACGGCGGCAAAAATAAAAATTCATCATTGTTTTAACATTGTATTCCCCATAAGCAAACTCCAAATCGTGATTGTCAGGGAAAGAAATCTTATATCGACAGTGGGTGAGCAGTGGTGGATAGATGGTCACAGACTACACGCGTGGTGCCAGTTGCGTCTGGATCTGTTGTTAGGTTCTCTCGCGAGAGCCAAACCGTGATCGACCGAAGTTGCAAAAATCAATGGCCCAACTTGGGTTAAGAGCGATAACGGGAGAACGGCAAGTCGGATCGAGACCGCATTGGTACCAGCAAATAGGTATTGACCGGACAAACATTTCGTCGCTACCCTCATCTCGTTGTGAAGCCCTGTTTCTGCATGGCGGCAAAAACAAAAATTCAACATTGTTTTTACATTGTATTCCCCATAAGCGAACTCCAAATCGTGATTGTCGGGGAAAGAAATTGTATATCGCCACTGGGTGAGCAGTGGTGGATAGATGGTCACAGACTACACGAGTGATGCAATTTGCGTCTGGATCTGATGTCAGGTTCTCTCGCAAGAGCCAAACCGTGATCCACCGAAGTTGCAAAAATCAATGGCCTAACTTAGGTTAAGAGCGATAACGGGAGAACGGCAAGTCAGATCGAGACCGAATTGGTACCAGCAGATAGGTATTGACGAGACGAACATTTCGTCGCTACCCCCATCTCGTTGTGAATCTCCGTTCCTGCATAGCGGCAGAAACAAAAATTCAACATTCTTTCAACATTGTATTCCCCATAAGCGAACTCCAAATCGTGATTGTCGGGGAACGAAATTTTATATCGACACTGAGTAAGCAGTGGTGGATAGATGGTCACAGACTACACGAGTGATGCCAGTTGCTTCCGGATCTGATGTCAGGTTCTCTCGCGAGAGCCAAACAGCGATCGACCGAAGTTGCAAAAATCAATGGCCTAACTCAGGTTAAGAGCAATAACGGGAGAACGGCGAGTCGGATCGAGACCGAATTGGTACCAGCAGATAGGTATTGACGAGACGAACATTTCGTCGTTACACCCATCTCGTTGTGAAGCTCCGTTTCTGCACGGCGGCAAAAACAAAAATTCATCATTGTTTTAACATTGTATTCCCCATAAGCAAACTCCAAATCGTGATTGTCAGGGAAAGAAATCTTATATCGACAGTGGGTGAGCAGTGGTGGATAGATGGTCACAGACTACACGCGTGGTTCCAGTTGCGTCTGGATCTGTTGTTAGGTTCTCTCGCGAGAGCCAAACCGTGATCGACCGAAGTTGCAAAAATCAATGGCCTAACTTGGGTTAAGAGCGATAACGGGAGAACGGCGAGTCTGATCGAGACCGCATTGGTACCAGCAAATAGGTATTGACCGGACGAACATTTCGTCGCTACCCCCATCTCGTTGTGAAGCTCCGTTTCTGCATGGCGGCAAAAACAAAAATTCAACATTGTTTTAACATTGTATTCCCCATAAGCGAACTCCAAATCGTGATTGTCGGGGAAAGAAATTTTACATCGACAGTGGGTGAGCAGTGGTGGATAGATGGTCACAGACTACACGAGTGATGCAATTTAGCGTCTGGATCTGATGTCAGGTTCTCTCACGAGAGCTAAACCGTGATCCACCGAAGTTGCAAAAATCAATGGCCTAACTTGGGTTAAGAGCGATAACAGGAGAACGGCGAGTCGGATCGAGACCGAAATGGTACCAGCAGATAGGTATTGACGAGACGAACATATCGTCGCTACCCCCATCTCGTTGTGAATCTCCGTTCCTGCATAGCGGCAGAAACAAAAATTCAACATTTTTTCAACATTGTATTCCCCATAAGCGAATTCCAAATCGTGATTGTCGGGAAACGAAATTCTATATTTACACTGGGTAAGCAGTGGTGGATAGATGGTCACAGACTACACGCATGGTGCCAGTTGCGTCCGGATCTGATGTCAGGTTCTCTCGCGAGAGCCAAACCGCGATGTCAAATTAGCGACACACACAGTCACGTTGTCTGAACGTATACAGTCTCCTCCTTTTTTTGGATATTCAATGGTCAATGACGATGTACGTTTTGTAGATCCTACGTATTTAACGGAAATGAACGTGACCAAAGGCTCCTCGCTCATTGGTCACCGGTGAAAGATTGCAGTAAAAGTTGAACGTATTCTTACTTCTTGAAATTCGTGCATGCAAGTGCAAGATTTCCTTGCTCATGTGTAGGCAACATAGGAAACGTGGGTATTCTACTTTTCTGAAATTATTTCAGGGTAAAGTTGATCGTCTAAAGTGGCTATAAGCAAACAGTAATCTTTACTTTTTCAATGCCCGATATAGAATGTTCTGAATGGTTGTTGGTAGAGTGAATGGTGGTCATTGAGCATACAACTAGGAAAACGCCATATATGCGTTGTTAGACGAGCGAATAGTAATAGTATGGGTAAAAATGGGTAAAAACTGCTTCAAGTGGTACCAATTTAGCACATTTTATGTTTTTTCTTCAAAATGGCTGACCCAATCAAGCTGAAAATTTTCAGAAATGTGTACCAGAATGTAATTCAACTTCACGCAAAATTTCATTTTTTCGGAAAATAAAAATATTTTCTTTTTTTTTCCGCCATGTTATTTCTAATGGGAATTTTTGAAATTTCTTAAATTCATAAAAAAAAAGTTACTCCCCGATAATGCCACAAAACTATACAGATCTAAGTTAGATGAGGAACCATATTGGAAAAAAGTTTGAGGTTGATAGATGTAGCCGTTTGACCTGTGGAGAACCGACAAAAAAACATAAAAAAAAAAAAAAAAACGAACACCAATTTTTTTCAGTTAGTCGAATTGAATCCTCGCTAAAGCTCGTCTAATAATTATCAATTTCAATTCCAAATGGCCGATTTCGAACATTTTGACTCGTCGTTACCTCTGTGCTCCCGCCTGCTCCAGGCAACAACGGTCAGATCCAGCTGTGGCAGTTCCTCCTGGAGCTGCTCACGGACAAGGAGCACACCGACGTGATCTCCTGGATAACCAGCGACGGAGAGTTCAAGCTGAAGAACCCGGAGATGGTGGCGCAGCTGTGGGGCGAGCGCAAGAACAAGCCCACGATGAACTACGAGAAACTGAGTCGGGCGCTACGGTACTACTACGACGGCGACATGATATCCAAGGTGAGGGGCGGAGCTACTACTACGAGAGTTTAGTACTCATTCGGGTGATACTAACAGCGTGGTCATTTCGTCACCCATTTTCTTACTTAAGGCTCATTCACGATTAAAGATTTAGCGTAACTTTAAGGTGTAACTTTATGATGTTAACTTGGACCGCAATGTTACTGTTCATGACTACTTGATTTAGTGCTGAATCCAAAGTAAATCAACCAATGAAATTCCGTGTCAAAGACGATCTCGGAGTTGTTCGGACGATCTCGGTACCTGGTAGACGATGTTCGGACGATCTCGGAGTTTCTCAGCCTCTGATTGGTAGAATTCTACGTCTAGATTTAGACGTAGCCATAGAAGTTTGGAGTTTGCAAACTTCTACGTTACGCCTACATTTATTTCTGCGGCTAAATTTATCGTGACTGGTTGCATGGAATGCGACCAACCAAACATTGCTAAAGCTACGGCTAAATCTTAAGTTTACTTCTTACGTCAATCTTGAATGAGCCTTTAGATTGAGACCACGCCCCCGTGGCTCGGTCAACTATCGCTAGCGGTAGTAACTGAAGTCACCGTTGGGAGTGGGTTCGAGTCCCGCATAAGGCATGGGTTTTTGTAAACGTTCTTTCATCGTTTCATTATCATCCGCTCATTTGTACCCCCTTATAACCTAGTTGTTGGTGGGGTGGTTAAACATCATTAAAAAAAAAAGAACATCACATGTAGCGCAGTGGTTAACGCGCTCGCTTCATGTGATCGGGGAGGCGAGGGGTTTTCGGACCCAGTTCGATCCCCGCCGCCGACCATCTTCACAGAGGTTTTTCATGGTTTCCCTTTGTAGTCTAGGCTAATGCCGGGATGGTTCCTACAATAAGTTGGCCATGACCGCTTCCTTCTCATTACCCAAGAACCTTTATCTCATCATCCCATCATCTCATTAATCATCCATCCGACGCCATTAGATCTTCGCTATCATAACAGTGCGTCGTTAAACCGAATATAAATGAATTCAAATTTTTTGAACCCTTGGTTAATAATTACTAGAAATGCTACCAACAATAACAATATAATAATAAATAAGTCACGGTCTCTTAGAGTGCAATAATTCATTACATTTTGAAGCCCACCTCAAGATCTCAGGTCTATGATATTGTGCTGAACTGATCCCGTCGTATTGTCGTATGTTGTCGCAGGTCCACGGTAAGCGTTTCGTGTACAAGTTTGTGTGCGACATGAAACAGCTGATGGGTTACAGCGCGAGCGAGCTGAACCGTCTCGTGGCTGAGTGCGCGCACAAGAGCGGCAACCACGCGGGCAACTCGGCCGTCGCTTACGACGACGACGAGAGCTGAGGCGCGACGACGACTAACTGAGACGCGTTACCGTTACGGATGTGATTAGGATTATTGGAGGTTATGTTGGGCGGCGATTGGAGTAACATGACAACGATTCGTTTGACAGCGGAGCGTTATTTTTATGGAAATTGAAATGATGGTTCGATTCATTTGATTTGAGGTTGTGTTCAACAGAGATTGGGATTCCACAACGTTGATTCTTTTCGCGTTATTTTTACCGAAATTGAAATTATATGGTTCGATTCGTTTGAGGTTATGTTCTACAGAGATAGGAATTTCACAATGGCTATTCGTTAGTCAGCAGAGCGCTAATTTCACCGTGATGATTTGGTTCGATTCATTCGAGGTTATGTTGAACATACTCCAACTAAAAATGAATAAAAATATCTCGATAGATGGATAGAGGAAATAGATTAAACAGTTTGAATCATTTGAGGTCTTGTTGGACATAGATCGGGATTCCACAACGTCGATTCTTTTCGCGTTATTTTTACCGAAATTGAAATGATATGGTTCGATTCGTTTGAGGTTATGTTCAACAGAGATCGGAAAATCACAATGGCTATTCGTTGGACAGCAGAGCGCTAATTTTACCGAAATTATAATGATATGGGTTGATTCATTTGAGGTTATGTTGAACATACTTCAACTAAAAATGAATAAAAATATCTCAATAGAAGGATAGAGGAAATAGATTAAACAGTTTGAATCATTTGAGGTTATGTTGGACATAGATTGGGATTCCACAACGTCGATTCTTTTCGCGTTATGTCTAACGATATTGAGATGATGCGGATCGATTCATTTGAGGTTATGTTGAACATACTTCAACTAAAAATGAATAAAAATATCTCAATAGATAGATAGAGGAAATAGATTAAACAGTTTGAATCATTTGAGGTTATGTTGGACATGAGATAAGATAAGATGAGTCTTTAATGTCATTCATCCACATTATACTGTAAAGTTCAGGATTTACAGACATGTATATACCCATTGTGTATACACGGCATTAACAAAGTTGAATTTTGTCAATACTATATTCTAGTGAAATATTAACCAAAATAGATTGGGATTCCTCAACGGCTATTTGTTAGGACATCAAAGCGTTATTTTTATTATTATTATTATTCTTTATTGAAACAGATTTGTATTATACAGTGTATTATAATTTGTACTGCTGTAAGAGCACATTTTTGGTTTTTATTAAGGATACACAGCTATATTATTTCCTATTCATCGGCACGATAGCTATCCAAGGTACTACGAACATAATTCAATTTTCTATTTACTTCTTAGTTGAATTAAATGACGTAATACAGTGAAACCTCTATGCATTGTTCCCGGATTCATCGTTTTCCTGGTTGTATCATTCAGTTTTTCTTACCCCACTCCCATATAATCGATGTTAAATTTTCCTGGATGGATCGTTTTATTTAACCTGGTCCCTTGAAAAATGATGGATAGAGGTTTCACTGTATGTGGGTATCAAGGATATATTTATATAATATACGTCAAGAATATAATTATTTAAAGCGCACTCTACTTTAGTTGTTATAGTTTCTAGTAATTCTGTGATCGAGAATTGGAATTCCGAGAATTCATAACCCGGCTGTCAAGTAACTAGATTTTAATGAATATTGGCGATATTTATTTCCCTAATTTGAGAAAAACTAGAAATCATATTCACAATTTCAGAAATTATATTGAATGTTTTTGTCCTCCAGAGACCACTAGTCATAGCTGCCCCAGTGGCTAAGTTAATTATCGCTAGCGGTAGTAACTGAAGTCACCGCTGGGCGTGGGTTCGAGTCCCGCATAAGGCGTCCTTTCATCTGTCATCTCTTCATCGTTTCATTATCATCCGCTCATTCGTACCCCCGTATAAACTAGCTGTTGGTGGGGTCGTTAAGCAGCATGAAAAAAAAAATACTCATGATGACGTAGGCATTACCGATTCTGTATAGAGACATGAACAGAATCGAGTAATGTCTACGTAACGACTCGGAAAAGGGACGGGTCCTGGAGGACAAATAAATAGGCCTACATTATAATTTCTGACATTCAGATGATGATTTCTAGTTTTCTCCGAAATTAAGGAAGTAAATAGGGGTGTGCAAATCCACGGTTTTTATTTCGAACCGAATCTTCATCAAAATTACCGAATCTTAATTTTTTTAACATGCATTGTGAAGCGTAATAATGGGATGAACGACACTGCCGATCAAGTTAGGCCTACACTTGGTCCAGGAAGTGAAAATCTTATCTCGGCATTCTCCCCTGTATAAAACATTTTATGCAGCACAAGTCTAACCATTACAACAATTGTTCTTTAAACTTGAAAATACATCAAAAATAGGCCTACTTGAAAATACAAGATTATAAATTTTCGAATCTTTTATGTAAGATTTTTTATGGATTCGATTCGAAAAACATTGATTTGCACACCCATAGAAATAAATATTGTCAATAGACATTAAAATCTAGTTTCAAGGTTGTGATTCCCTTTAAACATTCAAAATAGACCTACTTGAAAATACAAGATTTGAAATTTTCGAATCTTTTATGTAAGATCTTTTATGGATTCGATTCGAAAAACGTGGATTTGCACACCCATAGAAATAAATATTGTCAATAGACATGAAAATCTAGTTTCAAGGTTGTGATTCCCTTTAAACATTCAAAATAGACCTACTTGAAAATACAAGATTTGAAATTTTCGAATCTTTTATGTAAGATTTTTTATGGATTCGATTCGAAAAACATTGATTTGCACACCCATAGAAATGAATATTGTCAATAGACATTAAAATCTAGTTTCAAGGTTGTGATCCCCTTTAAACATTCAAAATAGGCCTACTTGAAAATACAAGATTTGAAATTTTCGAATCTTTTATGTAAGATCTTTTATGGATTCGATTCGAAAAACGTGGATTTGCACACCCATAGAAATAAATATTGTCAATAGACATGAAAATCTAGTTTCAAGGTTGTGATCCCCTTTAAACATGTCGATGCTGCTTACGACCTTATTCCAGTAATGTAGAGTAACGTTGGCACGGCAACAACGCATCCTTGGTTGTGCTTTCAGGGATTTGTACGACGTGCAGTTGCACGTTTATATCAGTTACGAATAAATATTCAAACACTCTGTACATAACCGTAATGTTGTAAGAATAATGAATAATAAAGATGAATATTTCAAGTGATATAATATGTTAATAGTTGTACCGTTTTCTTTTTTTTATGTTGGTACTACTGTTATTGACTCGTTGATAACAATTTTTTGGGTAAGTAAGCCTGTAATTCATAAACAATTGTTGCAGCAAGATTTGAATCGATTATATACATATGGTGTGTCTTTAATTACCAGTATTGCTATTGTACGAATAGTTATAATCCAATATTTCGTTCTTTGAAGACAAAAACTGTAAATAATTATTTAATCAATAAATCTTTCTTGAAGGTACCATAACCATAAAAAGTACAATAGGTAATACTTTGTAGTTGAAATTGTATTTTATATTTACGCAATAATATAGCATTTAAAAAATATATATAGATGGTTTTGAGTATACCAAACTGCATAATGATGTAGAATAAAGAAGATTCTTTACTGTTTGATTATAATAATGTTTCAATTTTTAAAGTTAACTCCTAAAATATAAAATTATTATTTCATTTTCTGATCATTTTTCTCTAAGAAATCATAACCTCTAGGCCCATTTACAATTTTTGGTATCCACCGTTTTGTCAAATCATTATTCCCCGCGCCACCGTCTGCTGGATACAGCCATTGAAAGTTGAAAGTTTCAGAATTTAGAAGGCAGGGACAGAAGAAATGTCTGTCATTTAGTGCAAGAAAGAAGATTAAAACAAATTCATATAAATCAGGCAATATTTTCGTTATAACACAGCTATAATAAATATTCCTGGATCTAGTTGTCAAGTAAAGAAGGTAAGATATTAATATTTTGGTATTCATTGAACAGCTGTACTTTTCTAGATGACCCTGGCCCAGTCCAATATTTCTAATTGTGTGAGGTTAGGTTACCCTTTAGGCCACTGTCATTCGTGATTAATCAAATTGTTTATATTATTCACTTTGTGTTTTTGAACTCTTCTACGTCGTGAATATAATTGCTAACATTACTACATAACTTTGTGGACGGAAACAAACTCAAAAGGTGGTAGGTTACAGCGTAACTAAAATTAATTAACTTTTCAGTGTCACAAAGCAAAGGGCCTAGGCCTAGTCTTGTAGGACTTATCCTAGCCTTGCCCCAGACTGACCTAGACCTAGGCTGTTATATTAATACTTGATTAATGCATTTTATAAATGATTAGGAATTAAATCAAATAAAAGCAGCTAAAGTAATTGATAGTTTCAGATAGGATAAAATGATTTAGGCCTATACCTAGGCCTAGGTCCAGCCAAGGCCTAGGTCTAGCCAAGGCCGCTGATGGTCTCAAAAATAAGAATTTGGCTAAAGGTATGTGCTGGTTAGATGATTGAGGTGAAATTGTCGTAGAGAGCCTCACAACTTATTTTTTTCTCCTGAAATAGTTTATTTTTAATAGATTTATTTATTCGCATTGGGTTCAACGACGCACTGTCAACCAATTGGCATCGGATGAATGATTAATGAAATGATGGGATGATGAGATGAAGGTTTCTTACATAATGAGGAGGATAGTGGGAAGGAAGTGATAGTGGCCCATATTGTAGTGACCATCTCGGAATCAGCCTAGATAGACCACAGCGGAAAACCACGAAAAAACCTTCAAAGATGGACCGAGGTTCTATATGGCCCTAACTTCCTGAATCACATGGAACGTGTGCCTTAGATAGAAACTAAACTGCATGCGCCGGTGAAGAAGATACATAGGGCCTACCAGATATTTTGATAACTCTTCACATTGCATTACGTACAAAATTCATCGAAATTCAATTGTAAAACCAGTTTTAATAATGATAATATTAATAATAATAATGTTTATTTATTCTGTTGAACACATACATGTTATTGAATATGTCAATTATTAAGAAAGTCATGATTACATTACAATTCACTATTATTCAAATACTCATTTACCAAGTACGGCCAAATTATTAAAAGATATTTGTTCAGTTTGTTTTTGAACGTGATATGACCTACTGATATGAATCACTATATGATCTGATTTATCACCTCAATTGTTCAAGCTATAAACATTGAAATGATGTACCATAAACCATGAATAAATAAATAAATAAATGAATAAATAAATAAAAGTTGTCAAATCAAAATCAAAACATAACCTAAAAAAAAACTCTCGCCTCTCCAGCAACCCGTTCGCCCGCTGCCGCCATGTCGCTCAAACCGAAGTACGTGGACTTCAACGAGACGTGGACCGACCTCCAGAAGACGGTCCAGGGCGTCATCACCCTCGGCGACGTGTCACGCGACGTCTGGAACGCCCGGTTCAGCGACGTGTACTCGTTGTGTGTGGCGTACCCCGAGCCGTTGGCAAACCGGCTCTACGAGGAGACGAAGGCGCTGATGGACGCTCACGTAGACGCCATCAAGGAGAAGATCATGGCCAAGGGCGAGGAGAACGTGCTGCAGAATTATCACGAGGAGTGGGCGCGGTTTAGTCTCGGGATTAGTTATCTGCATCGGTTGTATTTGTATCTGAATCTGCAGCATATTAAGAAGGAGAAGGTGTCGGAAGCGGAGACGCTGTATGGTAAGCGTACGATTATATTATTGAGATATTATATTTAAAAATTTTATTTCAGTTAGGCCTATAATTGATTTAACGAACACTTTCAATGTTGAGAGTCCATGGGAGTCGATTTAGCGGAATATCAGTTTTATTGTGATAACTTTTGAACGGCATGAGATATCGAAATTCTGAAAACAAGGAAACACGGATATTTTCAATACCTTCAAGATGGTGAGAGTAATAAATACTCATCTCTAATCGCCTGATTGTCAGGTGTATACGCTTGAAAATACATATTTTTTAAGCGTATATGCCTGACAATTAGGCGATATGAGATGAATAGTTATTAGCCTACTCACATTATCTGAAACGTATTGAAAATATCTGTGTTTCCTCTTTAGTAGCATTTCGATATCTTGTACCGTTCAAAAGTTATCACCAAAAAACTGAGATTCCACTAAATCCCATTGACTCTTACAAATGAAAAATAAAAAAATAAATATATATATATATATATATATATATATATTAGGAGGCTATTGTGGCCCACCTATGTCACTACAACATAATAACTATTCCAATTTCATATCCATATTTGAACTATAAACCCGACCCTACTAAGCCACGTCTCTAGTCGTCGCCGCTAATACCCTGCTCGTCCCGCAGGCAACCTGACTCCGAACGAGCTGATGGAGATCGAGGAGCTGGGCCTGACGATCTGGAAGCGCAAGATGATCGAGCCGCTCAAGGCCACGCTCGTCCGCCTGCTCATGGACGGCATCGGGCGGGACCGGTGCGGCGGCGGCGACGTCTCGGTCACCGCGGTGATACACGGCGTCATTCAGTCGTTCATACTCGTCGACGAGTACCACAAGAAGAAGGACCTTTGCCTCGCGGTGAGTTGCAGCTAAATCGTAATTCGAACTATTTTTTTTTTTTATATTAGGTTTAGCGACGCACTGTTATGATAACTGAGATCTAATGGTGTTGGATGGATGATTAATGAGATGATGAGATGGAGGTTCTTGGGTAATGGGAAGGATAGTGGGAAGGAAGCGGTCATGGCCGACTTATTGTAGGAACCATCCCAGCATTAGCCTAGACTACAGAGGGAAACCATAAAGAACCCCTGTAAAGATGGTCGGCGGCGGGGATCGAACTGGGTTAGGAATTCCCCTCGTCTCCTGGATCACATGAAGCGAGCGCGTTAACCACTGCGCTGCATGTGCCGGTGTAATTCGAACTAATTTATCGTCCCTTCAATAGACCTTTTTCGAAATTCAACGCGCAGGCGCTGACTGCCTTCTAGCTGCCGAGATCGCTGGTGTTGCATTCTGGCTGTTTTAGTACTGTTGAAAAAGTTGGTCCGCTTATCCACGGGGTTAAAGGCAAATCACTTCGATGGCAGAGTCTGCTAGTATGTCTATATAAGAATGCGTCCGAGTTGTTTTAACGTTGACGTTGCTTGCCAGTTCTACGAGGAAGTGTTCGAGGGGCCGTACCTGGACCGCAGCGGGGACTACTTCAAGCGCGAGGCGTCGCGGCTGCTGCAAGAGTGCGAGATCAGCGAGTACATGGAGCGAGTCATCAAGTTCGTCGAGGACGAGTCCTTCCGCAGCCACAAGTTCCTGCATTACAGGTAACGTGCGGGGCGGGACGGGGGGGGAGTAGTGATGGGCGTGTGGGGATATTCCCCGGGGAATGTTCCCGCTAGTGGGAATATTTCCTATATTTGAATAAATTCCCATATTCAGGGAATTTATTTTTTGGGAAATGAGTTCAGAAGTTGGATAGTTGATTACAGTGAAACCTCTATGCATCGTTCCCGGATCCATCGTTTTCCTGCTTGTATCGTTCATTGGTGGTTCTGTTAACCATACAGGTCTGTGAACAAGCAATGTTTCCATGCGATTCCGCTAAAAATAATTAGATGAGCGTAGCGAAGATTTTCACTGAACTCTTACGGAACTTTGTCTGTGCGTTTTTTTTTTTGTTTGTTTGTTAGCACTGCACAGGTCGCAGGGTTTGACCGATCGACATGAAACTTTTTTTTTATATGCAAACTTATCCAACTTAGAACTGTATAGTTTTGAGGTCTAATCGGTTGGACCATTATTGAGAAACATCATTTAGAAGTTTCTAAAAACCCCATAAGATTTGGCTGAGCGGAAAAAATTGAAAAATGAAATCTCTTCAATATGATTCAAATTTTCCACAAATGTGAACACAAGAATAATATACATGAATAAAAATTTGGTTTGATATTCGGACCAGCCGTTTTGAAGAAAATAGTATAATAAATGTATTTTATTCATCGAAAAGATAGAAATATTAGTTGAAAAATGTTGCATTGTCAAAGTCACGGCTTTCTAGATTCATTGACATCGGATGAAGTTCATTTCAAATGATCAAGGTTTGTAGAGTTTTCGATTATACTTTATATAGACATCTCGCTCATCGTACAACGCACATCCTGCGTTTGCCTAGTAATTTTTCATGCAACAAGATTACCTGTAATTTTAATTCATAAATTTGTTCTATTGGATTTAAAAAATCAAAAGAGCCGCTATCAGTGTGTATCATGCTAAGCTGATTTTAGTGTTGTCATGTTGAAAATCATTCAGTGCACCAAAGTGATACCAGGATGAGCCACGGTAGAAATCCTATTCTCGACTGTACTCACTTCTCTTCACAAATTCGTATTATTCGTAAAGCTGGTTCTGAACGAGACGTTTGTTTGTCCGGCAGTTCGATACCGAAGGTGAAGGTCCGCTGCGAGCTGCACATGGTGTCCGAACACCTGACGTACCTCCACTCCGAGTGCAAGGAGATGGTGCAGCACGAGCGCAAGAAGGACCTATCTCTCATGTACAGCATGCTGCGTTCGGTCCCTGGCGCCATCGGCGTGCTCATAGCAGACGTCTTCGACCACATCAAGGGGCAAGGTAGGCAACACTCACCTCTCTCATGTTCTGCATCCTGCGTTCTGTTTCCCTCATAGCAGACGTGTTCGACCACATCAAGGGGCAAGGTAGGCAACACTCACTTCTCTCATGTACTGCATGCTGCGTTGTGTTCCCCTCATAGCAGACGTGTTCGACCACATCAAGGGGCAAGGTAGGCAACCGCTAATTCTATGTATCGTATTGACAAATTCACGAATTCACCATCAGAGGTACGAGTATAGTTTGCCTTGAACTGAATGTAAATGAATTAATCGTTTAGATTTTGATATAATCAAATACCGTATCGAATTTACCAATTGGATATGGAATCGAAGTCCGAGAATATCGAATCTTGAAATTGAACGGCAACCCTCGTAGCCTATAGAGAGTTGTGTAAAGGCAGCTGCTAGTCAAATGAGCGAAAAACCAATCGTTCTAAATTCCATTTGCTCGAAAGTTCGTTCCTTCGACAGTTCGACTGTGTGAAAGTCGTTTGTTCGATAGATTGTTTGCTGGAAATTCCATTTGCTCAACCGTTTCTTTGTTCAATAGATTTGTTGGTAGTTTTGTGTTATTGGGTTCCAAATGGTTGGGGATTAGTGGTCTAGGTTTAACTTTCAAAGATGGCTGACTATAATCAATGTTCGTGTAATTTCATACTATTTAGGACTGTTTATTTAATTTAGGGTAACAATTTTATGCGTCAGGCGCATTTTTTCGATAGATTTCATGTTTATTTATTGGAAAACACAATCTTCAGGGAAAAATTGGTAAAATTAGGGGTCGGTACTGATTATTGACAAATTTACCGATTTCTTGCTCAAATCCCATTTTTTAGTAGGGCTTAAGACATTTGTTAGGAAATACTTTTGTTCAAAAGTACAGCTGTTCGACAGTTTGATAATTTGGCTCGTTGAACATACGCTCTTTGGAACGAATGTGATTCCTACTTAACGCCAAGAATCCTTACAACGACTGTATACAAACGAACGTGTTTGTCTGTTCAGGGCTGGAGGCGATCAAGGACCTGCGCGGAGACAACGTCCACGTCCAGTTCGTTGACAACGTGCTCCGGATCCACAAGAAGTACAACGATCTGATCCACGACGCGTTCCAGGGCGACAAGAGCTTCGTCGGCGCCCTGGACAAGGCCTGCCAGACCGTCGTCAACTTCACAGAGACCAAGACCGTGAGTACAACCGACCGCGTGCGGATATCATCCTATTGTTCTTTTTTTTTATATTGGGTTTAACGACGCACTGTTATGATAGCGTAGATCTAATGGCGTCGGATGGATGATTAATGAGATGATGGGATGATGAGATGAAGGTTCTTGGGTAATGATAAGGAAGCGGTCATGGCCGACTCATTGTAGGAACCATCCCGGCATTAGCCTAGACTACAGAGGGAAACCATGAAAAACCTCTGTAAAGACGGTCGGCGGCGGGGATCGAACCTCGCCTCCCGGATCACACGAAGCGAGCGTGCTAACCACTACGCTGCATGTGCCGGTCCTATTGTTCTTACTAGGAAAACGCCATATGCGTTGACGAGCGGATAGTAATAGTATGGGTAGTAATGGTTAAGAACTGCTTCGAGTGGTAACAATTTAGCATATTTTATGTTTTTTTCTTCAAAATGGCTGACCCGATCAAGCTGAACATTTTTAGAAATGTGTATCAAAATGTAATTCAACTTCACGCAAAACTTCATTTTTTTGGAAAATGAAAATATTTTCTTTTTTTTTCGCTGTGTTATTGTAATGGGTATTTTTGAAATTTGTAAAATTAATTTAAAAAAATAAGTTACCCCCCGATAATACCACAAAAGTATACAGATCTAAGTTAGATGAGGAACCATATTCAAAAAAGTTTGAAGTTGATAGCTGTAGCCGTTTGACCCATGGAGAACCGACAACAAAAATGTAAAATGAAAAAAAAAAAAGAAAAAATACGAACTCCAATTTTTTTCAGTATGTCAAATTGAATCCTCGCTAAAGCTTGTCTAATGAGCCTTGAACAAATCATCCATATCAACTCCTCTGTAATGTGTCTGTACTGACCCATACGTTGACGCGTGTGTATCGTGATACCCGCTATTGAAGCTAATGCAACAAAGCTCAAGTATAATGACGCGTGTTGCAGGTGTGCCGGTCGGCCGAGCTGCTGGCCAAGTACTGCGACGCGTACCTGAAGAAGTCCAACAAGGGCGTTAACGAGGCGGAGGTCGAGGAGAAGCTGGCTCGCAGCATCACCATCTTCAAGTACATCGACGACAAGGACGTCTTCCTCAGGTACATAACGGTTCCAACGACTATTTAATTTAATATCTAAATTAAATATATATATGATTATATAATATATATATATTAATTTTATTTTATTTAATATATGTATTATCAATAGAATTTTATTGATATGTAAATATTATGTTGAAAATACCTTTACTTATATAGATTAAATTGATCAACGCAGTGTTAACAAGCTTGATATGTAGATGAGTAATTACTATTGTGCCTATATATTGTGCTAAAACTAGGAAAACGCCATATATGCGTTGTAAGACAAGCGGATAGTAATAGTATTGGTAAAAATGGGTACAAACTGCTTCGAGTAGTACCAATTTAGTACATTCTATGTTTTTTCTTCAAAATGGCTGACCCGAAAAAGCTGAAAATTTTTCAGAAATGTGTACCATGTGATTCAACTTCACACGAAATTTCATTTTTTTGGAAAATGAAAATATTTTCTTTTTTTTTCGCCATGTTATTCTAATGGGTATTTTTGAAATTTCTAAAATTCATAAAAAAAAAGTTAATCCCCGATAATGCCACAAAACTATACAGATCTAAGTTAGATGAGGAACCATATTGAAAAAAAGTTTGAGGGTGATAGATGTAGCCGTTTGACCTGTGGAGAACCGACAAAAAATCATGAAAAAAAAAAAATATATATAAAAACAAACACCAATTTTTTTCAGTATGTCAAATTGAATCCTCGCTAAAGCTCGTCTAACTAGCTAAAAATACGTTGAAACTGAGTAGAATAGGCCTACTCGTGAGTGTAATTGCATGAATGCTTGTTGCAAGGGTTGACGTGTGTTTTGCGTGCAGGTTCTACTCGCGCCTGCTGGCCAAGCGGCTGATCCACCAGATGAGCCAGGCCATGGACGCAGAGGAAGCCATGATCAACAGGTGAGATGGACATACCTCTCGGTCGAGGTCGATCAGGTCGATACTGTCATGGGTCCTTAACAGCAGGCCACGACCAACTCCTTCCCACTATACGAAAACACCTAATAACTTGAATCATCATCCATTACGCCAATAGATCGTAGTCATCAGTACGGTGCGTCGTTGAACCTTTTTTTTTTTCAATTCAATAACGTCGTATATAACCGCGCTCAGCAACATTTGCAACAGTACACGCTAGATACCGCCTAATCCGCCTTCCGGCACCTTATTTTCACATCAACAACCAACATTCACTACAAATCACTTCGATGGCAGAACAACGTTTGCCGAGTCTGCTAGTAGCTTTATATGTATAAAACCGTTTGTCTCGTGTTTGTCTCAGGTTGAAGCTTGCGTGCGGCTACCAGTTCACGAGCAAGCTCCACCGCATGTTCACCGACATCTCGCTCTCTTCCGACCTCAACAAGAAGTTCAACGACCTCGTCAAGGAGGACATCGTCGACCTCGGCATCAGCTTCTCCATCAACGTCCTGCAGGTCGGTACACACTCTCCTTGACTCGTGTCAACTACCTTGCTTACTGCGTCATACGGTCTCAACCATCTACACTCTCCTTGACTTGTCTATTGCGCTAGCGGTAGAAGCTCCTTGGTCTCCGCGTCATACGGTCTCCCCCACCTACACTCTCCCTGACTCCTGTACGCACAGCGTAGAACCTCCTTGTCGTCATGTTGTCAGCAAAGTCTGGGCATTTCTGAACAGTGCACTATCTATTGTACATTTGGAAACTGTTTATTATTATATGAATTGTGTGAAAGGTAAAGAGAGAACAGCTGCTTACCAAGGTTCACAAGTAGATAGGCCTACTCATGGTGGAGAGCCGTTGATAGAACACAGAGATGATTTAGACACACGAGGTTTTAGACGTTTTGGCTGCTGCCTTGGTCACAGTAGAGTACCTACTCTACTGTCTCAAAGGCAACAGCCGAAACGTCTAAAACCTCGTGTGTCTAAATCATCTCTGTGTTCTGTCAACGGCTCTCCACCACGAGTAGGCCTATCTACTTATGAACCTCGGTGAGCTGCTGTTCTCTTTATCTTTTACACAATTCATATATGAAAAAGGGAATAAAAGTATGTCAGCTAACAGCGTTGTTATGTGTCTAGGCGGGGGCCTATGGGCAATGTTTGATAGTTTGAGGTTATGTTAGATGCTTTATCAGCTAATGATGCCGCTTTGTGTCTAGGCGGGGGCTAGGTTAGGTTAGGTTAGAGATCCAGCTAACAGCGTTGTGTGTCTAGGCGGGGGCCTATGGGCAAGTTTGAGGTTATGTTAGATGCTACGTCAGCTAATGATGCCGCGTTGTGTCTAGGCGGGGGCGTGGCCGCTGGGTAACAGCCAGGCGACGTTGACGAGCTTCGCCGTGCCGCAGGAGCTGGAGAAGTCCGTGCAACGCTTCGAGGACTATTACCACAAACACTTCAACGGCAGGAAACTCACCTGGCTGCACCACCTCTGTCAAGGTAACGACAAACAGACTACTACACATAGAGCACTATAACTGTAGTTGAACTAGCAAAACATATGTTGAACTAGCAAAACAATAGTAGTACAACGGTAGTAAGACCAGGCAAACGCAGAATGTGCGTTGTAAGATGAGCGAGATATCTATATAAAGTATAATAGAAAACTCTACATACCTTGATCATATAAAATGAACTTCATCCAATGCCAATGAATCCAGAGAGCTGTGAATTTAACAGTGCAACATTTTCAACTAATATTTCTATCTTTTCGATGAAACGGCTGGTCCGGATTTCACATTGCATTTTCAATAATGGATATTATTTTTGTGTTCACATTTGAGAAAAATTTGAATCGTATTGGAGAGATTTTATTTATCAATTTTTTCCGCTCAGCCTAATCTTATGGGGTTTTTAGAAACTTTTAGATGATGTCTCTAAAAAATGGTCGAACTGATATGACCCAAAAACTATAGGGTCTATAGTTCTAAGTTGGATAAGTTTGCTTGTACAGAAGAAATTTCATGTCTATCAGGCAAACCCTGCGACCTGTGCAGTGCTTATAAACAAACAAAAAAGCGAAGCTCCGTAAGAGTTGGGTGGAAATCTTCGCCAACGCTCATCTAATTAGCCATATATTGAGGAATAAAAAAAAAAAAAAAAAAAACATCAATCGCCGCCCCGGTGGCCAAGTCAATTATCGCTAGCAGTAAAAACTGAAGTCACTGTTAGGCGTGGGTTTGAGTCCCGCATAAGGCATGGGTTTTTGTAAACGTCCTTTCACCTATCATCACTTCATCGTTCATTATCATCCGCTCATTCGTAACCCCGTATAACCTAGCTGTTGCTGGGGTCGTTGAGCAAACAATAATAATCAATCATCTTGTTCTCGTTGTCCAGGAGAACTGAAGCTCGGCTACCTCAACAAACCATACCAAATAACAATGCAGACGTTTCAAATGGCCATCATGCTTCTGTTCGAAAACACCGACACGCTGTCGTGCGAAGAAGTCCAAGCCACGCTCCAACTCAACGCGGAACAGTTCACCAAGAACGTGCTCAGTCTCATCGAGGCCAAGCTGTTGACGGCAGACAACGAGGTAAGCTTGCTGTTGAGTGTAAAGTGAGGTTATGTTGAGCCATGCTGTTGACGGCAGATAACAAGGCAGAGTGAGGTTATGTTAGGCCAAGATGTTGATAGCAAACAGCAAGGTAAGCTGTTGGTTGTGAAGTGAGGTTATGTTGAGCCATGCTGTTGATGGCAGATAACAATGCAGAGTGAGGTTATGTTGTGCCATGCTGTTGACTGCAGACAAGGCAGAGTGAGGTTATGTTGTGCCATGCTGTTGACTGCAGACAAGGCAGAGTGAGGTTATGTTGTGCCATGCTGTTGACTGCAGACAAGGCAGAGTGAGGTTATGTTGTGCCATGCTGTTGACTGCAGACAAGGCAGAGTGAGGTTATGTTGTGCCATGCTGTTGACTGCAGACAAGGCAGAGTGAGGTTATGTTGTGCCATGCTGTTGACTGCAGACAAGGCAGAGTGAGGTTATGTTGTGCCATGCTGTTGACTGCAGACAAGGCAGAGTGAGGTTATGTTGTGCCATGCTGTTGACTGCAGACAAGGCAGAGTGAGGTTATGTTGTGCCATGCTGTTGACTGCAGACAAGGCAGAGTGAGGTTATGTTGTGCCATGCTGTTGACTGCAGACAAGGCAGAGTGAGGTTATGTTGTGCCATGCTGTTGACTGCAGACAAGGCAGAGTGAGGTTATGTTAGGCCAAGATGTTGATAGCAAACAGCGAGGTAAGCTGTTGGTTGTAAAGTGAGGTTATGTTAGGTAACGTTGTAAGCATGGGGTTTAGAGTGAGGTTATGTTGGGCCAAGCTGTTGAATGCTATATATAGAGGAATGTAAGAAAAAAAGAAAATAAACTATATCAGCTGAAGGCATTGCTAGTAGAGCACCTGTAGTTCTGTGCTGTGGTATCATCTCTGGAATAACGGCCGCTCTCGGTAGCTCAGTCAGCTGAGGTACGCTTCAGAAACCGAAGTCACCGTTGGGCGTGGGTTCGAGTCCCGCATAAGGCAAGGGTTTTTATAAACGTCCTTTCACCTATCATCACTTCATAGTTCCATTATCACCTGCTCATTCATACCCCCGTATAACCTAGCTGCTGAAGATCGTTGAGCAAACAATAATCAATCCTGATCTGTAATAACCGGGAATGTCTGCGCTTGTTCCAGACGCTGGGTCCGTCGGTGTCTCTGCGCCTGAACACGGACTACACGAACAAGCGCACCAAGTTCCGCATCACGGCCGGCATGCAGCGGGACACGCCGCAGGAGGTGGAGCGGACCATGTGCGCCATCGACGAGGACCGGAAGCTGTGCCTGCAGGTGAGACACACCCCCGCGCCACTTACTCTCCTCGCGCCACCGTCCCTGTCCCGCGCCACTCACTCTCCTGCGCCACCCTATATCCCGCGCCACCCTATATCCTCCGCCACTTACTCTCCTCGCGCCACCGTCCCTGTCTCGCGCCATTCCCTCTCCCGCACCACCCTATGTCCTGCGTCACCCTATATCCTGCGCCACCCTATATCCCGCGCCACCCTGTATCCTCGCGCCATCCCATATCCTCTGCCACTCACTCTTCCGCCCCATTTACTCTCCTGCGCCACCCTATATCCCGTGTCATCCCATATTCTGCGCCACCCTGTATCCTGCGCCACTTACTCTCCTCGCGCCATCCCATATCATGTGCCACCCTATATCCCGCGCCACCCTATATCATGCGCCACCCTGTATCCTGCGCCACTTACTCTCCTCGCGCCATCCCATATCATGTGCCACCCTATATCCTGCGCCACCCTATATCCTGCGCCACCCTATATCCTGCGCCACTTACTCTCCCATGCCATTTCCTCTCCTGCGCCACCCTCCTCTCTATTGCCACCCTCACTCATGCGCCATCCCCCCTACATCAGACGTTCTTACGTATAGCTACGTTCTTATATATATATCTATGTTCGTACGTTTGTATATATGTATTTATCATATGTTTGTATATACATCCTACGTTACTGAGACGTGTGGTCGAGTGGCTTGCAGACCGTCATTCAGGAGACCAGGGTTCGATTCCCTCCATGGTCGACCATCCTGACAGGGTTTTTTGTGGTTTTCCTCTGTCATTCAGGTCAATACTGGGATGGTTCATCAACAACAGGCCACGACCGACTCCTTCCCACTATACAAAAACACCTAATAACCTTCAATCATACATCATCCACCGACGCCAATAGATCGTAGTCATCAGTACAGTGCGTCGTTAAACCAAATGTAAATAAATACATTGTACGTTCTTACATATAACTACGTTCGTATGTACATCATACGTCCGCATGTACAACATACGTTGGTAGTCGTATGTATATCCTCATTCGTATTTATATTGTACGCTCGTTCGTACATCTACGTTGGTAATAATCTCGAGCGTCTGATTGTGGCGTGTTCCAGGCGGCGGTGGTGCGCATCATGAAGGCGCGCAAGCTGCTGCGCCACAACGACCTGATCCAGGAGGTGCTGAGCTTGTCGCGCGTCACGTTCGCCCCCGCCATCAGCATGATCAAGAAGTGCATCGAGGCGCTCATCGAGAAGGAGTACATCAAGCGCACGCCCAATACCACCGACGAGTACAGCTACGTCGCCTGAGCTGCACGCACGTTCGGCCGTTTATTGGCCGCTCGTTTAACGATCGTTTATTGGTCTTTTAACGGCTATTTATCGGTCTTTTAACGTTCGTTTATCGGTCTTTCAACGGTCGATTATTGGTCTTTTAACGATCGTTAAAAGAGTCCATGGGAGTCGATTTAGCGGAATATCAGGTTTTGGTGATAACTTTTGAACGGTATGAGATATCGAAATTCTGAAAACAAGGAGAAATAGATATTTTCAATACCTTCAAGATGGTGTAAGTAATAACTGTGTTTGTCAAATAGCATAATTGTCAGGGGTATACGGCCAAAAAAATTGTATTTTCAAGCGTATACGCCTGACAATCAGGTGATGTGAGATAAATGGTTATTACTCACACCGTCTTGAAGGTATTGAAAATATCTATACTTACTCGTATTCAGAATTTCGATATCTCATACCGTTCAGAAGTTATCACCAAAAAACTGATATTCCGCTAAATCGACTCCCATGGACTCATAATCGTTTCGTTTTTTTGGTCGTTCATTGCGATAAGTTGTCAGGCGGTGCGTGCGTGTGCGTGTGCGTGATCGGGATGCGGCGGTTGGGATTCGATCAGAGAGACATCGTTATTTTCAGAGAGGACGTTTTGGAAATCGGAAGTTATTGGCGTCTTTTGTAAATGTTTTTGTTTTTTAAAAAAGCGATGATTCTATATTTTGGAATATAATATCTGTTATCGAAAATATTGGAGATCTTTTGTTCTTTTGTTTGTGTTGTAGTTGATGCTGGATTCTGTAATTGATAAATTGGCTGATTACGTGAAATTATCACGTACTCGTAATTCATCGTTGTCGTTGAAAAACTTCGAGAACGAGTTCTAGCCTTTCAAATTCTCTGTAATTGAATATTTTTTAAAGAAAAATTGAAATTATCAACAACTTTTTTCATTATTTTTAGTTTGGCAGTTCGTTTTTTTTTTTTTTTTTTTCTATTATGATCCATGTTCGGTGGAAATTTTTGGTGAGGCGAAATTCCAAAAATGAAATCAATCAAATTTTGTCGGTAATTATGTATCGAATCATTAGTCTAGTGCGTTAATGAAATAATTACAGACACAAAAAGCAAATATATTTGATTAGGAAAATAATCAAAATCATCAAATATCTATTCCATTTGACATTCTTCAGATTTTGAAAATCTTTGAAAAAGAAAAATTGAAAAAGACTTTCTGGTAATCTTTAGAATAATTTAAAATATGATCTGATTTTTTTTTCCTATAGACAAAGTCGTACGATGGTTACCTTTGCGATATCGTTTGAACTCACCGATGGTTATGAAAAGGGCGATCGCCCATCCCATTCACGTTAAGTAATAGATGCAGGTTTTTTTAAAATAATATTTGTTATGTATGCTTATTTTTCAAATGACAATTTGTTATATCTATAATTAGAGATGTGGGAATTTAGCATTAATGAAATATAGGCCTAGACTATCAAATCCAAATATTTCTCAATATTTCCCAAATACTTCCATTTTTTTTGTTTCATGGTAGGGTTTCGATTTATTTAACATCATATTCTATTCCACCATAGATTTATTTTTCTGCGTATTTAGCTACATTCAGCTGTTTCGTGAAAATACGTACGATTTTGAAGATATAGAGCTGGATCGGGTTGAATATTATTTTTTTGAATGTGTTCAAATATAAAATCAACTGAAGAAACCAAATGTCAAGTTGGAAAGAATTGTTTTCTTATTCTTCGAATAACTGTTGAAAATAAGTGTTATTCCGACAACTTTCTACTCTAAACTGCAAAGTCCGGAAGAATGTGGAATTTTCGTTGCTAATCCCGTAGTCGTTGATCTAGAGTTAGCAGCTCCTGTTTTCAGTAGTTTGTCACAAAACGCTACATTTCACATAAATATCGGCTACCAAAACCATAAATAAATGCTATATTCCTACAATTCTACTTATAATGTCTGTAAATAATTATCCTTAATTATGTGTGTTAATAATATTTATAAGTGTGGTTATGTTTGGTCAACATACAATATATTCTACCAGTGTTTTGGTCTTAGTCTTAATTTTAGTCCTTATACTAAGACTGTCAAAGACCGAAACACCGTTTAAAACTATTGTAAATCGACCATAACTAAATTACTGATAGACTAGATAACAAAATCCGAAACCTAAAAGTGAGGTTAGGTTTCGTAATTGAATTGTACGTGTTTTTTATTAGTAGAACCCATTGTCGGTGAGTATGTGACGTATATCGGTCACGTAGCGTACGGTTATAAAGATGTGATTTGTATTTATAAATTTAATTGAATTCTATTTTTTGTAATTTTTTTCTTAGAATCTACGTTGATTGGAAAATGCTTTGTACGAACGCTCTCGGTAATTTGTGTCAGCTTGAGTAATAATTCCAGGACCCTTGCCCAATCAACTACGTGCTAGGCATTGCTAGCTGCGAGAAACTTTCATTGATTAGTGTTTACTAGAGCTAAATACCATGGCGACATGTCCTGTCTTTGTATATTTTCACTGTCGTAAGCACAAAATGCAGAGTACGGAAACTATGAAGTCAAGACAAGGTCTTGGAAACTTGGGTCAAGTTGGGCGTGGGTTCGAGTCCCGCATAAGGCGTGGGTTTTTGTGAACATCATTCGTCTTGCAGTGGCTTGTTTTATCCCCAAATAACCTAGCTGTTGGTGAGGTCGTTACGCAAATAATAATCATCATCAACGGTAATCGAATACAGTAAACTCTCGTTAATTCATACGATAGTTCCAGAGTTTTGACCCGTAAGAACCATTTTGAATTTGATTGTTCAAACCTTCATCATTTAAAACTAGGACAATAGCTATCTACGATGGAAACGCAACTTCTGTTCTCCCAGCTGACGATCATCTCCAGTGCTGAGAACCTCGACGCCACCTAGATCGCCTGTATAAGCTAGCTACAGGCTCTACAGGGCTCTGATGGCCTGAGTAGTACATGTAACATTGAAACATAGCCGCCTAGATAGCTTACAAATTAGCTGAATGCCTAAGTAGTCGATCTCGGTGGCTCATGTAATCGGTTTCATAGATCCAGAACAACGTTGAACTCAGTTCCATATTCATCGTAAATAGCTATTGTCCTAGTTAAAAATTGATATATTTGGATTCACCAAAATTTGAATTAAATTCAGATTTCGTTACTTTGTTCAATTATCCTCCGAACAAACAGACTAAATACTCATTCGCTTCTCCTCCGTTGGCCCGCCGAAAATCTCAAGGTTCGAAGTTAATTTCCGACCCGTGAATACCGTGTATGTATGTATGTACATATCTATTATGCTCTCCGTTGTGAACGTGCAAATAAGTAGGCCTAGAACGGCGTCCGTAGTTCTGCGTTTCACATCTCGGCGTTGGAAACCAAGCGTTCGATGTTGTACAATACAGGAATGTTGACATTTATTTCTAACCAATAATCAAAAATTAAAAAATAAAGAAAATGTTAAAATCTGAAGGAACTGTGTATTTTTTTAAATTAGTAATACTATCATTTATCCAGTTTGTTGCAAGTAATCTAAATTGATGAAAGATTATCTGATCCAACCAACCTAATCTAAACTAATTTTTTATAACCTATAACTAACTTGATTTAATATAAATCACCAGTTATACTATAGATCTTATATATAAAAAGCTCGTGTCACATGTTAGAGCATTAACTCCTCTGAAACGGCTCGACCGAGTGTCGTGAAATTCCTCACGAACATTTGATAGGGGTTGTAGAAGGTCCTAAAGTATACGAGATCTTCCGCCAAGCTTTCTCCTATGAGCAATATTAAAAAATTGGCTCTTCAAGGACAACACCAGTAATAGCGTTGTTCAATGACATTGACGGCCTTCCTCAAGGTCTGCCGCGCTCGCCAGCATTTGCAACAGTACGCGCTAGATTCCGCCCTCCGGCACCGTATTTTTACATTAACAACCAACATTCGCTACAAATCACTTCGATGGCAGAACAACGTTTGCCGAGTCTGCTAGTAGATATATAATTATATATTACCGTGATACGTTACTTCTGCGGCCGACTAGCAACATATGCTTGTTCCGATCTCGGCGGCCATATTGGACCTTTACAAATAGCTTCTTAGCAAGGCCTTCTATATTATTACTAATTTAAATTAGATATAAATGTCCAATATGGCGGAAACTTCCTGGTTTGCAAAGCGGTCTGAAGTTACTGCCGAGACACAAGTATGTACGCCTTCTTATAACGTTCGTTGAGTAATATATATCTATGATCTAACTAACCTAAGCAACCTAACCGGACACAACCTATCTAACCTAACCTAAACTAGTGTACTTATAACCTAAAACTAACATAATTTAATCCAACTCACCAGTTCCACTATATAACAGTGACTATCAGTGCAGTTTGTAACCACCTACTTCCTAAGATTCTACATTATTAGTTTGATTATTGACAAGATAAATGTTACATTTGCATCATTCTTTAGTTACTAGGCGACTAGTATACAGGTATTTCAGATTATCAAATATATTTTCTTCCAAATTAATTTATCAATATCCATACTGTTTTACACCTGAATTATCTCAACAATGCTAGTAACATGCAGTAAGGTAATCAAGTATGCAGTGTCGTTATTGTTACTCGTAGTTCGTAGCGACACTCTCGAGGGCGCTGATTTTGACGAGCACAGGGTGATTATGAGCAGGTAAGTTTACTAGTATTACGAGGTTGGTTTCTTCAATTCGATTCGAAGTGACTAAACGGCGTAATCGCCAAACCGGAAGTAGGTTTTAAATTGGTTTTAGCAAAAGTTTGAGTTTGGATTGGATTAGTTTAAAGCTGACCTTCCATGAACGCGGTATTCGCTAAGCGTATTTTTCAGCTCGGATACCGTGCCGCCATGCGCCCACTCATCCTGATTGGTCGTTTTTCAACATGGTGGCTAAAAATCTAATCGCTTAGCGAATTAGCTAAGCGATTACCGCGCTCATGGAAGGCCAGCTTCAGATGTTTGTTTGGTCAGGTTAGTGTAGATGGGTTAGGTTCAATCAATTGTCTAGACTGGGGTGATCACGGTTACTTTAGGATGCATAGATTAGGATTATAGATTTTGTTCAACAATGTCACTGGTACCGTAGCCACTCTTATCCACTTCTAGTTCACAAGTAAATCCGCTATATCGCGACAGGCAGATGAGATCGTTGACATCTAGGTGATTTTGCGTCTGGATGTTTCAGATTCCACGGTCACCCGTTAATGAAGGGTATGTACCCGTTCATGGTCTACATCGACCCCGTGGATTGTACGGGAACGATAATAACGGAGGACTGGGTATTGTCCGCGGCTCACTGCTTCGCAGACAAGTCGTTCAAAGGTTCGGTATGTTACACCCTACAATATAACCGTCAACTTCCTATACATATATTATATATATATATATATATATATATATATATATATATATATATTTTTTTTTTAATGTTGCTTAACGACCGCACCAACAGCTAGGTTATACGGGGGTACGAATGAGCAGATAATAATGAAAGGATGAAGTGATGATAGGTGAAAGGACGTTTACAGAAACCCATGCCTTATGCGGGACTCAAACCCACGCTCAACGGTGACTTCAGTTACTACCGCTAGCGATAATTGACTTGGCCACCGGGGCGGCTACTTCCTATATTACTTGCGGGTTGAATTGCAGAATGTATTGTGGTACTGATGATGATTTTTTATCTCCACTTTTGAAAATGCCAGTGGATTGAATGATTATTTCAATAAACTATATAGGATGCCGCATTAATCGGAAATTCACAAAAGCAAAAATGTCGAAATCCTCTTGACTTTTTCCCTACACAATTGAATTTTGTAGAAAAAGAAAGGAAGATGAAGAAAATCTATAGAAGATGTTGTAATCAGAAAGAAGATTGGAAACTTTTTCCCCAACACAACTTTTTGGTTCTTCATCCCTTGAGCCCATTCATAATGCAACGCTAACGTTAACATTAACATGAACATGAAAGAACTGAGTGTTCATAATAGAAAAGGACATCAACGTTAACAATAACCAACAGCCAATCAGAAGTCTAGATTTTACGCGCTGATTCCACTGCCACCTCACACGACTACAAGCGATCGAGTCCAGGCAGTCGTTTTACTGTCGCACTCGTTTCACTTCGCTACTAGTCGTTGTTATTCGGAAATTGAAGGATTCTGATTGGCCGATTCTTACGTTTCGACAATAACGTTAACATGAAAGCTTGGAACTTGCAAGGTTTCATGTTCACGTTAATGTTAGCGTTTTTGTTAGTGTTGGTTGTGAATGGACCAACGCCATCCCATAAGGCAAACATTTCTCGCGTTAATGTTAGCGTTGCATTGTGAATGGGCCTCTGACATATCACTATAATTTTTACAATGTCTTAAATGAGATTTATATTGTATCTAACTATTCTTTTGGGGTGGTGAGATTGCCCTTGTGGTGCCCTGTTCAAATGATCTTAAACTATCTGTTTTCATTGGGAAACATTAGTTTTGTATCACGTATACGATATCAGGAAATGAAAAACTAAACTTATGGCGGGTTTCTCATTTCACTCTCTTATATGACAATTTGTTTTCCGTTTGTTTTATGTTTATGTTTGTTTACTGAGAAATAATTTTTTTCATCACGTATACGATGTAAAGAAATGAATAACTAAACTTGTGGCGGGCTGCTCATTTCACTCTCTTATATGACAATTTGTTTTCCGTTTGTTTAATGTTTGTTTCCGTTTGTCTCAGGATCTATCCGTCTCTACGCCGGTATCGTCAACCAGGACGACATATTGACGGCCCAGTTCCGTACCGCCAAGAGACACGACCACCCAAGGTACCGACATTTCAACGACACCGATCCGTTGACGAACAACGTTCCGACGTCCGACAGATTCTACGACATCACGCTGCTGAGAACTAACAGGTGACTGTACTAAAACTCAACTGAACTAATCGACAAACTGTACCAAAAACCAACTACAGTGAAACCTCTATCCATCGTTTTCCTAGGGATCATGAAAATAAAACCATCCATGCAGGAAAACGATCCATCCAGGAAAATTTAGCATTGATTATATAGAAGTGGGGTGAGACATAATGAATGATACAAGCAGGAAAACGATGGATCCGGGAACGATGCATTGAGGTTTCACTGTATACTTGAAAACTAACTGTACTAAAAACCAACTTTTCTGAAAATCAACTGATCTAAACTTCTATTTCTTCAGTAACCTGTACAGATGTCAAAGTGGGGGGGGTTGGTTCCTCCCTTTCTAAAATTTTTACCTCCAACTATATTTGGGCGCAGTGGTTAACGCGCTCGCTTTGTGTGATCCGTGAGGCGAGGGGGATTTCGGACCCGGTTCGATCCCCGCCGACGACCATCTTTACAGGGGTTTTTCATGGTTTCCCTCTCTAGTCTAGGTTAATGCTGGGATGGTTCCTACAATAAGTCGGCCATGACCGCTTCCTTCCCACTATTCTTCCCATTACCCAAGAACCTTCATCTCATCATCCCATCATCTCATTAATCATCCATCCGACGCCATTAGATCTGCGCTATCATAACAGTACGTCGTTAAACCCAATTTAGATAAATACCGGTATTAAATGTTATTCTCAAGATTACTCCTAATACCAATGCTGGTAATGTCCGGATATATCACAGAAACGGTTTATACTTATAATGTGTTCCGGACTTTTGGATACTGACAGATTTTTATCTGCGGCGAAGAAGTATGGTCACTGACAGCTCAGTCCTGGTGTCAAAGTTCATTATTTTCAATTTGAAATAATAATAAAATGGGGTGGTAAGATCGCCCTTGTGGTGCCCCGTCCAAACGATCCTACCTTTCATCTATTGCCTTGATTGAGGAACACTGATTTTGTATCAAGTTTCGATGTTATTAAAATATATATATCCCCTCGTGTTTGTCTTAGGCCTTTCTTCCTGAACGATGTGATCCGACCCGTGAAGCTGGCGTCTGGACCGCTGTGGTCGAGAGACGCCCGCTGTCGAACCGTCGGCTTCGGATTGGCCGATGGTAACGGTGACAACGCTCTCAAGTGGATACGAGTCATCGCGGGCAGCGACAGGTGTCGACAGTTCACTGTCTATGAGTACATGAACGACTACTTCGGTACGTTACGGTCGTAAACGCTGTGTTCTGATGTCTATACACATGGATAGCGTATAGTAGTGAACTGCCAGAAAGCAAGAGAAGCTGAAAAGAAGCCTTCTATAGTATACTAGGCAAACGCAGGATGTGCGTTGTACGATGAGCGAGATGTCTATATAAAGTGTAATCGAAAACTCTACAAACCTTGATCATTTGAAATGAACTTCATCCGATGTCAATGAATCTAGAAAGCCGTGACTTCGACAATGCAACATTTTTCAACTAATATTTCTATCTTTCCGATGAATAAAATACATTTATTATATTATTTTCTCCTAAACGGCTGGTCCGAATATCAAACCAAATTTTTATTCATGTATATTATTCTTGGGTTCACATTTGTGGAAAATTTGAATCATATTGAAGAGATTTAATTTTTCAATTTTTTCCGCTCAGCCAAATCTTATGGGGTTTTTAGAAACTTCTAAATGATGTTTCTCAAAATGGTCCAACCGATTAGACCTCAAAACTATACAGTTGTAAGTTGGATAAGTTCGCAAATAAAAAAAAAGTTTCATGTTGATCGGTCAAACCCTGCGACCTGTGCAGTGCTTACAAAAAAACAAAAAAAAAGAAAAAAAAAAAACGCACAGACAAAGTTCCGTAAGAGTTCAGTGAAAATCTTCGCTACGCTTATCTAATAATATAGAAGGCCTTGGACAATGGCGCTGCCTGTTAAATATTACCAGAGTGAATCTAGCCAGTCGGCCATCTTGTACCTGCAGCGAACCTGCAGCTATTACGCTACGCATATACCAACCTATGAGCGGATATTTTTTTCATGTTACTTCAGTTGACACAGGGAATAAAGACGATATTGTTTACTAGGGCCAGAAATAATTACTAGAATACCGGTACTAGAAATAATCAGCAAAATTATATTCGCCCCATTACAGATTAACTATTGAATTTCTACGGCAATATGACATCTGACAGACTTGCGCGCTGATGTTCACGCCCAAAACCAAACATAATATCTTTGTCCGTAGACAAGAAGAGATCGCTGTGGTTATCTCGGGCCACGTCAACCCCACGATCCATAGACAACTGGCAGACATATTAGGCCTAGTACACTCATCTTTTAGCTTCAGGCTTCTCTCACTGTATACGCTATCCATGTGTATAGAGATTTATTTATTTATTTTATTTATTTAGTTTTATTTAGTGCGCTAACCCCATAATCCATTGACAACTGGCAGACATATTAGGCCTAGTACACTCTTCTTTAAACTTCACGTTTCTCTCACTGGATACGCTATCCATGTGTACAGAGGTCAGTGCGCTAACCCGGTGGCTTGTCCCGCAGGTCCGCACACCGTCTGCGGAGTGAACGTGGACGAGTCTGGCAAGACGGCGTGCTACGCAGACTCGGGCGGACCGCTTATGTGCGACGGAATGCAGGTCGGAGTGCTGATAGCGGCGGCCGATCACGACCGGCAGGATCGCTGCGACTTTTATCCTCACTGCGGTTCTCCGTCGCTCGTCTACGCCTACGTCGGTGAGTACCGTTCTGTCTACGTGGCATGTTGTTGTTGTTGTTGTTGTTGAGCTACATCGGTCAGTACGGTCCATGGTCCAGAATAGAGGTCTTGGGAATAGAGGCGCTGGAAGGTGCTGCTAGTTCCACCAAAATCCGTTTGGAACGCTAGGTGATAGGAGGCCAGTCACGTTGTCCAGTTGACGTTTGACAGTTGACGTCTTGCCGCCAACAATGACGTACATGAGGTGCGTAGAGCGTGGCCCATCGGCCTCTTGTCACCTAGCGTTATGTACGGATTTTACTGGAACTAGCAGCACTGTTGGTACCAGTCGAAATAGCTTCGACACAACACCTCGATTCTAGACCACGGAGTTGTATAAATGGAGGTCTATCTCAGTGCCGAGCCGTGTACCAGAACGTGTACTTCCGGTTACTTCGAAACGGCAGCCATGTTCTTATTTCAACTGCCAGTTGGAGCTACTCCCACATTGGTAATTCAGCAAGGCCTTCTTTATTATTACATTATTTAAAAACATAGAAGGCAAGGCCTACTTTTGTAATAATATAGAAGGCTTGAATTCAGACAGTAGATATGAAACTAGTGTCGGATAGTCCTACACCTGACAACAATCAGCTTGAGCAGTGAACATGGCCGCCGTTACCCACTATTAGTTGTGATCAAGTGGGCCGAGTTTTTAGCACGGAGTTATACCTCCAGTACAATACAACTCTACGGTGGTACGGTTCTACCGGCTAATAACTAGACATGTTCTATGACGAGTGGTTCATGGGCACCCCACTATTACCTATCCTCTGACCTAACCTAACCTGTAAACGGGGTCCTAGAGAACATCAACCAATCAAATTTCTAGTCTCTTGAAGCTAACCAGGCCTAGGATGTTATTGTAAGCAGCAGTCTCTCTACTAGACAGTATCAACTAGACATGTTCTATGACCTGACCTATTGCCTAACCTGACCTGACCTAACCTGACCTGTCCTAACCTGTCCTGACATTCCCAGGCTTCTATTCCGACTGGATCCTGTCTCTAGCGGGAGACGTAAAACAGGAAGTGAACGTCAGATCTCTCCGGGAGGAACCTCCTCACGTCAAGGATATCCCGTGGATCAGATCTCGCTCGTGTCGACAATATCCGCCATCTTTCTTTTCGCTCGTCGTACTTACCTGTTGCTTGTGTTACGAGTATTTATACGTAGCTCATTAAACATCTGAATTATAAATACTACTTTGTTATTTATCATTTATTGCCTAAGAGGAAAGACTTTATTATCTAACTACGTTAGAAGTTGCAAAACTGAGCCTTCCAAGCCACGACAGAACGATGCTAGCGCGCGTATCGGAGTGAATTATTTCTTGGTAGGCCAGTTGGAATGATTTTAAACATATTTTTTCACACCCTCTTTGATTCAGATAATTATAAAAGTTTTGCATTTTCTTCGAAATAATTTATGTATAAATGTTACACAGCCTGTTTTCACACATGTTTACCTGATACGTATCTTTGTACCTGATTGTAAAATGTTTATTCTTGTATTGTATGTAGACAGTTAGGTGGAAGAGCGGTGAACCAACCGAACCTCGCCCTTTTACATTTTTGTATAATAGCTGTATGTTAATGTCAATAAAGTCAAGTCATTCAGAAAGCTTGTGAAAAACACTGTTAGATGGCGTATCTAACTGATTTTTTTACAAAATGTGACTTGTATTGTTATCGTGTACCCTTCATATATAGGGGTCCTGAATTTTACCAGAAACAAATTAGATTTCAATTTTATCGTGAGGAAAAAATTGAAATTTGATTTTTATTAATTTTTAAGTCAGTTGATACGAGTATTTATATGTATCTCATTAAACACCTGAATCACAATTACTTAATTGGTTATATGAATTGTGTGAAAGGGAAAGAGAGAACAGCAGCTTACCGAGGTTCACAAGTAGATAGGCCTGCTCGTGGTGGAGAGCCGTTGACAGAACACAGAGGTGATTTAGACACACGAGGTTTCGGCTGTTGCCTTGGTGACAGTAGAGGGATCTATACTCTAAGCTGTGACCAAGGCAACAGCTGAAACATCTAAACCTCGTGTGTCTAAATCATCTCTGTGTTCTGTCAACGGCTCTCCACCACGAGTAGGCCTATCTACTTGTGAACCTCGGTAAGCTGCTGTTCTCTCTTTACCTTCCACACAATTCATATATCAAGCCTCAGGCTATTTTCCTAGACACACCAGGGCTCAAGTTACGTTATGTTTACGTACATAATTCTTGCAGATATAGGTTATGCATGTTGGCAAGATGCCGTAATTATCTTCCTTATATATACTCTTACCAAAAGCCGCCCCCGGTGGCTAAGTCGACTATCGCTAGCGGTAGAAACTGAAGTCACTGTTGGACGTGGTTTCGAGTCCCACATAAGGCATGGGTTTTTGTAAATGTCCTTTCACCTATCATCACTTCATAGTTTCATAATCACCTGCTCATTCGTACCCCCATATAACCTAGCTGTAGGTGGAGTCGTTGATCAAACAATCAATTTTTTTTTTCAATGTTGCTTAACGACCCCACCTACAGTTAGGTGATACGGGGGTACGAATGAGCGAATGATAATGCAACTATGAAGTGATGATAGGTGAAAGGACCCGTTTACAAAAACCCATGCCTCATGCGGGACTGGAACCCACGCCTAACGGTGACTTCAGTTTCCGCTAGCGATAATTGACTTAGCCACCGGGGCGGCCAATCAATTGAATAAATTCCTACATTCCAATATAAAATCCAATCAATTATTTAATTTATTTTATTATAATTATAATATACATAATAATAATCATCAATCTGGCATATCTATAGCTATAACAGGCACGACAGGCATAAGTAGTTCGTTCTTCCGCGTCCGTCTTTCCGTCTTGGTCTCTACCGGCGCCTCATTGGTCGACTGGGCGTCGCCCCGCCCCCTGGCTCCTCCCCTTCGGTCCTCCCCCTGGTTGTTGTACGCGATGTTGGCGTACTCCTGAAGGAACGGGCACAGTCCCAGCAGGAAGTGGCAGAAGTCTTTCCGGATGCCGAACCACCCTGCGGGATAACGGGAACGGTTTATAGAAAGTTATAATACAGTGAAACCTCTATGCATCGTTTTACAGCGTTTTACATACAGCGCAGTTTTCACATTTTGGTCAAGGAAAATGAGAAGACTGTGAAATTTTAGGCAAATCAGGATTTCAAATATTGATAAGCGATGTTGAACTTGGAAGTATGTTTTTTGTAATTTGTTTCTACTATTATTCGTTAACCTGGAATCTGACAATGAAAACAATTTAACAATCGTTGCTCTATTATGCAATTATTTTCCAATATTCGTTTGGACATACCCAATTGTGAGGGTATTAATCATTGATTTCAATTTACCACAAATCTGTGTGTGTTTGTAGTTCTTGTGACATGTGTTGCCAAAGTGCACCCTATAAATCTGTTCAAGATGAAAATAATTTTGCTTTGAATCAATTAACGAGATGATGGAAAAGAAAGAGAGAAATTTTCAGCTTGATCGGGTCAGCCATTTTTAAAAAAAATATAAAACGTGCTAAATTGGTACCACTCGAAGCAGTTTTTACCCATTTTTACCCATACTATTACTATCCGCTCGTCTAACAACGCATACATTGCGTTTTCCTAGTATAGACATCTCGCTCATCACACAACGCACATTCTGCGTTTGCCCAATTATATAAGGGTACACTTTTATTTCACATCGTTTCTAACGTATTACAGAAACGGGCGTTTCCGATAGTCTGGTTCTACGTACAACGGTTCCCGCCCTTGGCCCCGAAAGACATGAGTATTAACGTGCAGTACGACAGCAGTAACGGAGACACCACCCCGATAAAACTGAGAGCAATATCCCCGTCCAGTTTGCTCGTCAGTAGGACCTGAAACACGACGGAAATAAAAAGGATTATTCGGTGTTTAAACGATCGGAATATATTGGTATGTTCAGAGGGTGCATATAACTCGAGCAGTATGATGTCTGGTTAGCAAGCTAGCAGACAGGGCTCGATTCCAACGCCTTGCTACTTCTTTAATACTGTATTGTCCCGAATATAAGCCGAGGGCTTTTCTCGAAATTGCGAGTCCAAAAGTCACCCTCGGCTTATATGCGGATCTTGGCCTAAAATCGGTCAAAAACACAGTTTGCACTAAATTTGATTGGGCGCACTACACATGCACACTCTTAACAATGGATCGGGCAGTTTTTTCCTCAACCGTCATTGTTCAGTGATGAAATGTCTCTCATGTCTGAAAATATCGTTCTTTTCAGTGTTCGTTTTTTGATTTTCGTTTTTGGTGTTCGTTTTTTTCGGTGTATCGGAGGGTAGCCGCCTAGGCCCTTGATATACCACCGAATCAACAAACAAGCACTCGGACTTGTTCGTTGTTCGAGGAGTCGAAACCTCGCGATCGAATCCGACCGGCGGCTCCCGACCCACTCGTCTCGATTCACAAGTTGACATAACCGCACTTGTTCGTAACCCGACCCGCGTTGGCGTGAACGTAGACTTACCTGGAACACGAGTATGGGTATGACGAGGAAGGTGTATCCAAGAGCCGAGTTGAAGGACGTCCTGCGCTGCTGAGCGTTGACCTCGGGAGCGCGCAGGAGGATGCCGGCGAAGATGATCGTGTAGAGCACGCCCACCAACGACAGACACATCAGGATCCACAACGGCACGAACACCACCTGCGCAAACAAACATCGTTAGCAGTTGTTATGATCTAGAGGTAGAGGGTCCCGAAATCAATACAAACACAATCAACTTTTAAAATAATAAGTATAATCTTCAATTGTTAGACGAGCTTTAGCGAGGATTCAATTTGACATACTGAAAAAAATTGGTGTTCGTTTTTTTTTTTTTCTTATGTTTTTTTGTCGGTTCTCCACAGGTCAAACGGCTACAGCTATCAACTTCGAACTTTTTTCCAATATGGTTCCTCATCTAACTTAGATCTGTATAGTTTTGTGGAATTATCGGGGGGTAACTTTTTTTTTTATGAATTTTAGAAATTTCTTAAATACCCATTAGAATAACATGGCGGAAAAAAAAAAGATATATATTTTCCCCAAAAAATGAAATTTTGCGTGAAGTTGAATTACATTTTCATACACATTTCTAAAAATTTTCAGCTTGATCGGGTCAGCCATTTTGAAGAAAAAACATAAAATGTGCTAAATTGGTACCACTCGAAGCAGTTCTTAACCAATACTACCCATACTATTACTATCCGCTCGTCTAACAACGCATATACGGCGTTTTCCTAGTTAGTAATTAGTAACGGCACTCGACTCGACTCACCTCCCAGCTCCACGATATGAAATCGTCAAGTTTTAACGCTAAGAATATGAACTGTAACACGTTCACCGAGCAGAACAACTCCAACTGAAACAAAATGCAAACTATTAAACGTACAGCAGACGACATTCTTCAAGGTCAATCTCAGTACCGACGCAAAATAACAAAGCATCGAGCCTTTATGGCTACTCAACGTGGTAGGCCTATTGTATTACTGGACCCGGCACGTATTAAGGCACGTTGAGCTGTTGGCTGCATTGTCTTGTCAGACCTTGACGAGTAGGCGGGCCATATGACGATCGCGCGTCATCGGCACTAGCCGAGTAGACACGATCGTGAGGCCCCTCTCAACGGTTTCTCACACGCAGTTGGCATAGCTTCCTCACGCGCGCAATACGAAATTGACTAAATTCTAACTCGGAAGAGTGATGATTTATGTGGAAAAGGAGATAAACCCTTTTTTCAATTGTTGATCTAAAAGTTTGGGGGTCGGCTTATATTCGGGACAATACGGTAATAGGTAGAGACATGTGAATATAGCTTCTATTTTTTCTTTTTATAGCATTTTGAATTGGAAAAGTAGCATTTTGGTGCATCTATTATTTTGAAACGTCGTGTTTTGTAGCGCAAAAATGTTCTGTAGCGTAACAACAATATCGTACTGATAAAACCATTACATAACGTAAAATTGCACACAAGAGAAACACATCAATTGATGTTTTCAGACAAATTTTGTGCACCACCAGGTTATATCCACGCCTGCATTTTCAGCTGCTTTTTGGGTTTCGAAATTCCCAACTAATTTCACTCTTTTACATCTCAATTAATATAATTTTCAAGAAAATGGCATCTATAATGCATTTATGCTGAATATAGCGTATATATAGCAGATACGCTTTAAAAAAAACGGAATCAGACATTTATAGCATCTTGTCGCCATTTCAAAAACATGATCAAACAACAACAAATGCATTGAAACATGAAGATATACTAGAAAAACATGTATTGAAGCACTTTTCGATTTCATCGCTTTTATAACAATTGCTATTTTTACATGTCTCTAGAATAGGGTATTCGATAGTAGTAAACTGTACGTAGACTCACCTCGAAAGATCTGTCGTGTTTCACAGCCCAAATACAAACGGCTATCGATACGATCGATATAAATATCAACGGAATAAAAACGAGGATCCATAGATGTCGAAACGATTCTAGTTTGTCACATACTAAAAGCTCGAACATGAGTAATATGAGATGAAGCGCTAAGCTTATTAACATGGCTTTATAATGGACGTACGCTTCACCTTCGCACCTGTCAAAACAAAACATAACCTATAAATCTGATAAATGGCTACAAATGTGGTATATTTATTTTAGGTAATTATTAGATGAGCGTAGCGAAGATTTTCACTGAACTCTTATGGAACTTTGTGCGTTTTTTTTTTTTTTTTTTTTTTTTTTTTGTAAACACTGCACAGGTCGCAGGGTTTGACCGATCGACATGAAACTTTTTTTTTTTATATGCAAACTTATCCAACTTAGAACTGTATAGTTTTGAGGTCTAATTGGTTGGACCATTTTTGAGAAACATCATTTAGAAGTTCCTAAAAACCCCATGAGATTTGGCTGAGCGGATAAAATTGAAAAATTAAATCTCTTCAATATGATTCAAATTTTCCACAAATGTGAACACAAGAATAATATACATGAATAAAAATTTGGTTTGATATTCGGACCAGCCGTTTTGGAGAAAATAATATAATAAATGTATTTTATTCATCGGAAAGATAGAAATATTAGTTGAAAAATGTTGCATTGTCGAAGTCACGGCTTTCTAGATTCATTGACATCGGATGAAGTTCATTTCAAATGATCAAGGTTTGTAGGGTTTTCGATTATACTTTATACAGACATCTCGCTCATCGTACAACGCACATCCTGCGTTTGCCTAGTGTATTATAAATAGGGAACTCGCCTATACGTTCTCTATAATACATATTTACCATATTTTACAAAGTTGTATTGAATGAAAATACTTCATCATGCCAAATGATGTTTTCTAGGGATCTCCTTAAGACTCTTGATTATTATTAATTGATATTTTAATAGTGTTATTTAAAGAAGCTCCATGGCTTTGGTATCAGAGCTTACTCTTAACTTTTTGATCGTTATAATTTTTTCTCAACATCCTTTAGGCTTACTGGTACAGGATCTATCTTTTTAGTTCTATGGTATGTTGTTCATACTTATTGTATCAATTAAGTATGTATAATTATAAAAATGAAGCTGTCTATACTACTTGTAATCCACTACTCTAAAAACAGACTAAGAATCTATCTCCAATAATGAAGATATTTCATAGGGAAAGAGAAATTTCAATTGACTCAATGTTTTGTTCACTATTTTCAACATACAATTTCTGATGCCAAGATTCGGGCCTAGCGTACCATACAAGTGACAATTTCTTTCCTATTGATAGACGTTTTACAAGCAAGTACTTACCTAAAATGTGGGTATCGCCACCACACGTAGCTACCGACTGTAGCTCCCGCTATGACCATACACTTCCAAAACCATATCGGTATAAAAACTGTCCAATAACTCCATTGCACAGTGCCATCCAGTCGTAGTGCGAACAGTGCGGTGAAAATCATCAAACACAGGTGAACGAGAAACTTGCTGAAATTCAACATCTTGATCAAGATCTTGATTAAATAGAAATAGAACAAATGACTCAAACATGTGTAAATGAAACAGTAAAATAGGCATATAAAATACAATAGAAACTAGGATTAGGGGCCTAGAAATTGATGACCCTGGTAGGCCTGGGGGCTGCAATTTGGTCTAGGCCTATAGAAAACGATAGTCTACCTTGGATTGAAATCTTGAAATAATGTTTGTAAATTCATTTTTGTGTGTGATGTGTGCCGGCGGTTACACTATAAGTGCTAAGGTGTTTTATAAATCATGACAGTAAACATGATTTTTTTGCAATGTTTATGTAAGCAAACGCCATTGCGAATGTGGTTTATGATCTACTTTGCGATCAGCTGTCTGCTATGGGTGACATGCGTGAAATTGATGCGCGATGGAATTTTTGACAGTAGAAATGAAAACAAAATGAAATTTATATTGTAATATACGATTTTTACGAAAATTTTTGAGAACTGAAAAATTTTAAAAATTCAATCGATTCAGTAGATGTGAATTAAAATTCCTATTATGGACAAAGTATTCTGAATAATTGACAGTTTGACTATCTTTCACATCGGCGGCCATTAGTAACTTCCGCCTGAGTTTAGGCGACGCCATATCCGCCTAAGTTCTTTCGTGCATTTCTACCCATAAACATGGCTGTAGGAAAGAATAAGGGACTCATACGAGGAGGCAAGAAGGGATTAAAGAAGAAGATGTAAGTTTTCTCAATATAGTTTCTATAACTATGAATATTTTCCCCATCTACTGTCGTCCTCGTAAAATGTCAGTGAAGCCCGATGTTTTAGATTATTCCAGATGAAAATAGCGGTTCTATTTCACCGTCTCTGTCGCATGCGGATTTATCACGTAGGCTCACTTGACAAAACCAACAAATTCTCGACCTATTCCTTCATCTATTCATTTTACACTAACCAGTATTGTTGCATATGGTCAGCTATTTTATGTTTAGTGTACGTCTGTGTATTTGATAGTCATAGGCCTACAGATAAAATCAATTTGGTCGTTTCTGACATGACCTAACAAATGCGTAGACTTTTGCCTTGAACATAGGGCTAGGCCTAGACCTAATCAATTGCAATGTATCGTTAGGTCCCTACTGCCTTTAGCCTAGGCAAGGTATAGCAGTAACTAAAGTAAGCAAGGAATTATTCTAGGCGCAACAAACTTTTCAACAAATATAAGACTAGACCCAGGTGTAGGTGTAGGCATAGAGTCTAGGCCTAGTCCTATGAAAAAAAACTGAAGTGATACACTGAGCAGTCTAGACATAGTTTGTTACGAACTCAGCTCATTATTCGATTCATGTTTTATAAGTAATTGCTGTACTTGGCATTGTAGACCTACGTACATGGATGCGCCAATATTACTGACTGGTGAATCATTTGCTAGCTCCCTGAACTGGCCTTCAGTAGACCGGGATTCAATCCCTGCCTTTTTTTATGTGGTTTCTCTCTGTTGTCATTAAATGATATGCCAGGCCTTGAATGTTTCCTTCCCCCTGTCACTATAAACGTAATCAAGTAGGCCTAGGCTTAGGATGTCATTCATCATCAACCATTACCAATAGACATTACGTTGTGTCAGTTAAAACTAATATAGGCCTAAATAAAAATACTTCAATTGGCAATTGTCTGTTTCAGCGTCGATCCTTTCACGAGGAAAGATTGGTACGATGTCAAAGCCCCCAGCATGTTCGCCACCCGACAGGTTGGTAAGACCTTAGTCAACAGGACCCAAGGAACAAGTAAGTCGACATTTTACAAACAAATAACCTTGGACTATTTATGATGTCTTGTCCAGATTTGCTGAGCTCGAGGAAGCTACAATGATAGGCCTACCATAGACTACACAATGATCGGTGTGCTTTGAGCTGGTAGAGTAAGGGTTAGGTGAGGCTGTATTTCATTTGTATTCGTCATTTAACTGGTACACAATGTGGCCTCATGAAATGTTTTTCTGAAATTGAAAGCATGAATAAAATCTCACATTTCATGGCTACTTATTTTATATGACTGGAGATGTATAGAACGCGTAGGCCTATGCACATTGTCTTCTAGTTTTGATGCGTTTGATATTTGTATATATTTTCGGTAATTTGGTGTTACTTGGTACCAAGTGGTGGGCTAGCTGGTCAAGGTTGGTGTCCTAACCTTGAAAGATGGCTGACTGTGATCAATGTCCAGTGATGTGAGCTGAGAATATTCTCCAAAAGATTATGCTCAAATATCTCGAGCATAATTTGAAAAATATTATTCTCAACTATATTTCCAGTGCAATAAACATATTGACAATTAAAAAGACTTATTCCGTCAAATTTTCATATGTCAAAATGAAATGTCGAATTTTACATTTTGTACATGGTAACCCGTCAAGTTACGGGTTACCATGTACCTGCCAAACAAAATGTCATGTTCATTAATTATTTTGTAAACGCAGGCATAATTGAAAATATATGTGTCAAATTACGAGATACCTTCAATTTTTCTGCCAAATATAAGTTTATTTATTAGCAAGATTAATTTAAAATAGTTGACGGCTGTCAAATTACGAGTTACCGTCCATGTTCCTGCCATGACCACCCGACTCACATCTCCCCCTCAGAGATTGCGTCCGAGGGCCTCAAGAACCGCGTCTTCGAGGTCTCCCTCGCCGACCTCCAGAACGACAACGATGCCGAGCGATCGTTCCGCAAGTTCCGCCTCATCTGCGAGGACGTCCAGGGCAAGAACTGCCTGACCAACTTCTACGGCATGGACTTAACGACCGACAAGCTGCGCTCGATGGTCAAGAAGTGGCAGACGATGATCCAGGCCTTCACCGACGTCAAGACGACCGACGGATACACGCTGCGCATGTTCTGCATCGGATTCACCCAGAAGGACCCGATGTCCACCAAGAAGACGTGCTACGCTCAGTCGTCGCAGGTAAGAACGCGCTTCGGTAGCTTGTTTTAGTGAGGTTAGGTTATGACGTGTGGTTATTTATCTTTCAACTGCTACATACGCTACATGTCACCGGTTATGGGTGCGTTAACTTTTGTTTCTAACCACGTGGAAATTGTTTTTGTGCACTTGCGTGCGGTGAGGTAAGGGTCACTATAAATGTGCCTCGTTTTCAAATTTGTAGTTACATAACCGCACTTTTTTGTAACTCGCTCGTCTGTGTCTAATCGCAGCCGGGCACGAACTCGGTGCCAGATGAAACTTCGGAGGATTCGCTAACACCGATAGGTCGCTCAGCGGCCAATGATTGGGGTTTGATAGTAACCTTTGAACAAGCGTTTCCGTCGTGACTCTAATTATATCGCGTTTAGAGCTAGTTGCAAAAATGACAGTTTTTTCCATGGTTTCCCTCTGTAGTCCAGGCTAATGCCTGGATGGTTCTTACAATATAGGCGGCGACCGCTTCCTTCCCACTATCCTTCCCATTACCCAAGAAACCATCATCCCATCATCTCATTAATCATCCATCCGACGCCATCAGATCTGCGCTATCATAACAGTGTGTCTTGAACCCCATTATCTAAAACAAAATTAATCATTCTTATTATCAATTTAAACGCAAGCTAGTTATAAGTGAACATAACCGCACTTGTTCGTAACTCGCTCGTCTGTGTCTAATCTCAGCCGAGCCCGAACTCGGTGCCAGATGAACCCTCGGAGGATTCGCTAACACTGATAGGTCGCTCTGCGGCCAATGATTGGGGTTTGATAGTAACCTTTGAACAATACTATGTTTTCTCCTGTTTATTTCATATTTATCAATTTGAACGCAAGCTACTTATAAGTGAACATAACCGCACTTGTTCGTAACTCGCTCGTCTGTGTCTAATCGCAGCCGAGCACGAACTCTGTGCCAGATGAACCCTCGGAGGATTCGCTAACACTGATAGGTCGCTTGGTGGCCAATGATTGGGGTTTGATAGTAACCTTTGAACAATACTATGTTTTCTCCTGTTACATGATAGTTATAAGTGAACATAACCGCACTTGTTCGTAACTCGCTCGTCTGTGTCTAATCGCAGCCGAGCCCGGACTCGGTGCCAGATGAACCCTCGGAGGATTCGCTAACACTGATAGGTCGCTTGGTGGCCAATGATTGGGGTTTGATAGTAACCTTTGGACAATACTATGTTTTCTCCTGTTTATTTCATATTTGACTACTGTTTTCAAAACAATTTTTCGTTCGGTACATTTCTTTGTCTTCAAAACGTCTATATTAATATCTCTGCGATAATTGACTTGGCCACCGGGGCGGCGCAAATGTGTTCCTACTCACTCTCGCTATTTCAGTAGTTTGCAATGAAATTTGAAAAGAAGTGCTGAAGGAAAGAATGTAAATGATTATAACCACTTCGAATAATTTGATAAGTCTCTCAGTATTAATTATTAAAACATACTATCAATCTAGCACAAAAAAATCTCAAAATTATGAGAAAATAGCTGTCAATGTCAATAGCTGTACGCTCATCTTATAAGGCCTCTGGCTGTTTTCCTGTACACCCCAAATTTTAATTGAATCATTAACCTTGGCTGTCGGTGGGGTCGTTACGCACCGTTGTAAAAGTGTATCCCAATTTATTGCATCGTCGGCGTTGCAATGCTGTCGCGTGTTATGCACTTGGGAGAAATGGACTTGCCTGCGTTGTTACTGTGGTGATCTGTTACATACTTCACCACGATACATTGCTTGCATACACTCGGCTGTAGTTCAGACGTAGCGTTAGTGATATAACGACAGACTTATTATAACATGTAGGTGTACCAATCGCGTCTTCCAAGTGAAATATTTCCGGGTCAGAATCTGAAACCATGGTCTTTGCCTGTAGCGCAGCTATTGCTTTTATATGGAACAACATGAAACAACAAGGTTATACCGTACTAAGAAGTGTATCCCAATTAATTGCACCGTCGGCGTCGCAGTGCTGTCGCGTGTTATACGCTTGGGAGACATAGACTTGCCTGCGTTGTTACCGTGGCAATCTGTTACATACTTCACCACGCTACATTGCTTGCATACACTCGGCTGTAGTTCAGACGTAGCCATAGTTATATAACAACAGACTTATTATAATATGGAGAAGGTGTGCCAATCGCGTCTTCCGAGTGCAATATTTCCGGGTCAGAATCTGAAACCATTGTCCCGTTTGCCTATAGCGCAGCTATCGCTTTTATATCGTACAACATGAAACAACGATGCTTAACAATGTTATACTGAGAAGTGTATCCCAATTTATTGCATCGTCGGCGTTGCAATGCTGTCGCGTGTTATGCACTTGGGAGAAATGGACTTGCCTGCGTTGTTACCGTGGTGATCTGTTACATACTTCACCACGCTACATTGCTTGCATACACTCGGCTGCGGTTCAGACGTAGCTTTAGTGATATAACGACAGACTTATTATAATATGAAGGTGTGCCAATCGCGTCTTCGGAGTGCAATATTTCCGGGTCAGAATCTGAAACCATGGTCCCATTTGCCTATAGCGCAACTATCGCTTTTATATGGAACAACATGAAACAACAATGTTATATCGTACTAAGAAGTGTATCCCAATTTATTGCATCGTAGCGTTGCAATGCTGTCGCGTGTTATGCACTTGGGAGAGATGGACTTGCCTGCGTTGTTACCGTGGTGATCTGTTACATACTTCACCACGCTACATTGCTTGCATACACTCGGCTGCGGTTCAGACGTAGCGTTAGTGATATAACAACAGACTTATTATAATATGAAGGTGTGCCAATCGCGTCTTCGGAGTGCAATATTTCCGGGTCAGAATCTGAAACCATGGTCCCATTTGCCTATAGCGCAACTATCGCTTTTATATGGAACAACATGAAACAACAATGTTATATAGTACTATGAAGTGTATCCCAATTTATTGCATCGTAGCGTTGCAATGCTGTCGCGTGTTATGCACTTGGGAGAGATGGACTTGCCTGCGTTGTTACCGTGGTGATCTGTTACATACTTCACCACGCTACATTGCTTGCATACACTCGGCTGTAGTTCAGACGTAGCCATAGTTATATAACAACAGACTTATTATAACATGTAGGTGTACCAATTGCGTCTTCCAAGTGGGAGTGGACTATTTGCGGGTCAGAATCTGAAACCATGGTCCCGTTTGCCTATAGCGCAGCTATCGCTTTTATATCGTACAACATGAAACAACAATGCTCAACAATGTTATACTAAGAAGTGTATCCCAAAATTTCACACGCCGTGTGTTGTACTGTCGCTCAGGTGCGCGCGATCCGCAAGAGGATGATCGAGATCATCACCCGCGACGTCACTTCCAGCGACCTGAAGGAGGTTGTCAACAAGTTGCTGCCTGACTCGATCGCCAAGGACATCGAGAAGGCGTGCCAGGGCATCTACCCCCTACATGACGTATACATTCGCAAGGTAACGACCCTCTGGCCTGGTGGGACTTTCATTTTTTATCGATTTTAGTTTTTACATTTTTTTTTCGTTCAATTTTTTTTCGTAATTTTCCGTAATTTTTTTTTTTTGTTTTCACATTTTTTTTTCCCAAGTGTATACTTAATTTTGAAAGTCAAACAAACTGATGAAGATGAATTTCTCGATTTGTGTAAGCACCGTTAGTGTTGGTGCCAGGGCATCTATCCCCTGCACGACGTATACATTCGCAAGGTAATGCCCCCGTCCTAGTGGTACTTTCGTGGTAACAACTTGACGTTTCAGTCTACACATAATTTTGTATTTATTTTTCAATTTTTTCGATTTGCGTCTCTTTTCGTTTTTTTTTCATTTACCGTGATTTTTCAACTTACTGTGTTTTTTGGGATTTCCGTTTTTTTTTCATTTCTCGCGATTATTTTTCTAAATTTTATTCTTCGATTTTTCTTTGTTTTTCCCTGATTTTCTTTTTCTTTTTTTATTATTTTTCAAAGGGTACACCTGATTTTTTTAGTTGTCAACCTCTCATTTAGTGTATGTATTGTGAGAAAAGTAAAAAGAGAACAGCAGCTCACCGAGGTTCACAAGTAGATAGGCCTACTCGTGGTGGAGAGCTGTTGATAGAACACAGAGATGATTTAAACACAATGTTTCATCTGTGTTCTGTCAACTGCTCTCCACCATGTGTAGGCCTATCTACTTGTGAACCTCGGTAAGCTGCTATTATTTCTTTCCCTTTCAACCAATTCATATATTAGGCCTCGGGCTATTTTCCTCGACACCATATGTTAAATATGGTGAATCATCAATAACCTCGGCTGTCGGTGGGGTCGTTACGCACCGTTGTAAAAGTGTATCCCAATAACTCACACCGTCAGCGTCGCAGTGCTGTCGCGTGTTATACGCTTGGGAGACATGGACTTGCCTGCGTTGTTACCGTGGCGATCTGTTACATACTTCACCACGCTACATTGCTTGCATACACTCGGCTGCGGTTCAGACGTAGCGTTAGTGATATATCGACAGACTTATTATAATATGAAGAAGGTGTACCAATCACGTCTTCGGAGTGAAATATTTCCGGGTCAGAATCTGAAACCATTGTCCCGTTTGCCTGTAGCGCAGCTATCACTTTTATATCGTACAACATGGAACAACAATGTTATACTGAGAAGTGTATCCCAATTAAGTGCATCGTCAGCGTCGCAGTGCTGTCGCGTGTTATACGCTTGGGAGACATGGACTTGCCTGCGTTGTTACCGTGGCGATCTGTTACATACTTCACCACGTTACACTGCTTGCCCACACTCGGCTGCGGTTCAGACGTAGCGTTAGTGATATATCGACAGACTTATTATAACATGTAGGTGTACCAATCGCGTCTTCCAAGTGAAATATTTCCGGGTCAGAATCTGAAACCATTGTACGGTTTGCCTGTAGCGCAGCTATCGCTTTTATATGGAACAACATGAAACAACAATGTTATATCGTACTAAGAAGTGTATCCCAATTAATTGCATCGTCGGCGTTGCAATGCTGTCGCGTGTTATGCACTTGGGAGACATGGACTTGCCTGCGTTGTTACCGTGGTGATCTGTTACATACTTCACAACGCTACATTGCTTGCATACACTCGGCTGTAGTTCAGACGTAGCGTTAGTGATATATCGACAGACTTATTATAACATGTAGGTGTACCAATCGCGTCTTCTAAGTGAAATATTTCCGGGTCAGAATCTGAAACCATTGTCCCGTTTGCCTGTAGCGCAGCTATCGCTTTTATATCGTACAACATGAAACAACAATGCTCAACAATGTTATACTGAGAAGTGTATCCCAATTCAAAGCACCGTCAGCGTCGCAGTGCTGTCGTATGTTATACGCTTGGGAGACATGGACTTGCCTGCATTGTTACCGTGGTGATCTGTTCCATACTTCACAATGCTACATTGCTTGCATACACTCGGCTGTAGTTCAGACGTAGCGTTAGTGATATATCGACAGACTTATTATAACATGTAGGTGTACCAATCGCGTCTTCGGAGTGAAATATTTCCGGGTCAGAATCTGAAACCATTGTCCCGTTTGCCTGTAGCGCAGCTATCGCTTTTATATGGAACAACATGAAACAACAATGTTATATCGTACTAAGAAGTGTATCCCAATTAATTGCATCGTCGGCGTTGCAATGCTGTCGCGTGTTATACGCTTGGGAGACATGGACTTGCCTGCGTTGTTACCGTGGTGATCTGTTACATACTTCACAACGCTACATTGCTTGCATACACTCGTCTGTAGTTCAGACGTAGCGTTAGTGATATATCGACAGACTTATTATAACATGTAGGTGTACCAATCGCGTCTTCCAAGTGAAATATTTCCGGGTCAGAATCTGAAACCATGGTCCCGTTTGCCTGTAGCGCAGCTATCGCTTTTATATCGTACAACATGAAACAACAATGTTATACTGAGAAGTGTATCCCAATTACTCACACCGTCAGCGTCGCAGTGCTGTCGCGTGTTTTTTCTTGGGAGACATGGACTTGCCTGCGTTGTTACCGTGGCGATCTGTTACATACTTCACCACGCTACACTGCTTGCATACACTCGGCTGCGGTTCAGACGTAGTGTTAGTGATATATCGACAGACTTATTATAACATGTAGGTGTACCAATCGCGTCTTCCAAGTGAAATATTTCCGGGTCAGAATCTGAAACCATTGTACGGTTTGCCTGTAGCGCAGCTATCGCTTTTATATGGAACAACATGAAACAACAATGTTATATCGTACTAAGAAGTGTATCCCAATTAATTGCATCGTCGGCGTTGCAATGCTGTCGCGTGTTATGCACTTGGGAGACATGGACTTGCCTGCGTTGTTACCGTGGTGATCTGTTACATACTTCACAACGCTACATTGCTTGCATACACTCGGCTGTAGTTCAGACGTAGCGTTAGTGATATATCGACAGACTTATTATAACATGTAGGTGTACCAATCGCGTCTTCTAAGTGAAATATTTCCGGGTCAGAATCTGAAACCATTGTCCCGTTTGCCTGTAGCGCAGCTATCGCTTTTATATCGTACAACATGAAACAACAATGCTCAACAATGTTATACTGAGAAGTGTATCCCAATTCAAAGCACCGTCAGCGTCGCAGTGCTGTCGTATGTTATACGCTTGGGAGACATGGACTTGCCTGCATTGTTACCGTGGTGATCTGTTCCATACTTCACAATGCTACATTGCTTGCATACACTCGGCTGTAGTTCAGACGTAGCGTTAGTGATATATCGACAGACTTATTATAACATGTAGGTGTACCAATCGCGTCTTCGGAGTGAAATATTTCCGGGTCAGAATCTGAAACCATTGTCCCGTTTGCCTGTAGCGCAGCTATCGCTTTTATATGGAACAACATGAAACAACAATGTTATATCGTACTAAGAAGTGTATCCCAATTAATTGCATCGTCGGCGTTGCAATGCTGTCGCGTGTTATACGCTTGGGAGACATGGACTTGCCTGCGTTGTTACCGTGGTGATCTGTTACATACTTCACAACGCTACATTGCTTGCATACACTCGTCTGTAGTTCAGACGTAGCGTTAGTGATATATCGACAGACTTATTATAACATGTAGGTGTACCAATCGCGTCTTCCAAGTGAAATATTTCCGGGTCAGAATCTGAAACCATGGTCCCGTTTGCCTGTAGCGCAGCTATCGCTTTTATATCGTACAACATGAAACAACAATGCTCAACAATGTTATACTGAGAAGTGTATCCCAATTCAAAGCACCGTCAGCGTCGCAGTGCTGTCGTATGTTATACGCTTGGGAGACATGGACTTGCCTGCATTGTTACCGTGGTGATCTGTTCCATACTTCACAATGCTACATTGCTTGCATACACTCGGCTGTAGTTCAGACGTAGCGTTAGTGATATATCGACAGACTTATTATAACATGTAGGTGTACCAATCGCGTCTTGGGAGTGAAATATTTCCGGGTCAGAATCTGAAACCATTGTCCCGTTTGCCTGTAGCGCAGCTATCGCTTTTATATGGAACAACATGAAACAACAATGTTATAACGTACTAAGAAGTGTATCCCAATTAATTGCATCGTCGGCGTTGCAATGCTGTCGCGTGTTATACGCTTGGGAGACATGGACTTGCCTGCGTTGTTACCGTGGTGATCTGTTACATACTTCACAACGCTACATTGCTTGCATACACTCGTCTGTAGTTCAGACGTAGCGTTAGTGATATATCGACAGACTTATTATAACATGTAGGTGTACCAATCGCGTCTTCCAAGTGAAATATTTCCGGGTCAGAATCTGAAACCATGGTCCCGTTTGCCTGTAGCGCAGCTATCGCTTTTATATCGTACAACATGAAACAACAATGTTATACTGAGAAGTGTATCCCAATTACTCACACCGTCAGCGTCGCAGTGCTGTCGCGTGTTTTTTCTTGGGAGACATGGACTTGCCTGCGTTGTTACCGTGGCGATCTGTTACATACTTCACCACGCTACACTGCTTGCATACACTCGGCTGCGGTTCAGACGTAGCGTTAGTGATATATCGACAGACTTATTATAACATGTAGGTGTACCAATCGCGTCTTCCAAGTGAAATATTTCCGGGTCAGAATCTGAAACCATTGTACGGTTTGCCTGTAGCGCAGCTATCGCTTTTATATGGAACAACATGAAACAACAATGTTATATCGTACTAAGAAGTGTATCCCAATTAATTGCATCGTCGGCGTTGCAATGCTGTCGCGTGTTATGCACTTGGGAGACATGGACTTGCCTGCGTTGTTACCGTGGTGATCTGTTACATACTTCACAACGCTACATTGCTTGCATACACTCGGCTGTAGTTCAGACGTAGCGTTAGTGATATATCGACAGACTTATTATAACATGTAGGTGTACCAATCGCGTCTTCTAAGTGAAATATTTCCGGGTCAGAATCTGAAACCATTGTCCCGTTTGCCTGTAGCGCAGCTATCGCTTTTATATCGTACAACATGAAACAACAATGCTCAACAATGTTATACTGAGAAGTGTATCCCAATTCAAAGCACCGTCAGCGTCGCAGTGCTGTCGTATGTTATACGCTTGGGAGACATGGACTTGCCTGCATTGTTACCGTGGTGATCTGTTCCATACTTCACAATGCTACATTGCTTGCATACACTCGGCTGTAGTTCAGACGTAGCGTTAGTGATATATCGACAGACTTATTATAACATGTAGGTGTACCAATCGCGTCTTCGGAGTGAAATATTTCCGGGTCAGAATCTGAAACCATTGTCCCGTTTGCCTGTAGCGCAGCTATCGCTTTTATATGGAACAACATGAAACAACAATGTTATATCGTACTAAGAAGTGTATCCCAATTAATTGCATCGTCGGCGTTGCAATGCTGTCGCGTGTTATACGCTTGGGAGACATGGACTTGCCTGCGTTGTTACCGTGGTGATCTGTTACATACTTCACAACGCTACATTGCTTGCATACACTCGTCTGTAGTTCAGACGTAGCGTTAGTGATATATCGACAGACTTATTATAACATGTAGGTGTACCAATCGCGTCTTCCAAGTGAAATATTTCCGGGTCAGAATCTGAAACCATGGTCCCGTTTGCCTGTAGCGCAGCTATCGCTTTTATATCGTACAACATGAAACAACAATGTTATACTGAGAAGTGTATCCCAATCACTCACACCGTCAGCGTCGCAGTGCTGTCGCGTGTTTTCTCTTGGGAGACATGGACTTGCCTGCGTTGTTACCGTGGTGATCTGTTCCATACTTCACAACGCTACATTGCTTGCATACACTCGGCTGTTCGACTAACGAGGGCAGCTTATAAATGTTCAAACCAAGTGAATGTATAATGCACGCCATAGATTATACAACCACCTAGGGGAGTGTCATATCCTAAAGTTGTGCAAAGGAATAAACTAGGAAAACGCCTTATATGCGTTGTGAGATGAGCTTGGAAGTATGGAGATGTAGAGTTAAGCTGGGCTTCCATACCAAACGGTATGCGATTCGGACACCGGAATCCGATTTCGTAATGCGATTTTCAGACTGCCATCGTAAGAGTAGATATAGAGCCTCATGAGTTCAGGAATATAAATAACTTCAGAGTTGGGATAAAGAGACTGTACAATAGGAATTAAGAAGAAACACACACAACTTCCGGTCATATCGCAATCCGAAATCGCAAAAAGTAGAGCCGAGCTCGATAATCGAGAGTCGCATCGGACTCGTCCCTGATTGGTCCGATTTTCAACATCCGTTATCGCAATCCGAATAACGCAGGTATGGAAGGCCAGCATTAAGAACATTTGGTCAGCTCAATGTACATATACAGGCCATGGATCACTTCAAAGGTTTAGAAACCGCGGCTGTCTGCTGGTATATGGACCTTGGTTTCCCAACAATGGTACCAGTGCCTTCTTCATATCCATTACAGATTTTAATCGTTTTAATTTATTGGTGACACTTGTTGCTCACATTTAATAGTTCCTTAATTGCTTTTATTGATGTGTAAAAAAAGTACATCAAAAATGCGTTTTCTTCGTTATTTCACATCCGATTGTTCCGTAAATCGCTTGAAATATTTATGATAGTTGCCCAAAATTTTTCGGTATATGGAATGAAAATCTTCGCTACGCTCACCTAATAATAACTAAGCAAACGCAGGATGTGCGTTGTACGATGAGCGAGATGTCTATATAAAAAATAATCTGAAACTCTACAAACCTTGATCATTTGAAATGAACTTCATCCGATGTCAATGAATCTAGAAAGCCGTGACTTCGACAATGCAACATTTTTCAACTAATATTTCTATCTTTTCGATGAATAAAATACATTTATTATATTATTTTCTCCAAAACGGCTGGTCCGAATATCAAACCAAATTTTTATTCATGTATATTATTCTTGTGTTCACATTTGTGGAAAATTTGAATCATATTGAAGAAATTGTATTTTTCATTTTTTTCCGCTCAGCCAAATCTTATGGGGTTTTTAGAAACTTCTAAATGATGTTTCTCAAAAATGGTCCAATCGATTAGACCTCAAAACTACACAGTTCTAACTTGGATAAGTTTGCATATAAAAAAAAGTTTCATGTCGATCGGTCAAACCCTGCGTGTGCAGTGTTTACAAACAAACAAAAAAACGCACAGACAAAGCTCCGTAAGACTTGAGTGAAAATCTTCGCTACGCTCATCTAATTACGAACTAACCCGCCCTCGCTCCTCGTGTCCACAGGTGAAGGTACTGAGGAGGCCCCGATTCGACCTGGCAAAACTACTCGAGCTGCACGGAGACGGAGGAAAGGGAAGGGAGGGAGTGGAACCCGGAACGACAATAGATCGTCCCGAGGGATACGAACCACCAGTGCAAGAGGAGGTGTAACTTGACTGTTTATACGTTACAATTAATAAAACTTGAAAATACCTTACGTTGATGTATCATTGTTCCTGTATTCCCTTTTCCCTGTAATGAACTTTTTTCCTGGATGATGTGTATTTATTATTATATTGGGTTTTAACGAAGGACTGTTATGATGGCGCTGATCTAATGGCGTAGGATGGATGATGGGATGAGATGGAGGTTCTTGGGTAATGGGAAGGAAGCGGTCATGGCCGACTTATTGTAGGAACCATCCAGCATTAGCCTAGACTACAGAGGGAAACCATGAAAAACCCCTGTAAAGATGGTCGGCAGCGGGGATCGAACCGGTTCGGAGAACCTCTCGCCTCCCGGCGCACATGAAGCGAGCGCGTTAACCACTGCGCTACATGCGCCGGTGCGAATAAGTTATGTTACTGCAATCGTACCTGGAATAATTGATGGTTACTTTCAGTTTAATTGTATGTGTATGTCATGCTATTTTTAATTAATTACCAAAAAAATACAGATTTCAAATGATTAATAAAATAATGTCATTAAAACAAATCCTCTGGAAAAAGCTAAAGGTCAGTAACAGTTTGAATAAAATGCCCAATTAAGTCGCTACAAACCAAAAATATTATCATTGCTCTTAACCTAATACAATAATATTGAATTGAATTAATATTCTGCCCATTCAGTCATAGACAAAATGGTTGTTAATGGATGAAAGGCGCATTAGCAACTTGTACTACATCACTGTATTGCGGGCTAGTATACAACAGGCGTTGCATCCCAACAGGTCATTACTTTAGTTGCTGGTAGGCCTATTTTATTCGATTCGGTCCAAGCAATAATTATTCTCCATATAATGATAATAGAAATATTAATAAGATGGATGTTATTATTGGTCATTATACGTGCAAAATATACTAGATTGAATTGTACAGAGCTACATTTTTTATACTATTTTTAATATTATTTATACGTATAGATATGGGTATCCAGGCATTATTTTAAATGTTATTCAAAATTGTATACGTAATTATTCGAAGGTATATTGTTTTTTAATCATAATATGAGAAATAAAAAAATAATTTATTACATTTTCCAGGCGTACCAGCAGTATTGGTACTGTCAGCAGGATAAATACCTCAACATTGTAAACATTTTCAAAAACCTTGAAATGTACCGAAAATATTATATATATATATATAAACTCTAGTGCGTTATCAGACTTGTTTTCAATGATTTCATTCCAATTATATTATTTTTTACAAATAATCTTCTTTGCCGATATAAATAAAGTTTTCTTCGACATTTTTAGATGACTATATTTTGCATCCTGAATAAGCGATCGCTAGCGCTCTATGGCTATAGTGGCAGACTAAAGAACTATCTTCTCATCCACCTTTACACGTGCGGTACCTTTGCAGCGATGTCAAAATCAAATCAAGGCCAAGGAAGAAAATGCACCCTTTCCGGGCAGTCCAGTCTAGCAATAACCGCGTTACTAATCGGTCTACGTCTCCAACTCATAATTACATCTTTGAAATCGTGTGAAAATTATGTTTATATCTATTTATTAGTTTCGTTTTTATTAAATACAATACAAAACAATACAATATAGTGTGTTCCAATACTGATTTATATTTGCGATATGTGAAAGAAACAGTGCTGTAAGTTCAAAGACAATTATCTGAAGCCATGTAGACTAATACCAATTTCAGTTAGTTTTTATCTGTGAGTTAGTGAGATCGAGCAACCATGATGATAACAACTTTAAAATGCCAGTTAGAGCTTGGTAATTCATACATTAAAGATGAATAAACTTTACGACAATAACTGACACAGTTTGGGCCTAGACGGAAACCACAACGTGATATTGACAGCTTCAATGAGGCGGTAAACTTCACTATCAGAAACTTTATGATGTACTTATACATTAGCAATGAGTACTGTACTAGTTACTTATAACATTACTTACTACATATTACATAGTAGCATTATTACTAAACTAGGCCTAACCACAACTAGGCCTAGTCAGGGTCGGCGTTGCCGGGGGGTCAGCTAGGGAAGTCGGCTGAACCCCTAATAATCATGTGCTAGGCCTAATTTCAACAAATAACTAAAACCAAAGTGACCACTGTATCAATATTGACCCTTCAATAATGTTGGGGCTCAACCGCCGATTCAACCTAACTGTATACTAACTGTACCTAACTATAACTAATAGGCCTATTTGTACACAGATGTAAACAATGGACAAGCGTGGCTGTATTTGTGTGAAGTGAAGTTTTGTGTGATTTGAACGAATAATGAGTGATGGAATGGACGAAGAAATCTAGGCCTATCTACAACAATCATCCGACTGAACAGGCAAGTGATAATATTTAGTTTTCACAACTATTTTTTATTGTTTTCTTTTGTGGGGGCTCGTCTGTTTGGGCAGCCTCCATTCGACGGACTATCGCGTATTTCAACATGTGTACATTGTTGTTGTTGTTGTTGTTGTTGTTGTTGATGCGTCGGTCCGTCGGTGTATGTCACATAATGCGCGAATTATTATTATTGTTATTTATATTGGGTTTAACGACGCACTGTAATGATGACTAGAATCTATTGACGTCGGTGAATTAGGTGTTTTCGGATAGTGTGCTTACATTTCTTTTTAATGCCAGGAATTAATTCCGTGTAATAATATTATCAGTTTATTAGCCGCCCCGGTGGCTTAGTCAACTATCGCTAGCGGTAGAAACTGAAATCATCGTTGGGCGTAGGTTCGAGTCCCGCATAAGGCATGGGTTTTTGTGAATGTCCTTTCACTTATCATCACTTCATAGTTTTATAATCACCCACTCATTCGTACCCCCGTATAACCTAGCTGTTGGTGGGGTCGTTGAACAGTATTATTAGTTTATTCCCCTAGGATTATTGGTTTGGCTGTTTATTGTGACCGATGAGTCATCATAGGACACTATCAACATGTGCCGGCTTGTGCGAGGGGTTGTCGCGAGGCTAGATTATAGCCTCGCTAAGGGGACAGAGAAATGGAGGATTTAGTTGGTACCGGTATATAGGCGAGGGGATGAATAGAGGCTAGAGGCTAGATTATAGCCTCGCTAAGCTAGACGAGGGGCTCAGGAAAGGAAATTAAGGAGGTCCATGCAAGGTGCTTATAAAAATAGAGAAAATCATTTTTAATTTTTTTTTTCTATGTTCACAAACAAGTGTAGGGCCTAATTGAATAAAAAATATTTTAACTGCAATATAATTTTACGCTCTTCAATTAATATGACATTCAATTTTTGGTTCAATCAGTTTCAAGATAATACGTCAATTAATATCAAGAATGTGATGAAATTCATTGATCTTATACGGGGGTATGAATGAGCAGGTGATTATGAAACTATGAAGTGATGATAGGTGAAAGGACGTTTACAAAAACCCATGCCTTATGCGGGACTCAAACCCACGCCCAACGGTGACTTCAGATTCTGAATGCGATGCCTCAGCTAAATGAGCTAACGAGGATTTATTATTGATTAGTTATATTCATAACTTATATTCATAAGTTCTATCTATGATAAATTCAACCCGCAATTTCAGCTATTTTAATCAATATTTTCAACCCTAATTAGTCACAAATCTCTCAATTATAGCCAAGCTAGCCAACGTGCCGATATGAATACTAAAATATATCAGCCGTCTACAACTAAACTAAACTAAACCCAACTAATTAAATACTTTATCAGAAGTTTGTCGGTTCGATTAGACTTGAATCCATGAGACAGATGAAGGCGTAAAACATCCGTATGTTAGTGGTGTAGTGTAGGGCGGACGGTCGCTCGGAACCTTCATTTCTAGTGGATACAAGTTGTAAACACATAAAAATGAAGGCTCGAACTAACCGTATTTTAATGGTGTGAGATAAGGCGGACGGTCGCTCGGAACCTTCATATCTCGTGGATACAAGTTACACAAGAAATGAAGGCTTGAAACACCCGTGCGCTAATGGTGTAGGATAGGGGGGACGGTCGCTCGGAACCTTCATATCTCGTGGATACACGTTACACAAGAAATGAAGGCTTGAAACACCCGTGCGCTAATGGTGTGGGATAGGGTGGACGGTCGCTCGGAACCTTCATCTCTCTTAGGTACACGTTTACCAGCAAGGATTTATGTGTAATCTCGAAGTAGATTGCGAGTGTTGAAGGATTGGCCCAACTGCCCGAGTAGCTTAGGTTACTAATGCGTTGATATTTGTGGTGATTTGTGACGCGAAGAGCCGAGTTCGACTCCTGATTGTGGAGTCACATGTAGGGCCTAACCAATACGTGACTAACCTTAGGGCCTTAAGACTCCCTGGGGGAAAACAAGATAGATAATACACATAAAATAATATCTTTAGGCCTGTATGGGATGTGTTCGAACCCGGGACCTTCAGATTGCCGGTCAGCTGCTCTCCCACTGAGCTACCGAGATCACTGTTTATGTCGTGGCACAACATCCCACATATCTCGTTATTGGATCGTATCCAAGAAGTTTAATGATCATATATATATATATATATATATATATATATATATATATAAGGTATCAACTGCACTAAAAATCAACTGTACTAAATACTATTACTAAAACTTTATATAATGTACTAATATATATACTGTACTAAATATATATATATATATATAATATATATATATACCGTATATATATAATATATATGTATATATATATATAAACATATAAATATATGTAAATATATATATATAAATATATATATATATATATATATATATAGGCCTATATATATATATATATATATATATATATATATATATATATATATATATATATATATACATATATATATATATATATATATATATATATATATATATATATATATATATATATATATATATATATATATATATATATATATTGGGAAGGAGTCGGTCGTGGTGATGTGAACGTCCTCCCGGACCTCCCACTTCGGGTTGATCAAGAAGTTTAGGTCAGTTTAGTTTCAGGACAATCGGTTTCGAGTACAGTTGGTAAATCATCATTTTATCATTTTCCTCGTCGGATTTCAACATTTCATAACTGATACCTGTCCGACGATTTTAATTAACCACCCCAATCCCTTCTCTAATCCCTCCTCTAATCCATTCTCTAATTCCTTTCTTTCTTGACAATAACTAACGAGCACAAAAACCACAAACAACAATCTATTAATACAATAGAGTACAATATTCCCATCTCATTATCAACAAAATAATTAAAAAGCGCGCTTTGTGAGCTGAAACCAAAGCTTGCTGTGGGGATTACGTTTGATCAGTCGATAAATTAGCGTTACTGCCTTATCGGCTCAGTTGTAAGCCGGTGCGTTAACGAGAGGTTGATTTGTGATGGTTCCGATTGGGTGTTCCGGGTGTGTTAGAGTATTAGCGCGCGGGTGTTTCGCTCGGTCGTGTTTAGATGATGAGGTGTGTTATCGTGGCACGTGTTGGAGGTAATTGGGAAAACGTGGTAGGTGTGTTTTGTTTGGGATGAGTGAGATATTTGTGGGGAATGGGATGGGAAATTGTATTTGGAGCCAGGAAGGGAAAAGTTTGTCGAACAACTAAGGGGCGTCTGAAGAGCATAAACTGGAATAAAGTCGACTTGGTTGTCCACAATCATTTCTCAACAATGCACAATGCATCTTCGGGTGATATTTCAAGGAACAGAACGAAATTCAAACATTTACATTGGAAAGGAAAGAAAAATTCTCAATCTTCTTATTCTCGAATTCTTTTTTTTTCTACTTTCTTCTTGGGTTTATTTCACAGGATATATATATATATATATATATATATATATATATATATAATATCTCTCTCTCTCTATATATATATATATATATATATATATATATATAATATCTCTCTCTCTCTCTCTCTCTCTCTATATATATATATATATATATATATATATATATATATATATATATATATATATATATATATATATATATATATATATATATATATATATATATATATATATATATATATATATATATTTAATGCATATATTATATATATCGACCCTGACCGGTGTTTCCGACATTGCTTGACTACTTTACCGACCTAGTCGTGAACACAATGATTAGTGTTATCAGGAGATTTATGAGTGATTTGAACAACGGATCAGAAAAAACATTTCACCGCATCCTGAAGGCACTACCGTATTTACATCACAAAATAATAAATAATCACATATACATATATATATATATATATATATATATATATATATATATATATATATATATATATATATATATATATATATTATTATTGAAACGCATATAACATAATCATATAATCAGAAACGCAGTTTATTACGATTTAGTTATTTATCTTTCTTCACCGAGAGTGCTAGTGAGTCGTTTTATAGTGACTGTTGAACTAACGTGGAAGTGGGACAGTTGGAAGTTGTTAACACCATGGTTACCCACGCTGTTTGTTCTCATCAATCTCGCTGCTAAAGGTTATAACTGTAGGCCTACTTGGTATTACCGGGCCGCAGTGATATATCAGTGTTTCGGTGATAACTTTTGAACGGTATGGAATATCGAAATTCTAATAATAAGGAAACACAGATATTGTTAATACCTTCAAAATAACGTGCCATCAAATTATTGTCCTTCGATTTTAACATTTTCACATGTAAGCACTGTTTTTTCTCTTGTGCATTTGTTGAAATTATGAGATATATAAGTTGAACTTATCTTACTAAGGGGCCTATACCTTTTATCTTGAAGTCATCAGATATCTGTGTTTCCTCCGAATCAGAATTTGTATTTTTTCACCACAAAACCTGGTCTAATTCCTCAATTATCATGAATTATCTACAATCTGCAATATTACCAGGAAGTTATAATTCCATAATTCCAGAAGTTATAATTGATTTTTTGTCCTCCAGAGACAATGAGTCATGACGTAGGCATTACCGATTCTGTATAGAAACATGAACAGAATCTATAGTAATGTCTACGTCACGACTCAGAAGAGGTCATAAGAAGAAAATATATAAATTATTCTAATTTCTGAAATTGAGATGATTATTTCTAGTTTCCTCTAAAATTAGGGAAATAAATATCGTTATTATTCGCTAAAATCTAGTTTCAGGGTTGAAATATCCTTTAATAAAAAATAAAAAAAATCCCATATAAATCTATCTTCCGCAATATCTGAATTATAACCAATAAATATAAAATTATGACAGTAATTCTAATAATAAATCTGAAGTAATTAATAAATTAATGAGTATAAATATTCTTTAATCTGTGTCGATATTTCGGCAAAGTCCATAGAATGGTGTGATGTTGGTAGACATGCTCGGCAATTTGTAATATATTGCGTCAATATCAGTAATTATTAGTTTTTTCTAATCGATCTTCCGTTTTAACTTCGCGTGTGACCAAGTGTCTATACTCTACGTCACGAGAGTAGGTCTGCATGTGGTTACAATAGTGAAAAACGTCGAAAAAGTCAAGAGATCAGGTCTGCATGTGATTACAATAATGAAAAACGTCGAAAAAGTCAAGAGATCAGGTTTGTATGTGATCACTTTAGTGAAAAACGTCGAAAACGTCACGAGATCAGGTCTGCATGTGATTAAAATAGTGAAAAACGTCGAAAAAACGTCGAAAAAAACATGTAAAGATATGGTCGGTGGCGGGGATCGAACCGGGTCCGAAATGCCCCTCGTCTCCGGGATCACATTGAGCAAGCACTTCACCAACTAGCTACTTTTCTTTGAAAAAAGTGACTTTTCGGTGAGGGATGGTAAGATCGCCCTTGTGGTGTCCCGTCTGAAGATCCTTAATTGGGGAACAATGATTTTGTATCAAGTTTCGATGTTATTTAAAAAAATGATGAATGAAATTTATTTTACACGTATTCTTTCAGTGGGAAGAGGTGGGTCGTGGCCTGTTGTTAAGGAACTATCCCAGTATTGACTTGAACGACTGATGGAAACCACGAAAAACCTCTGTCAGGATGGTCGACCATGGCGGGAATCGAAATCCGTCACTAATTTCACTCATACCCAAACTAGCTTGAATGTTATAGTAAAATATCTAATTTGATATAATATCTAAAACGCTGACATTTTTTTTTGTCAACCATCGAAATCACGACACAAATTTATTTTTTCCCTATAGAGGCAAAGTATGAAAGTGTGTGGGATCGTTAGAAAGGGGCACCACAAGGGCGATCTTACCGCCCCAAAGAAATAGTTGAATATTCAATATAATGTAAAAATTATAGTAATACGTTGATAAATGAAGAACCATTCAGAAGTGGGATGGGGAGAAGGTTCATGAAGGATTCACTTTTGTTGACGACATCGCATCGAAGTCTAGAAACAACCGCACCTCAAATATTCAGATATAATTTAGCTCAGGGGCTGTCCATAAACGATGTCACACAATTTTAGAATATATCGAACCCCCCCCCCCCCCCTTTGTCCGAGTTGGTCACATAGATGATGACCCCCCCTTTTAATGATGTCACAATTCAGACATTTGGAAAAACTGGGATTGGGATATTGAAAAAAAGTTTTCCTCAATTTTTCAGTCCTCTAAATCCCCTAAAAACCACCTAACCACCTAAATTCTGCATTCAAATATAAGTTCTTTCAAATTATATGGCGTCAACTTATTTTCCTGAAAATTGAAAGAAACAAATAATACGTAGTGTAAATGAGGATGTCACATTAGTGTATACCCCCCTCCCCCCTTGTCACACATTGTCACATGGTTGATGACCCCCCTCCCCCCCCTCCGAAATGTGGACGTCTTTTATGGACAGCCCCTCATTTAACAAATTGTAAAAATGAAGAGAAGAAGAATTATTCAAAAGTTGTGTTGGTTAACTCTGATGAACGCGAGTGTATATTGTGGCAATCTGTGGTTGTATTTCATTGACAGCTTGAGACCCCCCCGATAGTGAGGTCAAAACAGGTCAAAACAGGGGCAAAATAGCTTGGGTGTTCGATCTGTATAAATATTTACGAAATAGATTAAAATGTGAAATAGAGAAGATATATTATTTATAGCCAAATTGCTATTCTATAAATATACAATAATACAAAATCTTGAAGATACTAGGAGAAAAATAAACTTGATGAAATCGCTCTTTAAAATAGAATTCCATGGAAATTGAACATAGAAATAGAAATTCGTTTAGTGAAGATTTGCGTATGGTACAGAAAAAGTTTCATGTCGATCAGTCAAACCCTGCGACCTGTGCAGTGCCCACAAAAAAAAAAAAAAAAAAAAAAAAAAAAAAAAAACAGGCAAAGCTTCGTAAGAGTTGGGTGGAAATCTTCGCTAACGCTCATCTAAAAATGAAAGAGAAAAAACAATATATTCTCCCTATCTAAAATCCATTTCAAATGTATAAAATTGCTTTTTGTTCTGCACTTTCTACAAAATTCTAAAAAAAAAAAAAAATAGTAATATAATAAGTACCTATAAGAAGTGATATTTCATATATTATAAATTCCTCTTTGTGAAGAGAGAGGAGAAGTATGGAGAGCGGTAAATGGTGGAATAGAAAGAAATGGAGGGAGGTGGTGAAAAGAGTTGAGATGGAAGTGGAGGAGGAAGAGCAGAATCAGACAGAGGAGTCGTACGAAGAGGACTTGGGACTAGCAAAATCAAGTTGATATGTTGTGCCCTTGTGGAATGAACTTACCTAACTTTGTTAGAAAAGTATTTACAAATTGAAAAAAAAATCTTATATTATTCAACATTTCAACATCTCGTCTTCCAGCCCCCTGTGACGTCATGACATCACACGATCGGTGAATTACGAAACTTTCGATTATCACAAAAACAGTTCTTGATTAGTTTTAATGACTGTCTTAACTCTTAACCCGGCCGGGGGCGTGGCTATCTTCTGTCACGTGACACGGCGTCGCTGTCCTACCAACCTGCATTCATATATATATAGGTAATATATATATATATATATATATATATATATACGTAATTATGTCTTTCACGGTAAATTTGCCTCTTCTTTGATATCTTATAATATCGCGACGTTTCGAATACATTCTAGTATCTTTTACTTTTAATGTAATGTATTCGTTCTTGAGAGTCGGTAATCGAGTAATAGTCGCGCTAATATATATATATATATATATATATATATATATATATATATATATATATATATATATATATATATATATATATATATATATATATATATATATATATATATATATATATATATATTTATATATATATATATATATATAAAATATGGTAAAGATAGCTTTGCGGTGATTTTGTCTCGATTTAAAAGCATTTGGGGTTCTAAAAAGAATCTTTCTATGCAACGTTTCGCCGGAGTTGCCACGGCAAGCACTAGTGACACAGCCGAAAGTAGGAACTACAGCGTTCAAATAAATTATACAGGGTTCGCCTGGCCGCGTTCTTCGGAGGACAACTTTGGAAGTTAGTAAACTTGAGAAATGAATTAGGTCTTGGTACTCCAAGTATAAGAACACATTCGAAATATGAATTATACACTTTTTATTACAATTCTCCGTTTCAGTTATAATGTCATCAATCAAAATCGTCATTTTGTAAGTCACACTTCTATAGACAACATAACCTCAAAGTTTATCCAGGTATCTCATTTTAAAAGCGGAAGACCGCAGCCCCATTTTGATTCTGTGTCTATCAAGTTTCTTCGACGTCTTCGTGTGTAGTTCTCTCACGTTATCAGGGTGTGTAGAAGTGTAAATAGTTCTCTGCATATAACTAGTCGATTTGCTTTTTTTACTGCGGTTTATCGACGACTGACTTGTTGTTTGAGCCTCCACTTTGGAATCATTGGAAATATCGGCAGTTTGGTCAGTTTTTAGTTGATTCGAAGCTTTGTCGTTAGCTCTATCTGTATTTATTATCAACTCTGATACTGTAACAGGATTTTCTGAGCTATCACTGGTATCAACCGATTTTATTGTTGACCTTGAATCTGTTTCAAGGCATGTAGAAATATGATTACTTCCACCGATTTCTATTGTCGATATTGATTCCTTCTCAAACAGTTCTGAGGTATCGGTTTGAATTGTTGATGTAGGAAAATTTCTGGGGTCCTCAAAAATACAATCAGATTTTTCGGTTTCCATCTTCGAATTGGACTCTTTACCAAAGTCCAATGAAAAATCACCTGTGTGGTCTGTATTGAATGTTATATCCGATACCGTTCCAAAGTCTATATATGTATCACTATTCCCAGCTGAAATATTCTTGGCTGTATGAATGTATACTGTTCTACCTACAGATCTTTGACTGAACTTTGCTTTGTCTGTATTGTCAAGGTTTGTAGAAGTCTCACTGATCGATAATCTCTCGATAACTTCCTTCGATAGATCGATATTCAATGACGACCTATCGATTTGTTTCGATGTTTTATAGGTTATATCAAGGCTTACAGACGATCTTTCAGAGTTGGTTTTTGACACCATTTTGTCAAGGTGTTTAAAAATATCGTTCCCGGATATTATTTCATCCAAATCTAGATAATTGGTGTTGAGAATTGTTTTGTCAAGGTGCGTAAATGTATTGTGTGCGAGGGAGTTGTGATTGGAATTGACCTTGACATGTCTTGACCCACAATGGCAGCACAAGACGACCACGGTCTTCTGTAGTTGTTCGCAGCAGTCACTGCACAAGCAGAGTTTCTTGTGATGGGGGAAGATCTTCAGAAGGTGACTCATTATTACTGATGAGATGATCTGAAATATTTGAAAATGGAACGTCATTATGAATTGTTTCGATGGTTTTCTTTTACATTTTTTGGTGGATGCTTCTTTGAGTTCGGAACATTGATTTACTGTAATGAAGTTTTGAATATCATCACAGCACTGGAACTAGATTTTTATGAATAATTGTGATATTTATATCCCTAATTTCAGAGAAAACTACAATTCTTCATCACAATTTCAGAAATTGTAATTAATTTTTTCTCCTCCAAACACCATGTGTCATGAAGTATTGTCAATTCTGTATAGAAACATGAAGAGAATCGGTAATGCCTACGTCACGACTAATGGTCTCTGCAGGAAAAATAAATCAATCATAATTTCTGAAATTGAGATGATGATCTCTAGTTTCCTCTAAAATTAGGGAAATATATATCAGTAATTATTCGTTACGTGTATTTTAAGGGTCGAGATCTATCGTGATACGATATTGCTCGAAGATGCTGATAACTGAAATGTTATAATAGCAAAGATGGAAAGATCAGTTGCATGTAAAAGTAACACTCAATATTTTTACCTCACAGCGTACCGTTACATACAAATAACAAGTAACATATTGTGAATGTTCATTATGGATCGACAGTATTTTATAAGATACTTCTCTGAATGGTGTGAAGCAGTTTCACTAAAATATATTCAGACAGAAAACCACTAGGTTATTATGGATTGATATTATTTCAGAAGAAACTTCTCTGAATGTTGTGAAGCAGTTTCACTACATGTTCATCCGGAAAGCCACTACGATCGTTTATATATTAGGCTAACCCAGAAAATGTTGCACTGTGGTCAAAAAGATGTTGCCAACTACTAAACAAAGCTAGAAAGATCTATTGTATATAAAATAACCAAAACACTCGATATTTTTACCAACAATTTTTACCTATTACTATTACTCCGACATCAAAAAAGTAACCAAACAACGTCACACTCACCAATACCAACTTCTCGAAACAATACTCCACCAACAACACAGCCGTGTGCACTTCCACTATCCACAACCAGCTCCTCAACCGACACACGTCGTCCGACTCGCTACCGCACCACCGCCACGTGGCGCGACTGTTCCACCGACCCAGCTGTGACGTCAGTACGTGCACGATACGGGGCTGACAGTAGTAGACGCACGGTCCGGCCACGAGGCTTGTTAGCATGATGATGAGTAGTACGGTGGTGTGATTGATGAGGTGTGCTTTTGAACCCATTAGGGTTCTAAAACCCAGTGGCCATTCGTTGCCGGGGTATTTATTACAATCGTTTTTAGATAATTATTATTAATATATTATTATTACATAATAATTAGGTAATTATTGGATAATTGTTGGGCTTACATTATTATCACAGTTTTTAGGCCAAATATAATTCGTTCATATTTATTTTAATTTAGTTATTTAGTCGCCCTTGTGGCTCAGTCAACTATTGAACTGTAGTAGAAAGTGATGTCATGTCGGGCATGGGTTTTTGTGAATGTCCTTTCACTTATCACTTCATAGTTTCATTATCACCTGGTGATTCGTACCCCCGTATAACCTAGCTGTTGGTGGGTTCGTTAAGCGAATAATAATCATTATCGTTATCATTATAACATTATTCTTACAGTTTCTAGGCCAATATATTGCCTTCTTAATTATGTGGACTGAAAATTTATTTTGAATTTATCCTCTTCCGATGTAATGTTGGTAGACTCGCAGACAAGTCGACTTTTTGAGACCTTTACACAAATGTACACAAATTTACTCATTTCCATGTTGCTATATTAATGAAGATTTTTTTTTAACAAAATAAAGGCCCATATTTATAATTATTACAATGAATCTAAATTTATAACCATAGTTATTTTTATAATTTTCAATTTTATTTTATTCTCGAAATGGCTATTTGGCTTAGGCTTAGGATTGGTCTTATATTTGAGATTAAATTTCACTTCATTTTTCATTTTATTTAATTCATACTCCACATTATCATTACAGCAATAAACAGTATAACATAAAATACAATAACCTAATAACAACGTAGATTGAATATTACTTTAAAAACTTTGAAAAATTATAGTTTAAAATGTTCTTTGGTTAGACTAGGTTAGTAATTTTGGCTTAATATTCAATTTGGATATATTAGGTTCATTTAATTGGTTGGGTCGAGTTATTTGGGTTGGTTTAGGCTGCTTATTCAGGTTTGTATTCAGATCCGAAATCATTTTTGAAATACACAGTCGATCTAGAGTCTAGACAAGAGTGTCGTAAACCTTGAAATATATAGTCAATAAATCTATAATATTCAATACATTGAAATAATCGAAAGAAATCACGTCACAATTTGATAGTAAATATATATTCCCCCGTTGAGACATATCTTTATTTAATTATTGTAAAGAAGATAACATAATTACCAATATTTTATATCGACTTTTATTAATGAATGACGTTAGCTATAATAATAATACATTTTTGTATAACGTCCAATAGGAAAAAAGGTCGAGAATCTCCAGTGTTTTTATTATAATTTACGCATTATGATTGACCTGACCGACACACTTGATTAGATGTGCGTAAGCGAAGACCATAGACGTGCGCACTGGTTATTGCGCATAGGGTACTGCGCATAGGGTACTGCGCAATTCGCATAGGGAGCTGCTGAAGCCGTACCTAATACTTGACAAAGAAGTGTACACCTGAATATATTCTATTTTTTTTCATTTAAATTTAAACTTGATATAAAATCATTGTTTCCCGATAAGGCTATGAATGAAAGTAGGATCGTTTGACAAGGGCGATCTTACCACCCTAAAGATGACATATAAACGATCGTAGTGACTTTCTGGATGAACATATTGTAGTGAAACTGCTTCACAACATTCAGAGAAGTATCTTATGAAATACTGTCGATCCATAATAAACATTCACAATATGTTACTTGTTATTTGTATGTAACGGTACGCTGTGAGGTAAAAATCGACGGCAAAAATATCGAGTGTTACTTTTACATGCAACTGATCTTTCCACCTTTTCTATTATAATATTTGAATCATTGGCATTTTCGACAAATATTGACTGCATCTTGTGATGTTTTTGTTAATTTTATATATTGTACAGTGTTCAAGTTTTATAATCGTTTTCAATTCAATTCAATTTCAATTCTATTTTACTCTGCATTTAATCTCCAATATAAATGAAAATAATAAAACCAACAGGAACCCGCGTAAGAACACAACTTCTCGAGTGCGGGCTGACAAATATCTGTGAAATAACCCTGGCGGGAACTTTTTTCCCTAGAGAGACTGGAGACACCTTATCAATATACGGTTTTTCGAATACCAAACAAGTATGCCCAATAATGAATATTTCCTCCACTTTCTGTGCAAGTCGTTGTGATCATACAGATATCTGTGATACCGACACATGTCAGTCAGACCACGTATTACATTAGCTCCGAGTGTGTGTTGCTAATGCAATACAGATGTCGCGGCAGTCAAAGCCAAGAGAGGGCTACTCGGAAGCCGTGCTTATACACACATATCTCTCTCTACCTCTCTATATTTCAATAAATATATAATATATATAATATATATATATATATATTATATATACATAAATATATATTTATATATATATATATATATATATATATATATATATATATATATATATATATATATATATATTGAAATTTCTCAAAAATTCACGATGTATTCAAAAATTCATGGTTCACGATGTAGGGATTTTTTTTTGACAATAACGAAAATTTTGAAAATTACAAATCGAGGTGGTTGTACTAGTTGATTATCAAATATCAATTAGTTCAGTTACGAACATACGTTATCAAGGATTAAAACAAGTAAATTCACTAACTATCAGTTGGTGAAACCGACTTATGAATATATTGACAGAGAATTAAAGATCGTTCTTCAATGAAAATATATAAATATAAATATCTATATATATATACGATTCGATCAAACCTTCCCCCTCCCCTCCTGTCTTCTCAAGAGATTTGATCTCTGTGTGCTACCCTGTACAATATCTCTTTGCTTTCTGCGTACTTTTCACAGAATACAAATTATCCCGACACCTTTGATGTGTACAGAGATATTCCATGCAGTATTCACACTGTGTGGGTAGGATGGGGGGGGGGGGGGGGTTCTATGTTTTACGCGGTTAAGGAAGTCACTAGGGCTGGCTCTGAACCTGGCTTGTTTGCAATAAATAATATCAATTTTAGAATATGTTTTACCTAGGCTGTTGCGAAAATATATAGCAAACAGTTTCAATACACATATTTATAGCGGTTTCGCTGTAGTATCAATTAAGTTAATTATTTAGTTCTGAAATAAAACAATCACATTTAATCGTAACAGTGCCCAAAATAGAACGTTGTAAGTTGAATATTAAAAATTAATATACTTGAGAATTGATTGAAAAATGAAAAAAAAGGGATAGTTAAAATGTGAAATTTTGAAATTTGATATTGAAAATTGAAAATAAAAATGAAAATTAAAATACATTGATTGAAAAATGTAAAATTGTACCTATAATTATTTTTTAAAAAAATGCATATTTTTATATTTTAAATTTCAATTTGAAAATCACAAAAATACTCGAAACTCATTCTTTATGCCGGACTCGAACCCACGTCACTTTAGTTTGTGTTACGCTGTCTAAACTATAATTGGCGTCCACGAGTCAACCGATAATTTTAATCCTCCAAAAAATTACGAAATATTTCTCATTTTTTTTTTCAAAATCACGCGACCTTTTAGAAGCTTGTACGCACATGGTTTTGTCGCCAAAGTTAATAACCAATTAGTTCTAACCATCAAGTCCAGTGTCTAAACCCAGCAAGGTCAATTAATTGATATATTGGACTTTTGCTCTCATTTGAACTTGTTAAAAAAGATGCATAAGTTGGATAGACATGTGGCATATGTGTGTAGAATATAAATATTCATAGTAGGCCTGTATTGGATGAATGATTGATAAGGCGCGTCTTAACGGCACGCGGTTAAGAGTCCATGAGAGTCGATTTAGCGGAATATCAGTTTTTTGGGTGATAACTTTTGAACGGTATGAGATATCAAAATTCTAATACAGGGGAAACACAGATATTTTCAATACCTTCAAGATGAAGTTAGTAATAAATATTAATCTTATATCACATAATTGTCAGGCGTATACGCTTAAAAAATGTATTTTCAACCGTAAAAGCCTGACAATCAGGCGATTTGAGATGAATAGTTATTACTTAGGTACTTCATCTTGAAGGTATTGAAAATATATGTGTTTCCTAGTTTTCAGAATTTCGATATCTCATACCGTTCAAAAGTTATCATCAAAAAACTGATATTCCGCTAAATCGACTCCCTATAGGCCTACCTGCAAACTTTCTAAGGGGGTGCATACACGGTGGTAAATTTGAGTATTTGAGGTAAATTTCCATGTTCATGAAACCAGTGTAATTGAATAAAAAGTATATCAACTCCAAGATAATTTCATGCTCTGGCATTAATATGATATTCTAATTTTGTGTCAATTTTTTCTCTAATTTTCTAATTTTCTATTTCTGTTGGTTATGTTGTTAAACGACCTTCTTCTTTCGTGAATATAAGTATAGTATTATGACCTTGAACCCAAAGTTCTTAGACACAATTAATTACATAATATTATATATTTACATAATATAAATCCAGCTGGCTAGATGATAGATCACACACGAGAGATGAAGGTTTGAACCACCCGTGTGTTAGTGGTGTGGGATAGGGGGGACGGTCGCTCGGAACCTTCATCTCTCGTGGATGATATTCGACAGTGCATTGACTCCGTTATACTTCTACTGTCGTAAGAGGCTAGCTAAATACGCTAAATCTTCCAGAAAACTTAGATGAAATGACATTTTCCAAGCTATTTTCGCGATTGCTCCCAGTGAAATATTTCATTGTGTGTGTTTATTCGTAGGTTAACGTTTACATTTTTTGAAGAAGGATAAATTATTGGTGGGCCCCAAATGTCGATTGGTGGGGCGCGCCCTCCACCAACGAAGTTCTCTGGGCACTTTGTTTTTCCACAGTTCGTTTGATCGATAGTTGAAACATTTGGTTTGTCAAACAAACGATACAGCCGCATATTAAATTAGTATTTCTTCTCAAATCTATAATAACTAGCCTTAGCCCCGCGTTTAAGACGCGGGATACTTCTCACTACTATTGTTCTAACTGTCGCACTGCATATACCTTGAACGCACAGCATCACTACGCACTAACCCAATTACGCGTAAATTCCTTCGCACCTTCCATTCTCCTCCAGAATGGCGAAGTGTGAAGTGATTTACGCACAACAAAGTGTCAATGATCACAGTCATCATGATCACAATGATCAGGGCGGTGCGCCTCCCTCCTCTCCCTCCCTTCTCCGCCCGTCATCCATGCCTCCCTCATCTCCCTGCCCCGCGATCACCACCATCTTACAGACAGACAGACAGACACGCTTAGCCTTTCATATAGATAATGTGTATTATTTATGTGTTCACATTCTTATGCATTGCTAATATGTTATCAATGTATGTTCACATTCGGTATGTCAAACATTCTGTCTTTCCAACAAATGGGATCTCGATAAAATGGAACAATCGCACGATGACCACCTAGCCACGACGTGACCTCTTGGCCACGACCTTACCTGACCTGACCTAACCTGATATAACTAGTATAACTATATCTGAATTAAGAGTCCTTGGGAATCGATTTAGCGGCTATCAGGTTATGGATGATAACTTTTGAACGGTATGAGATATCGAAATTCTGAAAACGACGAAACACAGATATTCTCAATACCTTCAAAACTGTATAAATAATATCTATTTATATCCAATCGCCTGATTGCCAGACGTATACACTTGAAAATACACATTTTTTAAGCGTATACGCCTGACGATTATGCGATGTGGTATAAATAGATATCACTTATACAGTTTCTGGAAATTTTCAGCTTGATCGTGTCAGCCATTTTGAAGAAAAAGTATAAAATGTGCTGAATTGGTACCACTCGAAGCAGTTTTCACCCATTTTTACCCACTATTACTATTCGCTCGTCTAACAACGCATATATGGCGATTTCCTAGTTTCTTAACATAGAAGGCCTTGCTTTGAAGCTATTTGTAACGATCCAATATGGCCGCCGAGATCGGAACGAGCACATGTCCCTAGTCGGCCGCAGAAGTAACGTAACTCGGTTACATATATCCATGGTGTATTCAACAGTTGGATCATTTGGTTTGTCAAACAAACGATCCAGTCTAATCAGCTTGATCGAAGTGACCTGCTTTATTCTACCAAGCTGACCTCGACGCTGCCACACTGGTCCATACTGGTACACGCATGCAGAGGTCACAGGTCAAAGGGCACGCGGCTTACACTCGTGGATCGTTTTACTACATCGTAGATTTCCTTATCTCGCGAGAGTTAATTATATATTATATATATATATATATATATATATACATCCGTTTTATTGTGATAAGAGTGATGTAGTAAAGTTAGTGTAAAGTGCAGTTTGGAGTTGCATTTTAGAGTTGCACAAAAATGCATTTGTTGTGTGGAGGATGTGGAGACGGGGGTGTTTATTTGTTTTTGTAGATACATTTGAAAAGAGAGAGAGAGAGATATGATGATGATACCAACACACAGAATAATTGAATTCATATATATATATATATATATATATATATATATATATATATATATATATATATATATATATATATATATGTATATATATATATATGATATATAAAGTACATAAAATAAGGATTTGTGCTTTCGGTCGATAAAACCTTTCTGAATGAAACCTTCGAATTTAAACCTTCAAACGAATGAATAAATCATTTTTGTTCCAACAACAACAACAACAACAGCAGTACATAAAGCGTAACATTACTTTTCTGCTTTGGGAAATGGAAATCTCCTCTACGCTCGCGTAATGAAGTGAAATGAGTGACAAATGAAAATGAATCAATGAAAAGTGAATGAAGAAATGGAGAAATGAAGAAATGAAAGAACAGTGAAAGTAAATGAATAACTGGATGAAAAATGAATGAATAAATGAATAACTGGATGAAAAATGAACGAATAAATGAATAACTGGATGAAAAATGAATGAATTAATGAATAACTGGATGAAAAATGAACGAATTAATGAATAAACAGATGAAAAATGAAGATGGATTCGATGACAACTTTCACTTCTCGTGAGCACAAGTAAGTGAGTTCTTAATTACATTTTGTTTCGTTTCCATTTTTAATCGTGATAAATAAGTAAGTACACAAAACAATTCACTATTGCATGAATCACTTAGAATATGCTCTCCATACATAAGCCTATACATGAAATATATAAAGAAGAATTTGAGCTTATCGAAGGTCGATTGAAATCTTTGAATTTATAAACCCTCGGAATAAATAAATGATCGATTTTTGTTTGAACAACGAATAATAACCACAATACCCGAAAGGAGTTTGATTTTTTTCAGTTTGTGAAATAGAGGTCTTCGCTACGCTCATCCAATAAAATAAAATGAATGAACAATGAGTTCAAAATGAAAATGAATGAATGAAAACTCGAAGGAATGAATAAATAAAAAAATGAGTGAAAAATGAAAATGAATGAATGAATGAAAACTCGAAGGAATGAATGGAATAAAAATGAGTGAAGAATGAAAATAAACTAATGAATGAATGAATGAAAACGAATATAAGTAAGTAACACAAGTAAGTACCGTACCTAATGGTTTATTTTGTTTCGTTCTCATTTTTTATATTAGAAATAAGTGTAGGCCGACACCAGACAGTTTAATACTACATGATTCATCGAGAATATCGACCACCCCTTTTACCGATATATAGGCATATTTGAACGTACAATATATAGAGAAGAATTTGAGCTTATTATAGGCTGATGGAAACCTCTGAATTCATAAACCCTTGGAATAAATAAATGATTGATTTTTGTTTGAACAACCAACAATAATACCCGAAACGGAGTTTGATTTTTTTCAGTTTGTGAAAACGAGGTCTTCGCTACGCTGGTTCAATAAAATAATAAAAAAGAATGAATAAATAAATGAGTGAAAAATGGAAATAGATGAATAAATCAATGGAAAATGGAATGTACAAATAAATGAGAAAATGAGTAAGAAATGAAAATGAATGAATGAATGAATGAAAACTCGAAGGAATGAATAAATTAAAAAATGAGCCAAAAATGAAAAAAAATTGAAAGAAAAAAATTAAAAAATGAATGAGAAATGAAGATAACACAAGTAAGTAATCGTTTTCATGTTTAATCATTAGAAATAAGTGGGTACACAAAATAATTTAATATTACATGATTCACTTAGAATATTCTCCATCTCTGTTGGCTATAACTGAGTAGTTTGAAAAACAAATAATCTATTATAAGTCCAATAAGCCGATATATATATATATGGTATATATATATATATATATATATATATATATATATATATATATATATATATAGGGATATATATATATATATATATATATATATATATATATATATATATATATATATATATATATATATATATATATATATATATATATATATATAAAACAAGAATTCGAACTTGTTGAAGGTGGATATAGAATCTTAGAAGAATGAAAAATGAAAATAAATGAATAACTGGATGAAGAATGAAAATAAATGTATTCGTTGACAACCCTCAATCTACGAGAATGCAAGTAAGTAATCGTTCTCATTTCTATTTTGTTTCGTCTCAATTTATAATCACGAAAAATAAGTTTATATACAAAACAATTTAATATTACATGATTTACTCGGAATATTCTGTACACCTACCGGCTATAATTAAGTAGTCATAAAAACAAATAATTCATAATTATATATAAATCATTTTATGGAATAAATTCACATCAAACTTGACTCATTAATAATTCCAAAGAATAAATCCTAGAGGCATTATTTTAATTGTCTGTTCTAAACTCTAATCTAAACAGAAAACTCATTAATAAGTATTTATAATCTCAATTAATTAGTAACTTGGTTTTATAAGAAAGCGTGGCTCGGTTTCATCTCAAAGGTCTTTGGAATGGTCCATTGGTCGTTTTATCCAGCATCTTTCACGTGCCAGCCTAGTGCTATAAGAAGACGCGCTAAATGATCATATGGAGGGATGAGTGAGTAGAGTGGTCCATTGGTCGTTTTATCCAGCATCTTTCACGTGCCAGCCTAGTGCTATAAGGAGACGCTCTAAATGATCATATGGAGGGATGAGTGAGTAGAGTGGTCCATTGGTCGTTTTATCCAGCATCTTTCACGTGCCAGCCGAGTGCTATAAGAAGACGCTCTAAATGATCATATGGAGGGATGAGTGAGTAGAGTGGTCCATTGGTCGTTTTATCCAGCATCTTTCACGTGCCAGCCTAGTGCTATAAGAAGACGCGCTAAATGATGAAATGGAGGGATGAGTGAGTAGAGTTGTCCATTGGTCGTTTTATCCAGCATCTTTCACGTGCCAGCCTAGTGCTATAAGAGACGCTCTAAATGATCATATGGAGGGATGAGTGAGTGAGTGCTCCACGTATCCAGCCTACGTGCAGACAAGCGCATAAGAGCGTTAATGACAATGGAGGGATGAGTGAGTAGAGTGGTCCATTGGTCGCTTTATCCAGCATCTTTCACGTGCCAGCCTAGTGCAAGGGACCAAAGATCTGGAGGGTACAGTGAGTGTGAGTGGCATGGACAACTTTCCTGTCCAGTCTGGTGCTAAGAAGACGCTCTTAATGATCATATGGAGGGATGAGTGAGTAGGAATACGCAGCTAGCAAGGACCGCATGAGGTACAGTGTGAGTGAGCAGAGAACTTCACGTGCCAGCTGTGCTAAGAAGACGCTCTAGATACATATGGAGGGATGAGTGAGTAGAGATCCATTTCATACCAGCCTAGTGCCAAGACTAGGTCAATGGACACGGAGGCATGGATAAGAGATGACGTGACAGATGCTTCATGCCTAGTGCTATAAGAAGACACTCTAGATGATCATATGTAGGGATGAGTGAGTAGATGGAATTCGTTTCGCACGTCTGTGCTAAGAAGAACGCACTGAAGGTGAAATGGAGGGATGAGTGAGTAGAGAAACTTTACATGCCAGCCTAGTGCTATAAGAAGACGCGCTAGATGATGAAATGAAGGGATGAGTGAGTAGAGTGGTCCATTGGTCGTTTTATCCAGCATCTTTCACGTGCCAGCCTAGTGCTAAGACAACGCATATAAATGACATATGGAGGGTGAGGAGCAAGAAACTTGTGCCAGCTGTGGCTAAGAAGACACTCTAGATGATCATATGGAGGGATGAGCGAGCAGAAAAACTTTGTCCAAATGGTGCTCACAGAAACCCAAGATGACAAGGAGGATGTTAGAGTGGTTGATTTCAACAGCATCTTCACCCCTATGCAAACAAGATTGATCGTGAGTGTGTGCAGAGCGGTTGTACCAAGTATGTGTAAGAACAGCCAAAATTAGGCAAAGTAATTGTCATTATCCTTGATCCATGCTATTTTTTCACGTCAGCTAGTGCTATAATAAGAGTTAATGATCAATGGAGCATGAGTCAAAAAAACTATAAGTTCTATAAGAAACGGTCTAAGACACATGAGATGATTGTGGTAAGCTCTGCAGTTTTGTTAAGAACGTTAATGTCAAATTTATAGGAAATCGAATGCAGCTAGCTAAGAACCCCAAATGATAAATGGTATGGGTGGTTAGTTAAGTAGTCATGTCGTTTTCCAGAGCTCGTTTATGCACACTATGCTTGGACACGCATGGGTAAATGAAGCGTGGTTGAGGACAGAACTGACGTGCTAGAACGACACGTCAGTTATCATTGAATGACGACGAAAATCTGTTAATTAGTTCTCTCAGTTGACCCAAGGATGACAAGGTAGGATCGTTCTGAATAGGTAATTCAAGGACATAACTTCTACCCCAAAGGAAACATTTAATTGTTTTGTGATTCATTTAGAGCCGGTTGTACCAAGTGATGATTAGTGAATCAAGCAAAAATTATCAAATCAACTTGTTATTACCCTTGGATACATTTCCTATTTTTGTACCTCAAGTAATGATTACCTAATTGATATTTAATCATCACTTGGTAAGATTGGCTCTTAACAAACTATAATTCAATAATAAACTCGGAAGTAGGCCTACAGATTTTTGTAGCTCATCATTTTTATTTTTAGCAATTTTATTCCCAAATTTATAGGAAATCGAATCTTGCTATTCATACCCCAAAAATAAACTGGTTAATTTTTGTGGTCGTTTAGTAAACATAAATCAATGTCGCCAAAGAAGCTTGTTATATGCACACTATATTTGTCTCCCATGTCCTCCTAACGTGTTAAATACATGCACTTCCAGGAACGACAGCGTCAGTTTTATGTTATTTTAATTACTACAAATCTGTTAATAGTTCACGTTAACAGTACACACTACACTGAACACTGTTTAGAGGCTACGAGGAATCGTTCAAAGAGAATTAAACGTAAAAACGTGTGATCTTTTCAAAGGTTTCTTTGATTCCATGAAAAGGAGTTCTTTTGATACAAGCCGTTTCAAACAGAAATGAATGTGTTATAAAGAGGATCGGTTGAATATGAAGAAATATATCATTGCTTGGTAGGTATTTAATTTATATTGGGTCATAATAACGCACTGTAATGATGGCTACGATATATTGGCGTCGGTAAATGATTGAAGGACATATCACAAATCTGAAAATAGATTTCAGTGGATAGTGACGATATTTATGTCCATCATTTGACGAGCTTTAGCGAGGGTTCAATTTGACATACTGAAAAAAATTGGTGTTCTTTTTTTTTCATGTTTTTTTGTCGGTTCTCCACAGGTCAAACGGCTACAGCTATCAACTTCAAACTGTTTTTCAATATGGTTCCTCATCTAACTTGGATCTGTATAGTTTTGTGGCATTATTGGGTGGTAACTTTTTTATGTATTTTAGAAATTCCAAAAATACTCATTAGAATAACACAGCGGAAAAAAAACTTAAAAAAAACTGAAATTTTGCGTTAAGTTAATTTACATTTCGATACACATTTCTGGAAACTTTCAACTTGATCGGGTCAGCCATTTTGAAGAAAAAACATGAAATGTGCTAAATTGGTACCACTCGAAGCAGTTTTCACCCATTTTTACCCATACTATTACTATCCGCTCGTCTAACAACGCATATATGGCGTTTTCCTAGTTTTAGAGAAAACCTAGAAATCATAATTTTCTGGCGAACCATCTTCGGACCCTGGAAAGAGAGTTAGAGAAGAGTTCCAGGGGCCGTGATTGATGTAGTCCTTGGCAACCAGTTGTTATTTTGAGAGTTCTGGATCATTCTGGTTACTGCATCCAAAACGATTACGTTGTAACGAAATAATATTTATTCAACCCGTTGTGTTATCACTAAAATCTGAATTTCGGAAATTAAAATTACTTAATTAATCCTCCAGAGACCGTGAGTCATGACGTAGGCTTCTTCGATTCTGTGTAGAAACATGAACAGAATTGAGTATTGACTACGTCACTCAATGAGATGAGAGCCGAATTCTGGACAAATAAATTAATAATAATTATTAATGTCCGAAATTGAGATGATGATTTCTAGTTTCTTCTAGAATTCGGGAAATAAATATCGTCATTATTCGTTGACTTCTAGTTCACGGATTGTGATGACCTTTAATATATTCCCGTCTCCGGTATTCACGTCAGTTTCCTCCTAAGCGTGACGTCATATCCCTCAGCTGTCTGTCTGTCTTCTTCCAATAATACATTAAATTATTTACTTTGTTAACATTACTTTTTATGTTCTTCCGGCGATAAAGTAATGTATGTTAGTCAACCACGCTGGGACTCCCTCCGTAGCTCATTTAACTGTGGCACCGCTTTAGTGACTGGGTTATTGATTAGGTATAGCTAGGACGGGTGGACCAGTGGCTGGTACAGTGAATTGTCATTCAGGAGATCGGAGTTTGATTCCTCGATTTCGAATAATTACACTAATTGTTCACTATTAGTTCACTAAGATTATTTTAAATGAAAAATTAATATATTCAGACTGTTTTTCACTATTCATTATCAGATGAATAGTAAAAATAATTTGAGAAAAATTACTTGAATGTCTTACGCTCGTAAATTACTTATGGTCTGTTTTACGAATTGATAGTTAGTGGATTAAGCAATAGTTAATGGATTAACTTAATACCACCCTTGCTAACATACGTTATTTTTATACTTTCAACTAATAGTTGATGGATTATTACTTGAAAATGAAGATTCGTAAAACTGGGCCTTGGTACATAAATATAAACGTGTGGTTATCTCTAACTGGCAGTTTAAAGTTGTTATCATCATAGTTACTATTGGTATTTCTTTTAAACAAATCCTAGATAAAGGCCAGCTAGATTCAGAGCCGGTTGTACCAACTGATGATTAGTGAATTAAGCAAAAATTAGCAAATTAACTTGTTATTACCCTTGGATACATATGCTATTTCTGTACCTCAAGTAATGATTAACTAGATAATATTTAATCATCAGTTGGTACAATCGGCTCTTAGTAATACCGGGATATGGAAAAATTATCAATAAAAAAAATTAATAAATAAAAAAATGAATTGAATTGATTAGTTTTTATTCGTGAACGACCTTGCCTGTATATGTGAGCATGCAAGTTATGTCACGTTCAAGGCTCTGTGAGCCCACCTGTGTGATTGCTCGTACTTCCTAGAAGCTGATAAGCTGATAAGGTGATAAGCTCAGTGGAGCCAACGACTGCAAAAGGTGACGACAAGTGTGTGGCGGACATTGTTGTCTATCTGCTGACGTCACTGTCTCGTCGTACTACACCTATGTTTATGACCTAAAAAACGGGGAAATATGACGTATAATATTACCTAAAAGTAGTGGAAATATGACACGAAAAAAACTTTTTTTCTTCCAGTAACATCGAAGCTTGATACAAAATCATTGTTCCCCAATTAAGGCTATGGATGAAAGATGAGATCGTTTGGACGGGGCACCACAAGGGCGATCTAACCACCCCATTTAAAATATTGGTAACCAAAATAACTGGAATAATAATTTTTATACGAGCCTTAGCGAGGATTTAATTTGACACACTGAAAAAAAAATGGTGTTCGTTTTTATGTTTTTTTTTCCCTTTTCTCATGTTTTTTTGTCGATCTCCACAGGTCAAACGACTACAGCTATCAACTTCAAACTTTTTTTCAATATGGTTCTTCATCTAACTTAGATCTGTATAGTTTTGTGGCATTATCGGGGGGTAACTTTTTTTTATGAATTTTAGAAATTTCAAAAATACCCATTAGAATAACATAGCGGGAAAAAATCATTTTCCAAAAAAATGAAATTTTGCGTGAAGTTGAATTACATTTTGATACACATTTCTGGAGATTTTCAGCTTGATCGGGTCAGCCATTCTGAAGAAAAAACATAAAATGTTCTGAATTGGTACTACTCGAAGCAGTTTTTACCCATTTCTACCCATACTATTACTATCCGCTCGTGTAACAACACATGGCGTTGTCCTAGTTAATAATAACTTTACATACTAATAATTTCAGCATAATATAATAAAGATGTCATTCTGTAGCCCTACAGTATATGGACGGTGACCTAAAAAATGTGACATACAACACTATAGGCCTATTATAGATGCGTCATAAATTATATAAAATTATACGTCATGGATAAACACTGTTATATAAACTGAGGCGCATATTATAAAATGTTATTCAAATTGGTCATTAACATATATTTAGCTAGTATTTCTCATTAGTTGAAATTATATTAATTTTTCGTTGATGAAGATTCGATGAAAATTACGTCAAATGTTTATGTAATTCAAATGCCTTTTTATACTCGTCATTGCTTCACGTCAATTAGGGTTGTTGTTGTTGTTGTTGTTGTTGTTGTTGTTGTGCGCTGGCTAATTCGACCCAATCTCAGGAAAACAATCCAACCAAAAATAATTCAAACTAAGCAAAAACAAATGTGAAACTTGACAGTTATACCATGCTCATGGTTTGCTGAACGACCCCACCAATAGCTAGGTTATACGGGGGTACGAATAAGCAGGTGATAATGAATATATGTAGTGATCATAATTGAAAGGACAGTAAAAAACTCGATGTCTTAATCGGGACTCGAACCCACGCCCGACAGTGATTTCAGTTTTATGAAGCATTATCTTATCTGAGCCTGTACAATTTTCCCGCCTTTTTCCTACACTATAAAATTATCAATAGTATTCATTCATTCATCATGACTTGGAGTAATTGTATCCGCCGATCGACCGTCCCCCCTATATTGAACCGGAACGCTCGGATGTCCCGATCCTTCATTATTCACACGAACAATAATGGCGGTTTCGATCAGTCGTCTTTAGTATTTAATAGCAATAGCGGTGCCGAGTCTCGAACCGTCTAGTATCTATTGTGGTTATAATAAATTGTGGAGCGATATCGGTAGAACGGCGAGTCGGATCGAGACCGGATTGGTACCAGCTGATAGGTATTGACGAGACGAACATATCGTTGTTACACTCATCTCGTTGTGGATCTCCGTTTCTGCACGGCGACAGAAACAATGATTCAACATTGTTTTAACATTGTATTCCCCATAAGCGGACTCCAAATCGTGATTGTCGGGGAACAAAATTCTATATCGACACTGGGTAAGCAGTGGTGGACAGACGTTCACAGACTACACGCGTGGTGCCAGTTGCGTCTGGATCTGATGCCAGGTTCTCTCGCGAGAGCCAAACAGCGATCGAGCGGAGTTGCTAAAATCGATGGCCCAACTTAGGTTAAGAGCGATAACGGGAGAACGGCGAGTCGGATCGAGACCGGATTGATACCAGCTGATAGGTATTGACAAGACAAACATTCCGTTTGTACACTCATCTCGTTGTGGATCTCCGTTCCTGCACGGCGGCAGAAAATATGATTCGACATTGTTTCAACATTGTATTCCCCATAAGCGGACTCCAAATCGTGATTGTCGGGGAACAAAATTCTATATCGACACTGGGTAAGCAGTGGTGAATAGATGGTCACAGACTACACACGTGGTGGCAGTTGCGTCTGGATCTGAGGTCAGGTTCTCTCGCGAGAGCCAAACAGCGATCGACCTAAGTTGCTAAAATCGATGGCCCAACTTAGGTTAAGAGCGATAACGGGAGAACGGCGAGTCGGATCGAGACCGGATTGGTACCAGCCGATAGGTATTGACGAGGCAAACATTTCGTCGTTACACCCATCTCGTTGTGACACTCCGTTCCTGCACGGCGACAGAAACAAAAATGTATCATGGTTTCAACATTGTATACCCCATAAGCGGACTCCAAATCGTGATTGTCGGAGAACAAAATTCTATATCGACACTGGGTAAGCAGTGGTGGATAGATGGTCACAGACTACACGCGTGGTGCCAGTTGCGTTTGGATCTGAGGTCAGGTTCTCTCGCGAGAGCCAAACCGCGATCGACCGAAGTTGCTAAAATCGATGGCCCAACTTAGGTTAAGAGCGATAACGGTATAACGGCGAGTCGGATCGAGACCGGATTGGTACCAGCTGATAGGTATTGACGAGACGAAAAATTCGTTATTACACTCACCTCGTTGTGGATCTCCGTTCCTGCACGGCGGCAAAAACAATGATTCGACATTGTTTCAACATTGTATTCCCCATAAGCGGACTCCAAATCGTGATTGTCGGGGAACAAAATTCTATATCGACACTGGGTAAGCAGTGGTGAATAGATGGTCACAGACTACACACGTGGTGGCAGTTGCGTCTGGATCTGAGGTCAGGTTCTCTCGCGAGAGCCAAACAGCGTTCGAGCGGAGTTGCTAAAATCGATGGCCCAACTTAGGTTAAGAGCGATAACGGGAGAACGGCGAGTCGGATCGAGACCAGATTGGTACCAGCAGATAGGTATTGACGAGGCGAACATTTCGTCGTTACACTTATCTCGTTGTGGATCTCCGTTTCTGCACGGCGACAGAAACAATGATTCAACATTGTTTTAACATTGTATTCCCCATACGCGGACTCCAAATCGTGATTGTCGGGGAACAGAATTCTAAATCGACACTGGGTAAGCAGTGGTGGATAGATGGTCACAGACTACACGCGTGGTGCCAGTTGCGTCTGGATCTGATGTCAGGTTCTCTCGCGAGAGCCAAACAGCGTTCGAGCGGAGTTGCTAAAATCGATGGCTCAACTTAGGTTAAGAGCGATAACGGGAGAACGGCGAGTCGGATCGAGACCGGATTTGTACCAGCAGATAGGTATTGACGAGGCGAACATTTCGTCGTTACACCCATCTCGTTGTGACACTCCGTTCCTGCACGGTGACAGAAACAAAAATGAATGATTGATTTAACATTGTATTCCCCATAAGCGGACTCCAAATCGTGATTGTCGGGGAACAGAATTCTATATCGACACTGGGTAAGCAGTGGTGGATAGATGGCTACAGACTACACGCGTGGTGCCAGTTGCGTCTGGATCTGATGTCAGGTTCTCTCGCGAGAGCCAAACAGCGATCGACCTAAGTTGCTAAAATCAATGGCCCAACTTAGGTTAAGAGCGATAACGGGAGAACGGCGAGTCGGATCGAGACCGGATTGGTACCAGCAGATAGGTATTGACGAGGCAAACATTTCGTCGTTACACCCATCTCGTTGTGACACTCCGTTCCTGCACGGCGACAGAAACAAAAATGTATCATGGTTTCAACATTGTATTCCCCACAAGCGGACTCCAAATCGTGATTGTCGGGGAACAAAATTCTATATCGACACTGGGTGAGCAGTGGTGGATAGATGGTCACAGACTACACGCGTGGTGCCAGTTGCGTCTGGATCTGAGGTAAGGTTCTCTCGCGAGAGCCAAACAGTGTTCGAGCGGAGTTGCTAGAATCGATGGCCCAACTTAGGTTAAGAGCGATAACGGGAGAGCGGCGAGTCGGATCGAGACCGGATTTGTACCAGCAGATAGGTATTGACGAGGCGAACATTTCGTCGTTACACCCATCTCGTTGTGACACTCCGTTCCTGCACGGCGACAGAAACAAAAATGAATGATTGATTTAACATTGTATTCCCCATAAGCGGACTCCAAATCGTGATTGTCGGGGAACAGAATTCTATATCGACACTGGGTAAGCAGTGGTGGATAGGTGGTCACAGACTACACGCGTGGTGCCAGTCGCGTCTGGATCTGATGTCAGGTTCTCTCGCGAGAGCCAAACAGCGATCGACCTAAGTTGCTAAAATCGATGGCCCAACTTAGGTTAAGAGCGATAATGGGAGAACGGCGAGTCGGATCGAGACCGGATTGGTACCAGCAGATAGGTATTGACGAGGCGAACATTCGTCGTTACACCCATCTCGTTGTGACACTCCGTTCCTGCACGGCGACAGAAACAAAAATGAATGATTGATTTAACATTGTATTCCCCATAAGCGGACTCCAAATCGTGATTGTCGGGGAACAGAATTCTATATCGACATTGAGTAAGCAGTGGTGGATAGATGGCCACAGACTACACGCGTGGTGCCAGTTGCGTCTGGATCTGATGTCAGGTTCTCTCGCGAGAGCCAAACAGCGATCGACCTAAGTTGCTAAAATCGATGGCCCAACTTAGGTTAAGAGCGATAACGGGAGAACGGCGAGTCGGATCGAGACCGGATTGGTACCAGCAGATAGGTATTGACGAGGCAAACATTTCGTCGTTACACCCATCTCGTTGTGACACTCCGTTCCTGCACGGCGACAGAAACTAAAATGTATCATGGTTTCAACATTGTATACCCCATGAGCGGACTCCAAATCGTGATTGTCGGGGAACAAAATTCTATATCGACACTGGGTAAGCAGTGGTGGATAGATGGTGACAGACTACACGCGTGGTGCCAGTTGCGTCTGGATCTGAGGTCAGGTTCTCTCGCGAGAGCCAAACAGCGATCGACCGAAGTTGCTAAAATCGTTGGCCCAACTTAGGTTAAGAGCGATAACGGGAGAACGGCGAGTCGGATCGAGACCGGATTGGTACCAGCAGATAGGTATTGACGAGGCGAACATTGCGTCGTTACATCCATCTCGTTCTGACCCTCTGTTCCTGCACGACGACAGAATCAAAAATGAATGATTGATTTAACATTGTATTCCCCATGAGCGGACTCCAAATCGTGATTGTCGGGGAACAGAATTCTATATCGACACTGGGTAAGCTGTGGTGGATAGATGGCCACAGACTACACGCGTGGTGCCAGTTGCGTCCGGATCTGATGTCAGGTTCTCTCGCGAGAGCCAAACAGCGATCGACCTAAGTTGCTAAAATCGATGGCCCAACTTAGGTTAAGAGCGATAATGGGAGAACGGCGAGTCGGATCGAGACCGGATTGGTACCAGCAGATAGGTATTGACGAGGCAAACATTTCGTCGTTACACCCATCTCGTTGTGACCCTCCGTTTCTGCACGGCGACAGAAACAATGATTCAACATTGTTTTAACATTGTATTCCCCATAAGCGGACTCCAAATCGTGATTGTCGGGGAACAGAATTCTAAATCGACACTGGGTAAGCAGTGGTGGATAGATGGTCTCAGACTACACGCGTGGTGCCAGTTGCGTCTGGATCTGATGTCAGGTTCTCTCGCGAGAGCCAAACAGCGTTCGAGCGGAGTTGCTAAAATCGATGGCTCAACTTAGGTTAAGAGCGATAACGGAAGAACGGCGAGTCGGATCGAGACCGAATTTGTACCAGCAGATAGGTATTGACGAGGCGAACATTTCGTCGTTACACCCATCTCGTTGTGACACTCCGTTCCTGCACGGCGACAGAAACAAAAATGAATGATTGATTTAACATTGTATTCCCCATAAGCGGACTCCAAATCGTGATTGTCGGGGAACAGAATTCTATATCGACATTGAGTAAGCAGTGGTGGATAGATGGCCACAGACTACACGCGTGGTGCCAGTTGCGTCTGGATCTGATGTCAGGTTCTCTCGCGAGAGCCAAACAGCGATCGACCTAAGTTGCTAAAATCGATGGCCCAACTTAGGTTAAGAGCGATAACGGGAGAACGGCGAGTCGGATCGAGACCGGATTGGTACCAGCAGATAGGTATTGACGAGGCAAACATTTCGTCGTTACACCCATCTCGTTGTGACACTCCGTTCCTGCACGGCGACAGAAACTAAAATGTATCATGGTTTCAACATTGTATACCCCATGAGCGGACTCCAAATCGTGATTGTCGGGGAACAAAATTCTATATCGACACTGGGTAAGCAGTGGTGAATAGATGGTCACAGACTACACGCGTGGTGCCAGTTGCGTTTGGATCTGATGTCAGGTTCTCTCGCGAGAGCCAAACAGCGATCGACCAAAGTTGCTAAAATCGATGGCCCAACTCAGGTTAAGAGCGATAACGGTAGAACGGCGAGTCGGATCGAGACCAGATTGGTACCAGCTGATAGGTATTGACGAGACGAACATTTCGTTGTTACACTCATATCGTTGTGGATCTCCGTTTCTGCACGGCGACAGAAACAATGATTCAACATTGTATTACCATTGTATTCCCCTTAAGCGGACTCCAAATCGTGATTGTTGGGGAACAGAATTCTATATCGACACTGGGTGAGCAGTGGTCGATAGATGGTCACAGACTACACGCGTGGTGCCAGTTGCGTCTGGATCTGAGGTCAGGTTCTCTCGCGAGAGCCAAACAGCGATCGACCGAAGTTGCTAAAATCGTTGGCCCAACTTAGGTTAAGAGCGATAACGGGAGAACGGCGAGTCGGATCGAGAGCGGATTGGTACCAGCAGATAGGTATTGACGAGGCGAACACTTCGTCGTTACACCTATCTCGTTGTAACACTCCGTTCCTGCACTGCGACCGAAACAAAAATGAATGGTTGATTTAACATTGTATTCCCCATAAGCGGACTCCGAATCGTGATTGTCGGAGAACAGAATTCTATATCGACACTGGGTAGGCAGTGGTGAATAGATGGTCACAGACTACACGCGTGGTGCCAGTTGCGTCTGGATCTGATGTCAGGTTCTCTCGCGAGAGCCAAACAGCGATCGACCTAAGTTGCTAAAATCGATGGCCCAACTTAGGTTAAGAGCGATAACGGGAGAACGGCGAGTCGGATCGAGACCGGATGGGTACCAGAAGATAGGTATTGACGAGGCGAACATTGCGTCGTTACATCCATCTCGTTGTGACCTCCGTTCCTGCACGAGCGACAGAATCAAAATGAATGATTGATTTAACATTGTATTCCCCATGAGCGGACTCCAAATCGTGATTGTCGGGGAACAGAATTCTATATCGACACTGGGTAAGCAGTGGTGGATAGATGGCCACAGACTACACGCGTGGTGCCAGTTGCGTCTGGATCTGATGTCAGGTTCTCTCGCGAGAGCCAAACAGCGATCGACCGAAGTTGCTAAAATCGATGGCCCAACTTAGGTTAAGAGCGATAACGGGAGAACGGCGAGTCGGATCGAGACCGGATTGGTACCAGCAGATAGGTATTGACGAGGCAAACATTTCGTCGTTACACCCATCTCGTTGTGACCCTCCGTTTCTGCACGGCGACAGAAACAATGATTCAACATTGTTTAACATTGTATTCCCCATAAGCGGACTCCAAATCGTGATTGTCGGGGAACAGAATTCTATATCGACACTGGGTAAGCAGTGGTGGATAGATGGTCACAGACTACACGCGTGGTGCCAGTTGCGTCTGGATCTGATGTCAGGTTCTCTCGCGAGAGCCAAACAGCGTTCGAGCGGAGTTGCTAAAATCGATGGCCCAACTTAGGTTAAGAGCGATAACGGGAGAACGGCGAGTCGGATCGAGACCGGATTGGTACCAGCAGATAGGTATTGACGAGGCGAACATTTCGTCGTTACACTCATCTCGTTGTGACACTCCGTTCCTGCACGGCGACAGAAACGAAAATGAATGATTGATTTAACATTGTATTCCCCATAAGCGGACTCCAAATCGTGATTGTCGGGGAACAGAATTCTATATCGACACTGGGTAAGCAGTGGTGGATAGATGGCCACAGACTACACGCGTGGTGCCAGTTGCGTCTGGATCTGATGTCAGGTTCTCTCGCGAGAGCCAAACAGCGATCGACCTAAGTTGCTAAAATCGATGGCCCAACTTAGGTTAAGAGCGATAACGGGAGAACGGCGAGTCGGATCGAGACCGGATTGGTACCAGCAGATAGGTATTGACGAGGCGAACATTTCGTCGTTACACCCATCTCGTTGTGACACTCCGTTCCTGCACGGCGACAGAAACAATGATTCAACATTGTTTCAACATTGTATTCCCCATAAGCGGACTCCAAATCGTGATTGTCGGGGAACAGAATTCTATATCGACACTGGGTAAGCAGTGGTGGATAGATGGTCACAGACTACACGCGTGGTGCCAGTTGCGTCTGGATCTGATGTCAGGTTCTCTCGCGAGAGCCAAACAGCGTTCGAGCGGAGTTGCTAAAATCGATGGCCCAACTTAGGTTAAGAGCGATAACGGGAGAACGGCGAGTCGGATCGAGACCGAATTTGTACCAGCAGATAGGTATTGACGAGGCGAACATTTCGTCGTTACACCCATCTCGTTGTGACACTCCGTTCCTGCACGGCGACAGGAACGAAAATGAATGATTGATTTAACATTGTATTCCCCATAAGCGGACTCCAAATCGTGATTGTCGGGGAACAGAATTCTATATCGACACTGGGTAAGCAGTGGTGGATAGATGGCCACAGACTACACGCGTGGTGCCAGTTGCGTCTGGATCTGATGTCAGGTTCTCTCGCGAGAGCCAAACAGCGATCGACCTAAGTTGCTAAAATCGATGGCCCAACTTAGGTTAAGAGCGATAACGGGAGAACGGCGAGTCGGATCGAGACCGGATTGGTACCAGCAGATAGGTATTGACGAGGCAAACATTTCGTCGTTACACCCATCTCGTTGTGACACTCCGTTCCTGCACGGCGACAGAAACTAAAATGTATCATTGTTTCAACATTGTATTCCCCATGAGCGGACTCCAAATCGTGATTGTCGGGGAACAGAATTCTATATCGACACTGGGTGAGCAGTGGTGAATAGATGGTCACAGACTACACGCGTGGTGCCAGTTGCGTCTGGATCTGATGTCAGGTTCTCTCGCGAGAGCCAAACAGCGATCGACCGAAGTTGCTAAAATCGATGGCCCAACTTAGGTTAAGAGCGATAACGGTAGAACGGCGAGTCGGATCGAGACCAGATTGGTACCAGCTGATAGGTATTGACGAGACGAACATTTCGTTGTTACACTCATCTCGTTGTGGATCTCCGTTTCTGCACGGCGACAGAAACAATGATTCAACATTGTATTAACATTGTATTCCCCTTAAGCGGACTCCAAATCGTGATTGTCGGGGAACAAAATTCTATATCGACACTGGGTGAGCAGTGGTCGATAGATGGTCACAGACTACACGCGTGGTGCCAGTTGCGTCTGGATCTGAGGTCAGGTTCTCTCGCGAGAGCCAAACAGCGATCGACCGAAGTTGCTAAAATCGATGGCCCAACTTAGGTTAAGAGCGATAACGGGAGAACGGCGAGTCGGATCGAGAGCGGATTGGTACCAGCAGATAGGTATTGACGAGGCGAACACTTCGTCGTTACACCTATCTCGTTGTGACACTCCGTTCCTGCAAGGCGACCGAAACAAAAATGAATGGTTGATTTAACATTGTATTCCCCATAAGCGGACTCCAAATCGTGATTGTCGGAGAACAGAATTCTATATCGACACTGGGTAGCAGTGGTGAATAGATGGTCACAGACTACACGCGTGGTGCCAGTTGCGTCTGGATCTGATGTCAGGTTCTCTCGCGAGAGCCAAACAGCGATCGACCTAAGTTGCTAAAATCGATGGCCCAACTTAGGTTAAGAGCGATAACGGGAGAACGGCGAGTCGGATCGAGACCGGATTGGTACCAGCAGATAGGTATTGACGAGGCGAACATTGCGTCGTTACACCATCTCGTTGTGACACTCCGTCCCTGCACGGCGACAGAAACGAAAATGAATGATTGATTTAACATTGTATTCCCCATGAGCGGACTCCAAATCGTGATTGTCGGGGAACAGAATTCTATATCGACACTGGGTAAGCAGTGGTGGATAGATGGTCACAGACTACACGCGTGGTGCCAGTTGCGTCCGGATCTGATGTCAGGTTCTCTCGCGAGAGCCAAACAGCGATCGACCTAAGTTGCTAAAATCGATGGCCCAACTTAGGTTAAGAGCGATAATGGGAGAACGGCGAGTCGGATCGAGACCGGATTGGTACCAGCAGATAGGTATTGACGAGGCGAACATTTCGTCGTTACACCCATCTCGTTGTGACCCTCCGTTTCTGCACGGCGACAGAAACAATGATTCAACATTGTTTTAACATTGTATTCCCCATAAGCGGACTCCAAATCGTGATTGTCGGGGAACAGAATTCTAAATCGACACTGGGTAAGCAGTGGTGGATAGATGGTCTCAGACTACACGCGTGGTGCCAGTTGCGTCTGGATCTGATGTCAGGTTCTCTCGCGAGAGCCAAACAGCGTTCGAGCGGAGTTGCTAAAATCGATGGCACAACTTGGGTTAAGAGCGATAACGGGAGAACGGCGAGTCGGATCGAGACCGGATTGGTACCAGCAGATAGGTATTGACGAGGCGAACATTTCGTCGTTACACCCATCTCGTTGTGACACTCCGTTCCTGCACGGCGACAGAAACGAAAATGAATGATTGATTTAACATTGTATTCCCCATAAGCGGACTCCAAATCGTGATTGTCGGGGAACAGAATTCTATATCGACACTGAGTGAGCAGTGGTGGATAGATGGTCACAGACTTCACGCGTGGTGCCAGTTGCGTCTGGATCTGAGGTCAGGTTCTCTCGCAAGAGCCAAACAGCGATCGACCTAAGTTGCTGAAATCGATGGCCCAACTTAGGTTAAGAGCGATAACGGGAGAACGGCGAGTCGGATCGAGACCGGATTGGTACCAGCAGATAGGTATTGACGAGGCAAACATTTCGTCGTTACACCCATCTCGTTGTGACACTCCGTTCCTGCACGGCGACAGAAACAATGATTCAACATTGTATTAACATTGTATTCCCCTTAAGCGGACTCCAAATCGTGATTGTCGGGGAACAATATGATATATCGACACTGGGTGAGCAGTGGTCGATAGATGGTCACAGACTACACGCGTGGTGCCAGTTGCGTCTGGATCTGAGGTCAGGTTCTCTCGCGAGAGCCAAACAGCGATCGACCGAAGTTGCTAAAATCGATGGCCCAACTTGGGTTAAGAGCGATAACGGGAGAACGGCAAGTCGGATCGAGACCGGATCGGTACCAGCAGATAGGTATTGACGAGGCGAACACTTCGTCGTTACACCTATCTCGTTGTAACACTCCGTTCCTGCACTGCGACCGAAACAAAAATGAATGGTTGATTTAACATTGTATTCCCCATAAGCGGACTCCAAATCGTGATTGTCGGAGAACAGAATTCTATATCGACACTGGGTAGGCAGTGGTGAATAGATGGTCAGAGACTACACGCGTGGTGCCAGTTGCGTCTGGATCTGATGTCAGGTTCTCTCGCGAGAGCCAAACAGCGTTCGAGCGGAGTTGCTAAAATCGATGGCCCAACTCAGGTTAAGAGCGATAACGGGAGAACGGCGAGTCGGATCTAGACCGGATTGGTACCAGCAGATAGGTATTGACGAGGCAAACATTTCGTCGTTACACTCATCTCGTTGTGACACTCCGTTCCGCACGGCGACAGAAACAAAATGTATCATGGTTTCAACATTGTATTCCCCATAAGCGGACTCCAAATCGTGATTGTCGGGGAACAAAATTCTATATCGACACTGGGTAAGCAGTGGTGGATAGATGGTCACAGACTACACGCGTGTTGCCAGTTGCGTCTGGATCTGAGGTCAGGTTCTCTCGCGAGAGCCAAACAGCGTTCGAGCGGAGTTGCTAAAATCGATGGCCCAACTTAGGTTAAGAGCGATAACGGGAGAACGGCGAGTCGGATCGAGACCAGATTGGTACCAGCAGATAGGTATTGACGAGGCGAACATTTCGTCGTTACACTCATCTCGTTGTGACACTCCGTTCCTGCACGGCGACAGAAACGAAAATGAATGATTGATTTAACATTGTATTCCCCATAAGCGGACTCCAAATCGTGATTGTCGGGGAACAGAATTCTATATCGACACTGGGTAAGCAGTGGTGGATAGATGGTCACAGACTACACGCGTGGTGCCAGTTGCGTCTGGATCTGAGGTCAGGTTCTCTCGCGAGAGCCAAACAGCGATCGACCGAAGTTGCTAAAATCGATGGCCCAACTTAGGTTAAGAGCGATAACGGGAGAACGGCGAGTCGGATCGAGAGCTGGATTGGTACCAGCAGATAGGTATTGACGAGGCGAACACTTCGTCGTTACACCTATCTCGTTGTAACACTCCGTTCCTGCACGCGACCGAAACAAAATTAATGGTTGATTTAACATTGTATTCCCCATAAGCGGACTCCGAATCGTGATTGTCGGAGAACAGAATTCTATATCGACACTGGGTAGGCAGTGGTGAATAGATGGTCACAGACTACACGCGTGGTGCCAGTTGCGTCTGGATCTGATGTCAGGTTCTCTCGCGAGAGCCAAACAGCGATCGACCTAAGTTGCTAAAATCGATGGCCCAACTTAGGTTAAGAGCGATAACGGGAGAACGGCGAGTCGGATCGAGACCGGATGGGTACCAGAAGATAGGTATTGACGAGGCGAACATTGCGTCGTTACATCCATCTCGTTCTGACCCTCTGTTCCTGCACGACGACAGAATCAAAAATGAATGATTGATTTAACATTGTATTCCCCATGAGCGGACTCCAAATCGTGATTGTCGGGGAACAGAATTCTATATCGACACTGGGTAAGCAGTGGTGGATAGATGGCCACAGACTACACGCGTGGTGCCAGTTGCGTCCGGATCTGATGTCAGGTTCTCTCGCGAGAGCCAACAGCGATCGACCTAAGTTGCTAAAATCGATGGCCCAACTTAGGTTAAGAGCGATAATGGGAGAACGGCGAGTCGGATCGAGACCGGATTGGTACCAGCAGATAGGTATTGACGAGGCAAACATTTCGTCGTTACACCCATCTCGTTGTGAGAATCCGTTCCTGCACGGCGACAGAAACAATGATTCAACATTGTTTTAACATTGTATTCCCCATAAGCGGACTCCAAATCGTGATTGTCGGGGAACAGAATTCTAAATCGACACTGGGTAAGCAGTGGTGGATAGATGGTCTCAGACTACACGCGTGGTGCCAGTTGCGTCTGGATCTGATGTCAGGTTCTCTCGCGAGAGCCAAACAGCGTTCGAGCTAAGTTGCTAAAATCGATGGCTCAACTTGGGTTAAGAGCGATAACGGGAGAACGGCGAGTCGGATCGAGACCGGATTTGTACCAGCAGATAGGTATTGACGAGGCGAACATTTCGTCGTTACACCCATCTCGTTGTGACACTCCGTTCCTGCACGGCGACAGAAACAAAAATGAATGATTGATTTAACATTGTATTCCCCATAAGCGGACTCCAAATCGTGATTGTCGGGGAACAGAATTCTATATCGACATTGAGTAAGCAGTGGTGGATAGATGGCCACAGACTACACGCGTGGTGCCAGTTGCGTCTGGATCTGATGTCAGGTTCTCTCGCGAGAGCCAAACAGCGATCGACCTAAGTTGCTAAAATCGATGGCCCAACTTAGGTTAAGAGCGATAACGGGAGAACGGCGAGTCGGATCGAGACCGGATGGGTACCAGAAGATAGGTATTGACGAGGCGAACATTGCGTCGTTACATCCATCTCGTTCTGACCCTCTGTTCCTGCACGACGACAGAATCAAAAATGAATGATTGATTTAACATTGTATTCCCCATGAGCGGACTCCAAATCGTGATTGTCGGGGAACAGAATTCTATATCGACACTGGGTAAGCATGTGGTGGATAGATGGCCACAGACTACACGCGTGGTGCCAGTTGCGTCTCGGATCTGATGTCAGGTTCTCTCGCGAGAGCCAAACAGCGATCGACCTAAGTTGCTAAAATCGATGGCCCAACTTAGGTTAAGAGCGATAATGGAGAACGGCGAGTCGGATCGAGACCGGATTGGTACCAGCAGATAGGTATTGACGAGGCAAACATTTCGTCGTTACACCCATCTCGTTGTGACCCTCCGTTTCTGCACGGCGACAGAAACAAATGATTCACATTGTTTAACATTGTATTCCCCATAAGCGGACTCCAATCGTGATTGTCGGGGAACAGAATTCTAATCGACACTGGGTAAGCAGTGGTGGATAGATGGTCTCAGACTACACGCGTGGTGCCAGTTGCGTCTGGATCTGATGTCAGGTTCTCTCGCGAGAGCCAAACAGCGATCGACCTAAGTTGCTAAAATCGATGGCCCAACTTAGGTTAAGAGCGATAACGGGAGGACGGCCGAGTCGGATCGAGACCGGATTGGTACCAGCAGATAGGTATTGACGATGGCAAACATTTTCGTCGTTACACCCATCTCGTTGTGACACTCCGTTCCTGCACGGCGACAGAAACTAAATGTATCATGGTTTCAACATTGTATTACCCCATGAGCGGACTCCAAATCGTGATTGTCGGGGAACAAAATTCTATATCGACACTGGGTGAGCAGTGGTGAATAGATGGTCACAGACTACACGCGTGGTGCCAGTTGCGTTTGGATCTGATGTCAGGTTCTCTCGCGAGAGCCAAACAGCGATCGACCAAAGTTGCTAAAATCGATGGCCCAACTCAGGTTAAGAGCGATAACGGTAGAACGGCGAGTCGGATCGAGACCAGATTGGTACCAGCTGATAGGTATTGACGAGACAAACATTTCGTTGTTACACTCATCTCGTTGTGGATCTCCGTTTCTGCACGGCGACAGAAACAATGATTCAACATTGTATTAACATTGTATTCCCCTTAAGCGGACTCCAAATCGTGATTGTCGTGGGGCAGAATTCTATATCAACAATGAGTGAGCAGTGGTCGATAGATGGTCACAGACTACACGCGTGGTGCCAGTCGCGTCTGGATCTGAGGTCAGGTTCTCTCGCGAGAGCCAAACAGCGATCGACCGAAGTGCTAAATCGTTGGCCCAACTTAGGTTAAGAGCGATAAACGGCTACGAGAACGGCGAGTCGGATCGAGAGCGGATTGGTACCAGCAGATAGGTATTGACGAGGCGAACATCTCGTCGTTACACCTATCTCGTTGGTAACACTCCGTTACGCACTGCGACCGAAACAAAATGAATGGTTGATTTAACATTGTATTCCCATAAGCGGACTCCAATCGTGATTGTCGGAGAACAGAATTCTATATCGACACTGGGTAGGCAGTGGTGAAAGCATGGTCACAGACTACACGCGTCGGTGCCAGTTGCGTTCTGGATCTGATGTCAGGTTCTCTCGCGAGAGCCAAACAGCGATCGACCTAAGTTGCTAAAATCGATGGCCCAACTTAGGTTAAGAGCGATAACGTGAGAACGGCGAGTCGGATCGAGACCGGTATGGGTACAGAAGATAGGGTATTGACGAGGCGAACATTGCGTCGTTACATCCATCTCGTTCTGACCCCTCTGTTCCTGCACGACGACAGAACAAAATGCATGATTGATTTAACATTGTATCTCCCCATGAGCGGACTCCAAATCGTGATTGTCGGCGACAGAATTCTATATCGACACTGGGTAAGCAGTGGTGGATAGATGGCCACAGACTACACGCGTGGTGCCAGTTGCGTCCGGATCTGATGTCAGGTTCTCTCGCGAGAGCCAAACAGCGATCGACCTAAGTTGCTAAAATCGATGGCCCAACTTAGGTTAAGAGCGATAATGGGAGAACGGCGAGTCGGATCGAGACCGGATTGGTACCAGCAGATAGGTATTGACGAGGCAAACATTTCGTCGTTACACCCATCTCGTTGTGACCCTCCGTTTCTGCACGGCGACAGAAACAATGATTCAACATTGTTTTAAATTGTATTCCCCATAAGCGGACTCCAAATCGTGATTGTTGAGGAACAAAATTCTATATCGACACTGGGTAAGCAGTGGTGGATAGATGGTCACAGACTACACGCGTGGTGCCAGTTGCGTCTGGATCTGATGTCAGGTTCTCTCGCGAGAGCCAAACAGCGTTCGAGCGGAGTTGCTAAAATCGATGGCTCAACTTGGGTTAAGAGCGATAACGGGAGAACGGCGAGTCGGATCGAGACCGGATTGGTACCAGCAGATAGGTATTGACGAGGCGAACATTTCGTCGTTACACCCATCTCGTTGTGACACTCCGTTCCTGCACGGCGACAGAAACAAAAATGAATGATTGATTTAACATTGTATTCCCCATAAGCGGACTCCAAATCGTGATTGTCGGGGAACAGAATTCTATATCGACATTGAGTAAGCAGTGGTGGATAGATGGCCACAGACTACACGCGTGGTGCCAGTTGCGTCTGGATCTGAGGTCAGGTTCTCTCGCAAGAGCCAAACAGCGATCGACCTAAGTTGCTGAAATCGATGGCCCAACTTAGGTTAAGAGCGATAACGGGAGAACGGCGAGTCGGATCGAGACCGGATTGGTACCAGCAGATAGGTATTGACGAGGGCAAACATTTGATCATCAAACTCATCTCGTTGTGACACTCCGTTCCTGCACGGCGACAGAAACAATGATTCAACATTGTATTAACATTGTATTCCCCTTAAGCGGACTCCAAATCGTGATTGTCGGGGAACAGTATTCTATATCGACACTGGGTGAGCAGTGGTCGATAGATGGTCACAGACTACACGCGTGGTGCCAGTTGCGTCTGGATCTGAGGTCAGGTTCTCTCGCGAGAGCCAAACAGCGATCGACCGAAGTTGCTAAAATCGATGGCCCAACTTAGGTTAAGAGCGATAACGGGAGAACGGCAAGTCGGATCGAGACCGGATTGGTACCAGCAGAAAGGTATTGACGAGGCGAACACTTCGTCGTTACACCTATCTCGTTGTAACACTCCGTTCCTGCACTGCGACCGAAACAAAAATGAATGGTTGATTTAACATTGTATTCCCCATAAGCGGACTCCAAATCGTGATTGTCGGAGAACAGAATTCTATATCGACACTGGGTAGGCAGTGGTGAATAGATGGTCAGAGACTACACGCGTGGTGCCAGTTGCGTCTGGATCTGATGTCAGGTTCTCTCGCGAGAGCCAAACAGCGTTCGAGCGGAGTTGCTAAAATCGATGGCCCAACTCAGGTTAAGAGCGATAACGGGAGAACGGCGAGTCGGATCTAGACCGGATTGGTACCAGCAGATAGGTATTGACGAGGCAAACATTTCGTCGTTACACTCATCTCGTTGTGACACTCCGTTCCCGCACGGCGACAGAAACAAAAATGTATCATGGTTTCAACATTGTATTCCCCATAAGCGGACTCCAAATCGTGATTGTCGGGGAACAAAATTCTATATCGACACTGGGTAAGCAGTGGTGGATAGATGGTCACAGACTACACGCGTGTTGCCAGTTGCGTCTGGATCTGAGGTCAGGTTCTCTCGCGAGAGCCAAACAGCGTTCGAGCGGAGTTGCTAAAATCGATGGCCCAACTTAGGTTAAGAGCGATAACGGGAGAACGGCGAGTCGGATCGAGACCAGATTGGTACCAGCAGATAGGTATTGACGAGGCGAACATTTCGTCGTTACATCCATCTCGTTGTGACACTCCGTTCCTGCACGGCGACAGAAACAAAAATGAATGATTGATTTAACATTGTATTCCCCATAAGCGGACTCCAAATCGTGATTGTCGGGGAACAGAATTCTATATCGACACTGGGTAAGCAGTGGTGGATAGATGGCCACAGACTACACGCGTGGTGCCAGTTGCGTCTGGATCTGATTTCAGGTTCTCTCGCGAGAGCCAAACAGCGATCGACCTAAGTTGCTAAAATCGATGGCCCAACTTAGGTTAAGAGCGATAATGGGAGAACGGCGAGTCGGATCGAGACCGGATTGGTACCAGCAGATAGGTATTGACGAGGCAAACATTTCGTCGTTACACCCATCTCGTTGTGACCCTCCGTTTCTGCACGGCGACAGAAACAATGATTCAACATTGTTTTAACATTGTATTCCCCATAAGCGGACTCCAAATCGTGATTGTCGGGGAACAGAATTCTAAATCGACACTGGGTAAGCAGTGGTGGATAGATGGTCACAGACTACATGCGTGGTGCCAGTTGCGTCTGGATCTGATGTCAGGTTCTCTCGCGAGAGCCAAACAGCGTTCGAGCGGAGTTGCTAAAATCGATGGCTCAACTTAGGTTAAGAGCGATAACGGGAGAACGGCGAGTCGGATCGAGACCGGATTGGTACCAGCAGATAGGTATTGACGAGGCAAACATTTCGTCGTTACACCCATCTCGTTGTGACACTCCGTTCCTGCACGGCGACAGAAACAAAAATGTATCATGGTTTCAACATTGTATACCCCATGAGCGGACTCCAAATCGTGATTGTCGGGGAACAAAATTCTATATCGACACTGGGTAAGCAGTGGTGGATAGATGGTCACAGACTACACGCGTGGTGCCAGTTGCGTCTGGATCTGAGGTCAGGTTCTCTCGCGAGAGCCAAACAGCGTTCGAGCGGAGTTGCTAAAATCGATGGCTCAACTTAGGTTAAGAGCGATAACGGGAGAACAGCGAGTCGGATCGAGACCGGATTTGTACCAGCTGATAGGTATTGACGAGACGAACAATTCGTTGTTACACTCATCTCGTTGTGGATCTCCGTTCCTGCACGACGGCAGAAACAATGATTCGACATTGTTTCAACATTGTTTTCCCCATAAGCGGACTCCAAATCGTGATTGTCGGAGAACAGAATTCCATATCGACACTGGGTAAGCAGTGGTGAATAGATGGTCACAGACTACACGCGTGGTGCCAGTTGCGTCTGGATCTGAGGTCAGGTTCTCTCGCGAGAGCCAAACAGCGATCGACCGAAGTTGCTAAAATCGATGGCCTAACTTGGGTTAAGAGCGATAACGGGAGAACGGCGAGTCGGATCGAGACCGGATTGGTACCAGCAGATAGGTATTGACGAGGCGAACATTTCGTCGTTACACCTATCTCGTTGTAACACTCCGTTCCTGCACTGCGACCGAAACAAAAATGAATGGTTGATTTAACATTGTATTCCCCATAAGCGGACTCCAAATCGTGATTGTCGGAGAACCGAATTCTATATCGACACTGGGTAGGCAGTGGTGAATAGATGGTCACAGACTACACGCGTGGTGCCAGTTGCGTCTGGATCTGATGTCAGGTTCTCTCGCGAGAGCCAAACAGCGTTCGAGCGGAGTTGCTAAAATCGATGGCCCAACTTAGGTTAAGAGCGATAACGGTAGAACGGCGAGTCGGATCGAGACCAGATTGGTACCAGCAGATAGGTATTGACGAGACGAACATTTCGTCGTTACACTCATCTCGTTGTGACACTCCGTTCCTGCACGGCGACAGAAACAAAAATGTATCATGGTTTCAACATTGTATTCCCCATAAGCGGACTCCAAATCGTGATTGTCGGGGAACAAAATTCTATATCGACACTGGGTAAGCAGTGGTGGATAGATGGTCACAGACTACACGCGTGATGCCAGTTGCGTCTGGATCTGAGGTCAGGTTCTCTCGCGAGAGCCAAACAGCGTTCGAGCGGAGTTGCTAAAATCGATGGCCCAACTTAGGTTAAGAGCGATAACGGTAGAACGGCGAGTCGGATCGAGACCAGATTGGTACCAGCTGATAGGTATTGACGAGACGAACATTTCGTCGTTACACTCATCTCGTTGTGGATCTCCGTTTCTGCACGGCGACAGAAACAATGATTCAACATTGTTTTAACATTGTATTCCCCATAAGCGGACTCCAAATCGTGATTGTCGGGGAACAGAATTCTAAATCGACACTGGGTAAGCAGTGGTGGATAGATGGTCACAGACTACACGCGTGGTGCCAGTTGCGTCTGGATCTGATGTCAGGTTCTCTCGCGAGAGCCTAACAGCGATCGACCTAAGTTGCTAAAATCGATGGCCCAACTTAGGTTAAGAGCGATAACGGGAGAACGGCGAGTCGGATCGAGACCGGATTGGTACCAGCAGATAGGTATTGACAAGGCAAACATTTCGTCGTTCCACCCATCTCGTTGTGACACTCCGTTCCTGCACGGCGACAGAAACAAAAATGTATCATGGTTTCAACATTGTATTCCCCATAAGCGGACTCCAAATCGTGATTGTCGGGTAACAAAATTCTATATCGACACTGGGTAAGCAGTGGTGGATAGATGGTCACAGACTACACCCGTGGTGCCAGTTGCGTTTGGATCTGATGTCAGGTTCTCTCGCGAGAGCCAAACAGCGATCGACCGAAGTTGCTTAAATCGATGGCCCAACTCAGGTTAAGTGCAAGTCATGGTGTGTAGTGAAGAGAGAGAGAGAGAGAGAGAGAGAGATAGAGAGAGAGAGAGAGAGAGAGATGTTACGCAATTCTACTTCATTATTGGAAACCTTTAAAAAAATGTGAGCTGAAAACATGAGTATATATATGCATTACATTCGAATACGAAGATATTTGTGATACTGAAAGTGAAAAACACACTTCAGGGTGTAAAGCGAAATCCTTGGTTACAAGCAATATTAGGGAGAAAGGGTAAAATAGGGATGGCATTTATTGTTACTAATTTGTTGTAACTATTTGTTGTAATTACAAGCTTTCAGTCAATTTAGTAACTAATTCAGACGTCAGAGGTCTGTGATATGAGAATAATACAAAATAAAAACAAAGCTACAATTAAAAACAAATACTCACATATATATAATTTTGAAATATGCAATAATGATGAAAATAAAAACGAAGCCTCACCAATCATAACTCCTCTATAGCTGTAACGATTGGCTTGTAATTTCCATTCGATTACTTTTGTTCACTGTGATGAACACAACATATTCATTTCACAAATTCTCACCCCAAGACTGGTTTCAACTATTTACATCACATATATATATACTTTTTCACTTGACACAGAGCATTGTTCTACAATAAAGGCAAAGGATGAAAGTTTTGGAGGTAGTGTCTCAACTGGTATACCAATCTCAACTCGCACGATTCTCATCTCGCAACATTATAGGTTCATGCTATTCCACCGTCAACTCAACTGGCACGATTCTCAACTCGCACGATTCTCATCTCGCAACATTATAGGTTCATGCTATTCCACCGTCAACTCAACTGGTACGATTCTCGCACCATTCAATGCTGTATATGCTTTTGAATGAATGTTGCGAGTTAAGAATCGTATACCAGTACAGACGTAGCCAGTTTTGGATCGTTAGAACGGAGCACCACAATAAATAGTTATGATTATTATTAACTCATATATTTCTACCAACTTCTTTTCCCTCACCAAGGATCATAATTCACTATAATAACATATATTCAATGTTAATTATGGATTCCTGCAATGTCTAAACCCCTATTTCAAGCTAAATGATAATAATAATAAAAACAAACAATCTTCGCTGTTAAGTGTTAGTTTAACAAGTTAAAACATAGCTAACGATTAGGTGTCTGATAACCACCTGTTCAGTTAATGGCTCGACAATCAACGTATAAAGATAACGTTCAATTAGTGTAGCCTATTCGTAGGAATAGCCAATTGACACATATGTAAAACTAATATATATGGAGAGATTAACGCATTGGGAATTTCCGTTTTTATGTAGTATGATATTTACTGACTTTATACCAGGAAATGGGATGATAGTAGAAGGGGTCGAATCTTGAGGGTAATTTATTCCCTCAAAATTATAAATAAAATGGAATCTATATTAACATATATTCAACAACTGAATGTTTCATAGACTACGCGTTATAATAATAATAATCATAATATCGTTTTTTTTGTCATTTGAATGCATGTTACATAATATTGAAATATTTGAATAGCATGTGCTGACAAGTTCTTTTATAAAATATAATAAAATATATAATGAAATGGTGAAATGGTCGAGGCTCAACAGGTTACAGGAAATTTTAAGGTTTAAAGGTTGTTAAAGTGTATTGAAGAATTGTTTATTTTTTGAAGGGTGTTTCATAGTATGAAAGTTTATTTTAAAAATTATTCACGAAGTCCATTTTATTTTTAAATTCATTTATTATTAGTTTTGGATCGTAGTCCTCTATATTATTTTCAAAGTAATCGTTAATAGAGTAATAACAGATTTAATAGTCGAAAATGTTTTTAGGATATGTCTGAAAATGTGTATTAATGATATATTTTTTATTGGCGATGGTAATTTGTTATTAAATTTAATATTAATGGATTTGAATTTCATTACACATCGTCTTCTGATTTTAGTGCGTTTTTTTTTTTCAAATGTAAAGGCCTATTGAACCAAACTTCATCTGCTTTTCCACGCAGAGGCTAAGGCTTATGTGGATTCTATTTTCCAAAAACACTTTATTATATAGGCCCATCATCGATTGAATAAATCATAATATCTTCAAACATTTAATTTCAGTTATGATTTGAGTAAACTAATCAACCAATGTCGGACTCACAATAGACTTTTTAATCATACATATGTTTAGATGTATGTGCATATTTCCCTCTCTCTCTCTTTCTCTCTTTCTACATACACACACAGATATATATATAATATATATATATATATATATATATATATATATATATATATATATATATATATATATTCGAATCCCGGTCTTCTGAATGACGGTTTGGTGTGTACAACCACTGATCTACCCGTTTCGACTCCAAAATCCATATATTATGCAAATTCATCTCATACATTTCATATAAAATAAATTATTACTACAATGCACATAGACTGAAGGGGAATAATATTCCCTGGGGAATAAAAGTTATAATACATTCATCCCGTTTCATGGCAACAATATTACCCTGTTGAAAGTTAACCTCTGTGGTGTAAATATAACAAACTTTGTATGGTCATAAATAATATGAAGTTTTATACAGATGGTTTATTAATGAGCCTTGAGGAACGCCTTCATTTATTTTTAGTGAGGCTTTGAAAGTGAAGAAATATTTCAGAGTTATTAGAAGGTTTTATTAATGATGAGTAAATGCGTGGGATATGAATTGAGTAGGAAATTAAGAATTGAGAAGAGAAAGAAAGAAGTAAGAAGTTGTAGAAGGGTAGTATAGGTACTTGTGGGTACATGAAGTTGTTCATTCGCAAACTGTATATAAGCGATTTAACGAAAACTTTTCTCTCTATATATATACACATATATATATATATATATATATATATATATATATATATATATATATATATATATATATATATATACAGAGGCGTCGGAACGTTTTGAAAGTTGGGTGGGGCAAGCTCAAAAATTACGACCCGCGGAGGAAGGAAGTATGGGGTGCCACATATTCAATAACATTAAAGTATATTTCATGACAGAAGAAAAAAATACTTGTAATACCATACCAAAATTGGAAGGGGGGGGGGAGCCGGGATCTCAATTTGGAAAAAAAAATACCATCTACGACTCGCAGGGGGCAAAGGAGGAAAGACCCCTTCTGGCCCCGCAGGGAATTTTTCTCAAGTTACCTCTTTTTTAACACGATTTAACTTGTTTCAGATGAGATTTAGATGAAAAAATTGATTTTTCGAAGAACTAGAGGTGCCCAACTGATATTTGCCAATCATAGTTATTGTATCTGCAGGGTCGTTCTCGCTCATTTCAGCGCCACGGGCAAGGACTCAATTGTGTGTCCCAAAAACTGTATACACATAGTGAAAGTGAATGCAAGTGAGGGAGGAATCGAGCCCCGCAGGGAAATTTTATATATACCGGTATATATATATTTATTTATATATATATATATATATATATATATATATATATATATAGGCCTATATATATATATATATATATATATATATATATATATATATATATTATATATATTTATTTATATATATATATATATATATATATATATATATATATATATTATGTATGTACACATAAATGGCTGGGCAGTCACTTCACTACGGGGAACCCCTTACAGGATCTTATTGATCATTCATCTGACGTCAATAGATCTCAGTTATCATTACAGTACCCGAAATCAAATCAAATATAATGACATGCAATTAGATACGGAACAATTGGACTAAACCGTCAGCTCAAAGAAATGATACATACCTAACATGCCGATAACAAGCTATACAGGCTTACGCTATGGGAATTTCCTTGGTACAGGACTTTCACCTTATCATATGAGACAGTGCCGAACGGTCGTTCTATCATTCATTAAGCTATAACAATAGGAGGTCTTGAGACGTCATTTTATCCATATTCATGTTCTTGGATAAAGAATGTTCGAACCATCCGTGTGTTAGTGGTGTGGGATAGGGGGACGGTCGCTCGGAACCTTCATCTCTCGTGGACAAGTTCCACCCTAGAGATGAAGGCTTGAACCACCCAAGCGCTAGTGGTGTGGAATAAGGAGGACGGTCACTCGGAACCTTCATCTCGTGGATACAAGTAACACACGAGAGATGAAGGCTTGAAACACCCAAGCGCTAGTGGTGTGGAATAGGGGGGACGGTCGCTCGGAACCTTCATCTCTCGTGGACAAGTTCCACACTAGAGATGAAGGCTTGAAACACCCAAGCGGTAGTGGTGTGGGATAGGAGAGACTATCACTCGGAACCTTCATCTCTCGTGGACAAGTTCCACACTAGAGATGAAGGCTTGAAACACCCAAGCGCTAGTGGTGTGGGGTAGGAGAGACTATCACTCGGAACCTTCATCTCTCGTGGACAAGTTCCACACTAGAGATGAAGGCTTGAAACACCCAAGCGGTAGTGGTGTGGGATAGGAGAGACTATCACTCGGAACCTTCATCTCTCGTTGATGGAAGTATATCGCTGATGTACCTTGAAACTAATATATTAATAACTGTCACTGACAATGATTGTCATTGTCGGTGACAATGATACATCGACGAGGACAAAGTGACAATATTATATTAGAGTTATTTAATCGGTTAGTGGGAATTTCAGATTGCTTTTACATTGCTTAATCATTAGGTTAGTCATAGATTTTTTAAAATAATATCGAAACTTGATATAAAATCATTGTTCCCTAATTAAGGTTATGGATGAAAGTAGGATCGTTTGCACGGGGACTAAGATCTGATGTATGTGATGAAACGTGGTCTGCGGGAGTCTTTAGCGGAGATTTCCACTCAACTCTTACGGAGCTTTGTCCGTCAGTTCTATTCTGTTTGTTTGTAAGCACTGCACAGGTAGCAGGGTTGTGACTGATCGACACGAAACTTTTTCTGTACACGCAAACTTACCCAACTTAGAAACGAATAGTTTTTGGGTCATATCGGCTGGACCATTTTTGAGAAACATCATTTCAAAATCTCTTAAAACCCCTCAAGATCAGGCTGAGCGGAAAAAAATTGAAAAATAAAATCTCACCAATATAATTCAAATATTCCCCAAATGTGAACACGGAAGTCTTACACATAATTAAAAATTTGTATGCAATTCGGACCAGCCGTTTTGAAGAAAATGGTGTAAAATGTTTTTTTATTCATCGAATAGATGGAAATAATGACAGAAAAATGTTGCATTGTTAGATCCACGGCACTTTAGATTCGTTGGTATCGAATGAAGTATTTTGAAGATTTTACTTCATATATACATCTCGCTCATCATACAACGTTTGCCTGGTTAATTGAAATCTAGTTTCAGCGCTTGGATGTCCTTTAATTTATTTGTGTGTCAAGAACCTCTTCATCGTCATCACAGCTCTGAACGAAGGAACAATGATTTTACGACATGTTAATGGTATTATCTCAGCTGAACTTGTGACGTCACTATGACGCCTTTAATGACGTCACACGATCATCAGTCGCACGCATGTTACAGGCTGTGTTTATTATATTTGGGTATCCTCGAGATATGAAGATTCCGAGTGACCGTTTTCCCTATTCCAGAACATTAGCGAGTGGGAGGTTCAAGCCTTCATATCTCGAGGATTGGAGTACATACGCTATCATGCTTTACGGCTGGCAGGATGAAAGAAGTATTGTGTTGTCCTAGGGTCGTGCTAGTTGTCAAGCGGGGAGATATGGACATTTAGGGGCTTATAGGGACATGTAGAGGCTTATAGGGACCTATAGGAGCTCATAGGGCCTTATAGGGGCCCTTAGGGACATATAGGGGCCTATATAGTGACCTAAAGGGGCTCATAGAAACGTATATTGACCTATAGGGACCTAGTAAAAATTATATTTTCATAGAAAATACATTATATTTTCATAGAAAATACATTATATTCTCCAGTTGAACTTCAATTCTTGATAATACAACCAGGAAAACGAATATATGCACTGTATGAAATATAATGGGAAGGTACACACGCAACTTGATTTACAAATTAACATGTCAATGTCACCACAGCAACCTGTTCATCCTCTGCTAATTTTGATTGTTCTACGATCTACAAAAACCCATGCTTTATGCGGACCTCGCACCCACGCCTCACCTGACTTCAGTTCTTAACGCAGTGCGATAATTATCAAGCCACGGGGGCGGCTGTTCTGCCGATGGTGGAATCGTTAACAATCATCATTCATTGAAGTGCATGGAATGACATTGGGATTAATATATATTCTATTCAATGTTACGGGTTCATTATCATACAAAACATAGCAAAAGTGGATTCATCAATTTTTATAAGTATAGGCCCTCCGTGCATGCGTTTACCTTTATTGATTATTGTTTGCTTCACGACCCACCAACAGCTAGGTTATACGGGGGTACGAATGAGCAAGCGACAATGAAACGATGAAGTGATGATAAGTGAAAGGACGTTCACAGAAACCCATGCCTTATGCAGGACTCGAACCCACACCCAACGGTCACTTCAGTTTCTGGAGCGGTGCCTCAACTGACTGAGCTACCGAGGGTGGCATTTACCTTCATCATTCTATAAAAAGTCATTCAACAAAATTGTTAACAATGCTTAATTTTCATTGTAACCAACCGTACCACCAATGATCTTGAATGTAACAATGTAAACACACCGAACATACGTCATCACACCGCCCGTTAGACACACAAACACTGCACAGTGGATGTCACTGCCTACGTCACGGCAGGTCTGATAACGTACAGCCACGGCATGTTGGAGACAGAAGGCAAGAAGAGAGGCTGGGAATCTGGGTGACGGTGGAGTGTGGGTGGGGGGAGTGTAGGTGGACGGGGAATTACCATTGATACCAGGTATGCATGCATCCAGGAAAGTGTACAGGAACTTTGATTTGAGTGGGAAGGGGAAGGGGGATAAGTATTGGGAACCATATTTGTAAGTTGAAAGGTAATATACATAAAATGAAATGGTGACCTATTTCCAGAAATAGTCGGGTTAACAATGAATGTGTTAGCTTGAACATATTGAAAATAGTAATTTTTTCCTTTTTTTTTTTCATTTTTTTATATCATTCATTTTGGTAATACCAATGAAATGAACTTAAACTTGAACTTGAACTCCACACTCGTTGGCAAATTACACGCGATGTATTGTGCTCGCCAGGCACAACAACCCCTCGCCATCCTTAACACCCTCTAGCTCCACACTCTCCCTTATACTTCGCTATCGTCCTCTACTCTCTTCCTCCCTCACTCTCTTGTACGATTCTCTTCTTTCTCCCACATCCCACCTTATCACCTGTGATAGGCGATGAGGTATAAATGTTTTTTTTTTTTTTTTTTTTAATAACATCGAAACTTGATACAAAATCATTGTTCCCCTATTAAGGCCAAGGATGAGAGTAGGATCGTTTGGACGGGGCACCACAAGGGCGATCTTGACACCCCATTTTATTATTATTATTATTATTATTTAAAATGTATTGTACACATATTGGTAAATTAAATATTATTGGGGATGGTAAATCCAAACTGAATGGAAATGCCCAGCCCAACATTCTCAGTGTCAGAGTATATCACAGTAAACGATCGGAGTGGCTTTCCGGATGAACATATTGTAGTGAAACTGCTTCACACCATTCAGAGAAGTATCTTATAAAGTACTGTCGATCCATAATGAACATTCACAATATGTTACTTGTTATTTGTATGTAACGGTACGCTGTGAGGTAAAAATCGGTGGCAAAAATATCGAGTGTTTCTGTTACATACAACTGATCTTTCCACCTTTGTTATTATAAAATTAGATTTTTCAACATTTTCGACAAATATTGTCTGCATCTTATGATGTATTTATCAACATTGTATCGCTTAGTTTTATGATCATCTATATCTGTGAAATCATATTGGCGGGAACTCTCTGCCCTATGCATAGATTAGAGCAATCACGAAGAAAACGCAATAAAAGTAAACATTTTATCGAATATTAGGATCAACAGGTATTGCAAGGTAGATGTGCACCAGGTTACATTATAAATATCAACAAGTTGCAGGTAAGGTTTTTGAACGTTTGAAATAATCCAAGGTCTAGGGATGTGAAGTGATATGACAAATTATTTTTTATTCTAGATTTCCATACGTTAAAGCTCATCTCCGGTCAGCATTCTTCGGTATAAGAATATTGAGATTGTCGGATGTGATGAAATCCTCCCAACAGTTTACCACTGGCCAATATACTACAGACAGGATCCTACTCCTAATGAATGAATCTGCATCTCATGCTACGTCAGCTCCTCTCTCTCTCTCTCTCTCTCTCTCTCCTCTCTCGCTCTCTCTCTCTCTCTCGCTCTCTATCTCCATCTATTCTCTCTATCTCTCTCTCCCTCTGAACCTGCAAGCAGATTTTGGTGCCATGTAGTGGTGCAATATTTGCTCTTGCCTCCGAGTTACGCGTTATTGGTTCATCGTTTAATAGGAAAACTAACTGGTATCTGTCGTTATTTGCTACCGAATGAATAAATATTATCAAAACTGATTAATATTGATTATCAAAAGTGAGACATATATTACTAGGAAAAAGCGGGATGTGCGTTGTGAGATGAGCTTTAAAGTATGGAAATCTGGAATGAAAATAATTTGTCATATCACTCTACATCTCTAGACCTTGGATTACTTCAAACATTTGAAAACCTTACCTGCAACTTGTTGATATTTATAGTGTAACATGGTGCACATCCACCTTGCAAAACCTGTTGATCCTAATATTCGATAAAATATATACTTTTATTGCGTTTTCTTCGTTATTGCTCTTCCGATATTTGAAAAAATATTTGAAAATGTGTATGACAGTTGTTTACATATTCTGCATCAATGTGAGAGCCCTTGAAGAATTTTCGATTTTTTAAGTATTTTCTTCTCGGTTATTCTTATAGTTTTATTATAATGCGTATGCCTAGTTTTAAATCCGCCCTCGGTAGCTCGGTCAGCTAAGGCACCGCTTCAACACTGAAGTCACCGTTGGACGTGGGTTCAAATCCCGCATAAGGCATGGGTTATTTGTGAACGTCCATTCACTCATCATCACTTCATAGTTCCATCATCACCTGCTCATTCGTACCCCCGTATAAACCTAGCTGTTAGTGGGGTCGTTAAGCAAACAATAATCATCTGAAGTACATTTCATTCGAATCAAGGTGTGTATAGAGTTCTTAATTAGACACTATTCAGATATGTCGCTCATATTACAACCATATTCTGGATTCCCTAGTTCAAATCATTGAGGGCATTCAACTCGTCAATCTGTCTGGGGGGTGTGTCGGTTCATCTTGTGAATCATAAACCGACCCGAATATCACCTGATCACGTGTTTAAATAGTGATGACGTACATGGACCACGTTCTCTCATCATTATGCGTTGCTAGGGGCAACAACAGACAAACAAACCACAGCCTCTTAGAGAATACTTTCTTCGTTGTAATACTCCTCATAGGGGATCAGCAATGTTCAGGGCATCCCCAGTCGCCATAGGGCAAGAAGTTCCCACCAGGGTGATGTCACAAATATAATTGGTCGAGAAAGTTTAACCGATACAAAATGAACAAATACTTCATAAGATGCGGACAATATTGGTTGAAAATGATAATGAGACAAATGTGGAAAGATCAGTTGTATGTAAAAGTAGCACTCGATATTTTTGCCGTCGATTTTTACCTCACAGCGTACCGTTACATACAAATAACAAGTAACATATTGTGAATGTTTATTATGGATCGACAGTATTTTATAAGATACTTCTCTGATGTGTGAAGCAGTTTCACTACAATATGTTGATAGGGAAAGTCACTACTAAAGTTGACACTGAAAATATCACACCGTTTTAGGTTCCATTCCTCACGGTCATTTAGGGTTGTATATATTAGATTATAGTTTGAGAATCACAGAAAATCATGATAGTTCTTCAGTTGTTTCATTCAAAACTCCCACCTGGGCTGGTCTTGTTGATCAGTCATCATTACAGGTCAGAGGTCATCGCCCATCCCCCCAGATCTTGATCAACTTCATTCATGAATAATTACAGATGGCTTTCATTCATACACCTGACTTACAACTTAGCATACTATTACAGTATTGGGTAAAACCAGGGACGTTGTCAGGATTTGTATATCGGGGGCGCAGTTTACATGAATGAACTGACCACCCAGCTGGACACGAGCCCGCAAGCTAAAAGGAGGGCTGGAGCCCCTCAGTGAATTGTTTGTAATGGTAATTATTTAAATGATTTTTGTGAATTACAAAGCAATTTGCAGTCTAATAATTGAATAATTATTGATATTTTCATTTTTTTTATTATTAAAAACTTCGCCTGAGCATTGTTTGAAAATATGGTATTTATTCAAGTGATTTTTGTGAATTACAAGCAATTTTTGAGTCCAATAATTGAATCATTACGGACATTTTCGAAGTTATTTTCGTGATTCTCTCAGCGAAATATTCTATTGTGTGTTTATTTGTAGGTCAACATACATATTTGTATAAAGAAGGATAAATTATTGCAAGGTGGCGCGCGCCCTACCTTGGACCCCCTAACCGACGTCCCCGATCTTGCAGGTCAAGGGTCATCGCCCATCCTCCTAAACTCGATTCACTTTCATTCATGAATTACCTAATGGGTTTCATTCATACACTGACTTTTAATGTAGTATTATTTTATTGGGTATAAAACCTGATGAAAGGTTATCAAAATTCGTGTCGTCTTTGATTGTGTGTCAATGAATTTAACGGGATTACCATATAATAAGGTCTTTGGGATTAAACCATCACACCTAACACTGATGCGCATTATACCAGCATTAAGAAGCGGGCCTCCTTGGGGGCTCGCAAGTGTGCAAAGTTGGACAGCATCTATCTGTCTCGCGTCGATGAGCTTGAGTGGTCGGCGTTGGTGCCCATTATGAAAACATCTCGCCTGGCTTGTAAATTAGGACATGGGCACCCTGTAACAAATAGAGTAGATATATCTCGCATGATTAGAACACATATATATATATCATAGTATATACGTTACTTGTGATTTGTATGGCAACGTACGCTGTGAGGTAAAAATCTACGGCAAAAATACCAATGTGACGGTACATACAACTGATCTTTTGCCACCTTTTGTATTTTATTAAGTTTGCCTTCAATAGGGTTCATTTCTTTCTCTTTTCACAAAAAAGATGTCTGCATGTATTTCTGTATATGATATTTATTATGATATATCCCATATAGGATGTACATATATAGAATATGAAATATATATATATATATTTATATATTATATACTATATAACTAGATATATATATATATATATATATATATAGTATATATATATATAATATATATAAATATATATATATATATATATATATATATATATATATATATATATATATATATATATATAATTATATATATTATATTACATATATTTGCATATATATTGATTAAATATTTGTCAATTGTGTATCTTGCACTGTTGAAGTTCCATGGTTATTATATCTGTGAAATCACCCCGATGGGAACTTTCCCCCCTATAAAGACTCGAGACGCCTTAATTCATTACGATGTCCATGTCTACGTGTTTATTGTCATCAGGCGTCTAATCATATTGTGTGGTTTGTAGAAGTTTCCACGAGTAATTGATTATAATACAATATTAATGACGAGACTGCGTCAATGAATGCACGAGTAGGCAGAACGGATGTCACAGCGCCTTGGAGACATCATATTGTATCGAGATGAGAGTCAGAAGGCGGTGGTAAGATGGCCACGTGATCTGGCGTGAGTTTGTTGCAGAGGTCGTCTATTCAAGGCAGTGCATGCAAGGTGGTTCTAATATAGAGGAATTCATCTTTACTATGTTTTTCTGTGTTCACTAATCAGTGTGATTGAATTGAAAATTTCACATCTCTAAGATAATGTTATGCTCTTTAATTATTATGGTATGCTATTTTGTGAATTCATTCAGTTCAAAGATAATGCTTTAGTAAATCCTAAGAATGTGATGAAATGGAAATTCATTGAAGTATCATCTTAGAACTGATTGAATTCACAAAATAGATTGTCATATAATTCGGAGAGCATAAAATAAGCTTTTGGGTCGATATACTTCTTAGTCAATAACACTGTTACGTGGATCAGATAAAACACCGAAGATGTTCCCTCTTTTGATTAAACATCCGTGGTATTCTTTCCTCTCCCTCCAGTCACAGAGCCATGTTAATTCGCTCGCAGAATAGAGTTTTTCCCGGATAACGTTGCTGATAGTATTTCGTTGTTAACGAAATCTAATGTAAAAGGACCCAGATATTTTTTCAATACTTAATGATTGTCGGGTGTCGTACTTTTTATGCGCCCTTTTGCATTCTCAATTTGCCTGATTTTCAGTCATTCCGCCACACCCTCTCCTCGTGACAAATTACCACACGTCTTCGTAATCCCGAGGAGTCCGACGCCTGACAGGTTGACCCGATTTTCTCGCTGTCAGGAGCCGTGCACCTACACATCAGCCTGGCCTTCAGTACTCTATCGTCACTAGGAGAAGGTATTTTTCAATGATCGTATCTTGTGTTCCCCACCCACTCGTGACTGTTACGGCCACCCACTCCCTGAATGCTTTCTCCTTCACAGTCTCGGCGTGTCGGGCGACACTCCAATGGATTCTTAATTACGTACAATTGTCAGTAACTCCACTAGCCTCGAACTGCACGTGGGCAGCACACCATCTGCCGACTGGGGCGACCGTACACCGAGGGCCCGCGTCCAGGCAATCGCTGTAACACGATGTAGGGCACCGCAGGCGCTGGTCGCGTCGCGCGGCAGCGCCCTCTCACCACCCCACACCCTGTTGATCTCAAAAAAAATATATAGCATAACAATCTACCCGGGCTCACAGTGGCAAACGCCAGACAACGCGGGGCGGTCTCTGACGCGGCCTCTCGTCGGGTAACAGTGTCTGGCCGTGCAAAGTCCTGTGATGCACAGAAACGGGAGTGCGTGTGAACGACTGAAGCAACGCGGCATGAGTCAGGTGCGCCGCTGCGTACCAGATGCAGACGCAGGAACCGTGAGTGAATCCTCCTCTGACATACCCACTCGAAAGGGAGTCACGGAGCATAGGTAGCAGCGTGACGTCGTGTCAGCCCTGCACGCACCCGATGTACACTGCCTCGGTTAGGTCGCTAGATTGCGTCGGGTCGCAGGACGAGCGGCACACTGCATGTGAACGTGACAGCGGCAGGGGGTGTTCCAACCACACTGTGAAAAGATAGGAGCGCGGACCGGCGGTCTCGGCCCAGGTGTGCAACGAGCGGCGCTGTTGAATGCGGCCACGCCTCAGCCCGGAACAGAACAGTAGAAAACCAGAGTCTCATACTGCTACCCAGATATAGGCCTGATAGGGAAGATAGGGAGCTTCAATCTTGACAATAAAACATAGATGTATAATTCCGCTTGGGTCGGGAAGAAACTGCAATGATTCATAGAACGCACACGCTGTAGGAAGACTGAAGGAAGGGGGAAGTGGAGAGGGGGAAGCACGTAAAAGCTGACAATTCCGCCAGTCGAATCAGAGGGCCGTATATGTAGACAAACCAGCGGGACTGTTGGTGTACAATGGTGGGGGGCAAGATAAGATAGATTATAAAAAGAGGCCTAGGAGTTGTATCTTCAAATCGATAGGAAACAACTGAGAGAGGCCAGGGAGGCGGGAATGGAGACGGGCAATGATTCAGAGGAATCACAGGCTTGAGGCATACTGATGGGTAGTAATGGGAAGATGTGTTAAAGCCGTAAAATCTGAGGCAATGTCGTCTTTTCCACGGGAGTTCGAAAAACGCACGGAGTGTGGTGTTGATTTATTTGATCCATATCTATATAGAAAAATATAGAGAGTAATAAGTATAAATATAGAGATAAGAGAGATCATAAAGAGATCCCAGATCCGGTGGGAAATCGCCCTGTGTAGTGGCCCCGCTCAACGATACTAAGAAATTAGATTGGTATTTGGATAGTGGGAAGGATCCGGTCGTGGCCGGTTTGTAGGGAGGCCGCTCATATCAACCTGAAATGACAGAGGGAACCACGAAAAACCCTTTCCGGATGGGCATGACAGAATGTACTCCGTCTAATGGGATGTCGGTTCAGTATGCTCCACTCCACCACTCGGCACCTCAGTAAAAAACCCATAATAACAAAATATTATCTTTCACAATCTTAACATGTTTTTAATTGATTAACGTATTGATTATTGATAAATCAGTGTCGGTATTAATCGATCGATTGTAATATGTTAAAATCGATCGATAATAACTTTTAAATCGAGTAATTCTAATCATATTACACATTGGGAATGGGTGTGGACCCACGACGTCTCACCATCTATATCTCTAACGATATCTAAGTTTCGAGTTTTCGAAGAGCCACATTTATAGGATTATAAGATTTCTCATTGCTTACTTATACTAAACAGGTTTCATCCTTTTTAGTTAAATACAGATGTTATTTTCCCAGTTTTTATTCTGAAAGTGTATACATCTATATATGGTGTTTACATGATGGATTGTCCCATTGTCATATTTAGAGTCCTCGATCGATAGCTCGCTGGAAGCCAGTCCCGCGCAATGCCATATATAATATAAGATAATATATATATAGTATATATATATCGATTAATATATATAATAATATATCATATATATATAATATATATACTTATAATTTTCATGACATGCCTAAAAATATCCCAATATATATAATATATATATATATACGGTATATATAGATAATATATAGTATATATATCTATATATATATCTATATAATACATGTAGGCCTCATATAAATTATTGACTGGAATTAATATTTTACAAATAATCTAAATTCACTTAAAAATATTGATAAATATTATCAGTAGAGTTATGAAATGGAATAGAAATAAACTCGAGAAGGGAGGGGTAGAACCATTTTTATCAACTGGTATATTCTTTTGCCAAGACCGCCTAAAAGTCTTGAAGAAACAAGAGATCCCGCTTCTTAAAAACGGTCCTCGTATCTTATCGGAAACATTTGTTCAAAGATTTAGATATGATTAGAAAAACTTCATAAAATGAATATTCCAACAGGTTGTAAAACAAAACCTTCTTCAAACTTCTATCATATTCTTATCACCAATGAGCGGATAACAACCCGGGACACCGCTGCTTCGATATCGTCAGTACGTACAACAATGCTTTTTGAAGTGATGACAAGTTCCGAACATTTCCAGCATCCGTTACAGAGTGTTGACCTACCTGTTAAGACAGAGAAAGAAACTATTATTATCTTCTTGTGCGACGTGATATGAAGGTTCCGAGAGACCGTCCCTCCTATCGCATATCACTGCGTAAGTGTTTCCAAAACTTCATCATTGGATACAATTATAATACAATATGTACATGAATGTTTTGAAACCACAAACCCCCCGTTTTTTGTGCGTTAATTGTTATAGGATAGCAGGATACGGTCGTTCGGAACCTCAATCTCGTTTTGTCACTACTATAAGCCTGAATGATATCTGATGCATTTGCTGTATAACCCCTGACGATCAAAATAGTAAACTTTCAATCTGCCGAAGTCCACGATTTCGGCAAGACTTTTCCAATGTTATCCGAGTGATTCTGATATAATTCATTTGAGAACGTGAAGATGCACTGTAGCAATGACGAGTATATTGGCTCATATAATGAGGAATGAGATGAAAGATTATTTTATTATGTTTGTGGATAATGTATGGTCGTCGCGGTACGTTGTTGAGAACCATCCCGTCATCCCATTATGATTGACGACAGAGGGAAACCCACGAAAAACCCTGACCATGGTGGAATCTAACCCCGGTACTGGCCTGGATTAAACTCTCGTATTAAGGTTCAGTGAAAGGGTTGTCCCGCTATACTGGTTGATGGGTGTAGTGAAATACTATGTTACCCAATCATAAGCGGGGATATGATTCATTTAATTGTAGTTAAAAATGATGTGTACTGGACTGATGAACGTCACATCTCGTTAATGGAAAGAAAGTGAACCGCGGGTTCGCGGACGAGGTTCAAAGTGGAAGATTAAACGTTGTTGTTTGGTTTTCTCTCACTACCAATGCTGTCACATGTCCCGGATATATCACAAAACACGGTTCATACTTATAAGTGTGTTCCGGACTTTTGGAAACCGAAAAGGACTTTCAAGAACTTTTCTAGTGAAGAAAGCTACCACTGACAGCTCACCCGTGTCCAAACATAATTGTTTTAATTCACGATAGTCTATATAATATTAAACCGAATATTACTTTTGTTGACGAAACCGCACGAATCTTGGGAAGTAACAGAGGTGCTTGTCTTCACACGGTTTTTTTAAACATTATTCTCATCCTTAATTAACAACAAGGGTTGTATATAAAATGTATATATCAAACAATAATAATAAAAGTGATGAATATAATTTAAAAATAATTGACATAACAACAAAGGACGTAATTCGAACATCAATATATAGTAAATATCATCCAACTACAGGAGGAAAAACCCCTTGAATTATTATTCACAAAATTCATCAGCCCATAATTATGTTACCTTCTTCAACGTGCGGTTTCCTGATAGATGATTAAAACTCTCCGTGATTATGGGTCAGAAAACAGCTGAATCCATAATAATAAAAGATGAAGTAATTCAAAAACAAGAATTTTTCCGTATCAGTTATTAATTCATTATATAAGGATTTGGATCCGATCGTCTTGCTTATAATTATTTATTTTTGTGTTTTCCACATCCATAATTAAAAAGTTAGTTCATTGTATTAAATAACTTATAACTTATTAACTACGGTGTAATGCGGACTTGTTATATAACCATTAGGCCTACTTAAAAATTATTCCGTACTTTGTGGAAACATATAGAATAGTTGGGGTCGCTGCCGCGGAGAAGTATGTCTCAATCCTCGTGCTCAGTCCATTGCGCTTATTTTAATAATTGAAAGGAGTGGTGTTAGATCGCCCGGGTTGGGGGGGGTGTGCGCGTCGGGGGGGGGGGGGGGGGGAAGGGGGGGCGGGGGCCGTCCAACGATTCTTTAATACTTCAGCATGGGGGGGGGGGGCGCATAGGCCTTGATTAGGGACCATGATTTGTTCAGTTTTCAATACTATTTATTATTTACTCCACATTGCACAAAGAAGTGTGTGTCAAGGCCTTAAACTTAATTAGCAAAAGCTTACCAAACACATTAACAAACAGGACAGATGAAGAAAACAATAAAATATCAAATATCCCCCCAACCAACAAAAACTAGCAAATCCCCTATAATAAGAACGTCCCTCCGCACTACCACTCTTTTTTAATTTGTCTCAAGATCAGTCCTCTCCGCAATCTCCCCCAACCAGGCCAAACAACCATATAATTTTCTATGAAAAAAATTATAATTTTTTGAAACTACTTCTTACTATAAGAAACGTAGCAATGAGCCGTTTTGTTTGGAGAGCGGTAGGAAGACTCATAACCCACTCAAGAAGAAAATGTTGTGTGTGGTTTTGTTTTCTTGTTTCTCAATGAGGTACTTGAACTGGTACTCAACAAGAATATTCAACAACTTTTTAAATTATTGCCGTTCCACTAAATTTAAATCTGAAGTAAATTAATGGTATTATAGTTCCGTATGTCGAGCAACACCATACAGGGACTCCTGATAGATTAGAAGAGAAGAGATATAGGAGAGAGAGGCGCAAGTAAACATTCCAGAATGATTTGATACGTACTAAACCTTGAAATGATTTTCTGTTCCTTCCATTCTTGAAATGTTTGAATAATTATATATTGTGTTTTGTGTATCAATATGGTTTGAATGCCGGTTATCTGTCGGTATTGAATATTAATCATTAATTATCGTAAGGAGATCGAAATAAATACGTAACCAATTTGATCGAAGGTTCATTCCTACGGCTGGTACGATTCTAGAAAGGATCTTTGTTGAATTAAGTATTATCAGTTTCATGAGTATATCAAAAAAATCATATTCTACCCTTCTATATTCAAATATGTAGAAACTGTGAGATGAAGACCCATACAATCATTGGGTTTTATATCAACCCAGGTTTGTTAGAGGCGAATAAAATATCAGGAATTGGAAATGCAAGATAAAAGTGAGAAGAAGAAGAGAAGTAAGACATCTTAGTAACAGAATTGAAATAAGGAGGTAGAGGATAGAAGATGGATATGAAAAGATAGGTGTAGGAGATGAAAGAAAGAAATATAGTGAAATATACAAGTCAAAGATGGAAGCAATAAGATAGAAGTAAGAAGATGGAATGAAAGTAAGAAAACAAAGTTAGAAGTAAGCCGTGAGAAATAGAAGATAGACTATAGGCGGTAGGAGATTGCATGGAGATAAGTAAAAGATTGAAGATAAATGGAAAACGATATAAGACAGATAGAACATGAACATAGCAGTACGTGTAAGATTATAGCAGATAGATTATATGAGATTGGGGATAGAACATAAACATGGAAATTAATAAAGAAGGAAGAAGAGAAAGATGAATTTAGGTGATGTTAAATCTCGGCCCCTTCCTCCTCTACTCAGAGTAGTATAAGTCGATTAAGTAGTAATGCAAGACTGCTTTGTCGACCCTGGCAGTATGTTGACCTAGCCTTATATAGGATGACACGACGGATTGTTGATGAATGAATGAATGATGCAACATTTGAACGACTGTCAAATCTTCTGTCAAGTAAACTTCTCAGGTTTCACCTCGTTGTTGCGCAAGAAGACTCGATGTTTGGTTACATTTCTTACTTTCTATCATAGTGCTCGTATTCTAGCTGGTAGTCTTTTTGTTTAATTCATTTAATCTGATTTTATAATTTCTTATTCATAATTTTTCCATTTGTTATACTAGAAAACGCCATATATGCGTTGTTAACGAGCGAATAGTAATAGTATGGCTAAAAACTGCTTCGAGTGGTACCAATTTAGCACATTTTATGTGTTTTCTTCAAATGGCTGACCTGATCAAGCTGAAAATTTTTAGAAATGTGTTTCAAAATGTAATTCAACTTCACGCAGAATTTCATTTTTTTGTAAAATAATTTTTTTTCCGCCGTGTTATTCTAATGGGTATTTTTTAAATTTCTAAAATTCATAAAAAAAAGTACCGCCCGATAATGCCACAAAACTATACAGATCTTTTAGATGAGGAACCATATTGAAAAAAAGTTTGAAGTTGATAGCTGTAGCCGTTTGACCTGTGGAGAACTGACAAAAAAACAAACAAACAAGGAAAAAAAAAAAAAAAACGAACACCAATTTTTTTCAGTATGTCAAATGAATCCTCGCTAAAGCTCGTCTAATTATTTTTATTTATTTACATTTTCCATTCATTTGGCCCATTTGTTATATGTACCTAGTTTTATTATTTGTTTTAATTCTTGTTTCATTTTCATATCATTCCATTCATTGTCCTCTCATTTCTCTATAGATTATTTGCCTTTGAATATTATACTTTTCTTCTGAGTCGTGACGTAGACATACTCGATTCTGGTCTGTTGTCTACATCAAGTAACGGAACCCAAAATACAGCTCGATCCCGGAATATACTAATTACTTACACTTTTTTACTTTTAATTCTAATTTTAATGAATTTTAATTTCTAAAGGAAATTTAAATTTCTGAAATTACGATCCTAGTTTTCTCTAAAAATTAGGAAATAATACCGTCATCATTTCCTTAAATCTATTTTTCCAGGGATTATGTCCTTTGATAACTA
>OU015475.1:2540427-2621302 GCA_907164805.1 Brachyptera putata
GAGAATAGTAGAAAAGAAAATAGTAGAGATAGAGATATAAAAGATGGGAGGAGTAAAGAAAGAAGATAGTGAGATGTAACAGAATTTTGAAGGTAAAAGAGAGTAACAAGGAAAAGAAGATGGATATGAAAAGATAGGTGTAGGGAGATGAAAGAAAGAAGATAATAGTGAAAATATACAAGTTAAAGATGGAAGCAATAAGATAGAAGTAGGAAGATAGAAGAAAAGTAAGAAGACAAAAGTTAGAAGTAAGCTGTGAGAAAATAGAAGATAGACTATGGGCGGTAGGGTATTGCAAGAAGATAAGAAAGAAAAGATAGAAGAAAAGTAAGAAGAGAAAACATAGCAGTAAGGGTAAGAATATACGAGATAGATGATATAAGATTGGGGATAGAACATAGAACATGAAAATTAATAATGAAGAAAGAAGAGGATGCGAAATTTAGATGATGTTATTTCTCGGCCCCTTCCTCCTCTAACTCAGGAGTAGTATAAAGTCGATCAAGTAGTACTGCTTTGTCGACCCTGGCAGTATGTTGACCTAGCCTTATATAGGATGAACACGACGGATTGTTGAATGAATGAAATGAATGATGCAACATTTGAACGACTGTCAAATCTTCTGTCAAGTAAACTCAGGTTTCACCTCGGTTGTTGCGCAAGAAGACTCAATGTTATGGTTACATTTCTTACTTTCTATCTTAGTGCTTGTATTCTAGCTGGTAGTCTTTTTGTTTTAATTCATTTTAATCTGATTTTATTAATTTCTTATTCATAATTTTTCCATTTGTTATTACTAGATAAACGCCATATATGCGTTGTTAGACGAGCGAATAGTAATAGTATGGGTAAAAACTGCTTCGAGTGGTACCAATTTAGCACATTTCATGTTTTTTCTTCAAAATGGCTGACCCGATCAAGCGGAATTTTTTTAGAAATGTGTATCAAAATGTAATTCAACTTCACGCAAAATTTCATTTTTTTGTAAAATGGAAATATTTTTTTTTTCGCCGTGTTATTCTAGCGGGTATTTTTGAAATTTCTAAAATTCATAACAAAAAAGGTTACCGCCCGATAATGCCACAAAACTATACAGATGTTTTAGATGAGGAACCATATTGAAAAAAAGTTTGAAGTTGATAGCTGTAGCCGTTTGACCTGTGGAGAACTGACAAAAAAACAAACAAACAAGGAAAAAAAAAAAACGAACACCAATTTTTTTCAGTATGTCAAATTGAATCCTCGCTAAAGCTCGTCTAATTATTTTATTATTTTATTTACAATTTTTCCATTCATTTGGCCCATTTGTTATATTGTTATCTGGTTTTATTATTTGTTTCAATTCTTGTTTCATTTTCATTTCATTCCATTCATTGTCCTCTCATTTCTGCTGTAGATTATTTGCCTTTGAATATTTATACTTTATTTCTGATTCGTGATGTAGACATTACTCGATTCTGTTCTGTTGTCTACATCAAGTAAACGGAACTCAAAAGAACAGCGCGATCCCGGAATATACTAATTAACTTACACTTTAAATCTTTTTTACTTTTTATTTTAATTTTAATGAATTTCAATTTTTAAAGGAATCACAATTTCTGAAATTACGATTGGTAGTTTTCTCTAAAATAAGGGAAAAAAATACTACCATCATTCTTCAAAATCTATTTCCAGGGAGTAATGTCCTTTAATAAATATTCACCATCAGTCCGTATACAACTGGCTCCAAGTGATATAATGGATTAACCAATGATTTGTGTGAGAAACATTAATACATAATATCAACTCAATAAATTATATCTGCTAGTTTTATTAAGACAATGATTTTTACGGCAGTTTAAAGAGCGTGATTGTGGCGTGCATTTCAAAGTCCCCTCCACATCCTTAACTGGGATACTGATGTTTCGACAACGTCTTGCTATGGTAGGAAACACAACTAATTCTGATGCTAACAAGATCACCTGTATGGAATATATTATGTGTTCTTTTTTATCAATTACCAGAAACAATAAAAAATATTACATCTCTCTCTAAATTCAGAACTAGCCTGAAATCACTTCTGATTACAAAAGCCTATTACTTCATAGACGCATATTTAAGAGATGATCTCAAACAATAGAAGGATGGTGTGTAAATTAATATGGCCATGCATACAAATTGTAAATAAGATTAAATATATAACGATAAAAATGAATATAAAGATTGAAGTTACCTATAGGTTTGTAAATATTTTGTGGAAAAATCCCAATTTTTCTGTTCATATTTTTAATTCATATTAAGATTATCATTAGCTGAACTGTCTGCACATCCTATCATGAGTGTTTACACACATGTAAAATAGATTTTTCAAAATGACAATAAAGGATATTATTATTATTATTACCGATCAAATCTAATCCAAACTGAACCCATTAGAAAAGAGAATGTCAATGTATTTGACGGCTGTCTGCAAAGCGGGATACCAAGATGGTTCAGCGTAATAAAATCAATACATAGAGGTACAATGGTTTTACGAAAGTGATGCAAAATTCATTTCCAAAAATCTTGAAATATCATAAAACTAATTTTATTGAGGATATATAACAAATCTATGAAAATGAAAGAAGGTATTCTGAAGATTATTAAAAAGATTGAAATTATTTGAAAGAATATAAACAACATGAAAGAATATAATACTACTTCTGGAACTACGAGAATTTCACTGCAAGTTGATTTCAAATGAGACTAAGAGCCGATTGTACCAACTGATGATTAAATATTAATCAGTTAATCATTACTTAAAGTACAAAAATAACATAGGTAACCAAGGGTGATAACAAGTTAATTTACTAATCTTTGCTTAAATCACTAATCATCACTTGGTACAACCGGCTCTAAGACCCGGTTTTACGAATCTTAGTCAAGTACTAATCCACTAATTATTTGTTAAAGGTACGAAAATATCATATGTAACCAAGGGTGATAACAAGTTAATCCGCTAACTATTGCTTAATCCACTAACTATCGATTCGTAATACCGGCCCTAAAAACAATAGTTAAAAATCACTTCACTTGTATAGATATTTTTGTTTCTGTGATTGAATTGAAACAAAAACCAACCCAAACCATAACCATGTGCTCGAGTCAACATTTGATGGTTATTTTAAAAACAGTAACGCTTCGGAAAGTCGAACCATGTACCCTAAACACGTAAGGCAACCATGGTATCACCAGCACCCCACAGAAATGTGCTTAACAGAAGAAGAATAATATACCGTGACGATAAAGTCAAGAATCTAAAAGAGTCTAAATCTAAAGAATCTAAAGAATTGTCAAGAATCTAAAAAATAAATCTAAAAATTGCAGTTGACCTGAGGAAGACAGCCGAGTATGCTGTTCAAATATTATCTTTCAATTTTTATATTTATTTTTCAGATTCTTGACAAGTACCGTGCACTGTCCAACATTACGCTTTTTCCCTTTTATTTATATAGAAACGTGCTTGCCTGACGCTACTTCATCATATCATAGCACGGATCGGTAACTGAATCATGACGTCACAAAGAGCGTTCTCATTGGTCACTTTTAGTCCTATTTAAAAATAGAACTTGGAACAAATTCTTGCTTCCGGTCTGACGAAATAGCCAGTCGGTTCCTCACCTTAGCGAGGCGGTGTCTAAACAGTGTAGCCCTACATCCTAATAGAAGTGTGTCGGTAACGAGGTATCCTACTTGCCCGGCGGGGGTCGAACAGTCGCATGTCGGTATGCTGGACATGATGGGCAATGAGAGAGAATTGCATCAGCTACGCAGTCATCGCACTTTCTTTCTGGGTTAGGTATTTAGCTGGGGGGGGGGGGGGGGGGGGGGGGGGGGGGGGGGGGGAGGGGGGGGGGGGGGGGTATTTGACCCTTCCTCAAGATGGAAATAAATCAAATACAAATCTGGGATTGTATTAGTAGTAAATGTTGTTGGATGAGCGTGGCAAAGAATAACATTTCACTATTGTAGGTCTACAGATTTTTTTTTTAAATTGTACTATCAACTAAATTGAAACTCTTTCCGGAATTTTGTGTTACATTTCCATACTTCTAAGCTCATCTCACAACGCATGTAAGGCGTTTTCCTAGTTTATACAAAAATACCTATCAATTTGGTCAGTTTATATGATCAATGAATGTATTTGTGAATACAAACAACATGGGTAACCATGGTGATATCAGTCCTTAACTGCCAATTAGAGTAACTCCCAAATCGGTTATTCCGGTCCTGAATGAGGAAACATCACTCAATACGCAATAATCACGATCATTACAATAGTCTGTCCGTAGAAAGGAAAGCCCGTGTGAAAACCGATTGCATAGACAGTATTATTCTGATGCTTCGTAGGGTTTTTCTCACGGCCTACAGTTCATGATGATAACTATTTATTTATTTACATTTTCGTCTCTTATCTTTGCCATGGTGCTCGTGGTTATATAGGCAATATCGAGGGGTTTACAACTCGCAAATTTGGTGTACACCTGTTTTCAGGTGATTTCAGAGATTTCAAGGGGATTTCAAGGGGATTTCAAGGGGATTGCAAGGGATTTCAAGGGGATTGCAAGGGATTTCAAGGGGATTTCAAGTGATTTCAAGGGGATTTCAAGTGATTTCAAGGGGATTTCAAGTGATTTCAAGGGGATTTCAATGGGATTTCATGGCAAGTGTACACCGGATTTCAGAAGTTGTTAACCCCTCGGGCAATATGCAAGCATCTTAGATTTGCTATATTTTAACAAAATCTTTTGCCATTTTGGATTTGGTTTTGGCTTAAAATGAGTGATTTTTCAACAGATTAAATAATGTAGTCGTCAAATTGTTTGAAATTTTTCAAGTTGGCTCAAAATGGCTTGAAAAATACGTAAATCATTCGAAATTTGTTAATTTAATGAAAACACGTGTTTTTGAGAGACCTTACCACATAGAAAATTTACATGGAAATTAGATTTAGTTTTACTTCCATTTTGTACTCACACTGTTTAATTTTCATGATCATTCATATCTGTAAAGTTCATCAATAAATTTATTCATTGAAATTAGAGAAAAATTTGATCAAATGTAGGCCTACAATTGAAGGTAGTTCTGAATATACCCTCAAAATTTGTTAATTTTCTGCTCGCATCTTTCAATTTTCAAGATCATTTATATCATTTATAACTTTTTTCACTACGTCGACTGGAGATGCCCTAGGCCCGCTACATTCACTGATATAATAAGACAGTTTCATTTCGGTTCAACTGTAGAGAAAGTTTGTGCACAATTTTCAACCCCCACAGCCATTTCAGTTGAGCTCTGTCGGATTATTGGTAGTTTTTGCATGTAGTTAGATGACTCTTCACAATTTACAGCGATGTCTGTCGCTTACTAGGTTATGGTGTAACTGTTTGTTCTAGGCCAGGTTTGATCAGGTCTATTCCAGGTTGTTTTAGGTTTTATCAGGTCAATTTCAGGTCGTTTTAGGTTTTATCAGGTGGATTTCAATTTGTTTTAGGTTTGATCAGGTCGTTTTAGGTTTGATTATGTCAATTTCAGGTCGTTTCAAGTCTGATCAGGTCAATTTCAGGTTGTTTTAGGTTTAATCAATTTAATTTTGAAGATTGATCAAATTAATTTGAAATTTTCTGAATTTTAGTTTCGATTTGATTATTTCTGGTTTTGATGAGGTCAGTTTCAGGTTATTTCAAGTTAGTTTTAGGTTAGGTTGAATTTCGGACACTGCATACCTAAATAACATGTAGGTTAGGCCAGGATTAAATTGGTTGTTTTAGGTCTATTTAGGCATCGTACCAACATAACGACGATGAGTTACATAATACCCATGCAGTAGCTATGCACGCAAATAGATATTTTATCATTCCTGCTCCCAAGATAATGACTTGACTTACTGAGCCATTCGGGCGACCTCCGTGCAACAAGTCCTGACATGTCGAGACTACAGTAGATAAAACACTTGCATGATTTAGCGAGATAGCAGTTTTTTTTTATATTTTCTGAAAGATTTGAGATATCAAAAATTTCAACATGGAGGAAAAATGGATTTTTTATACCGTCAAGATGGTATTAGTGAAAATGTTCAACTTACATTGTATAATTATCAAACGTATATACGGCTTATATATATATACTGTATACCTCTAAAAATGATACAATTCAAGTTCAATCATTTTATTTCACATTGTATTGAGGTGTACTAAATATACTGTATATATATATATATATATATATATATATATATATATATATATATATATATATATATATATATATATATATATATATGAATAAATGATTCTATTTACTTTCTGGTTAATCACATTTCAGGCTACCACTAGTAGGTTATTTTAATGGTACGAATAAAACTGTTCAGAAGCTGCGACCTTCCCGGGAGTCGAACCCGGATCTTTAGATTGGCGATCTAGACCGCAATCTATCTATGACTAGCAATCTGGAGATCCGGGTTCGACTTTTGGGGGAGGTCACACGCTTCAAACAGTTTCAAATTGTACCATGTATATATATATATATATATATATATATATATATATATAAATGTCACTTTCCGGAAATGTTCTCTTCCTTGAAACAACTGGCGGCTCTGAAAAGAGATTGCCAGTCACCATACCTACGACTCCTGAAGATGGCTGAACGTTTTCAGCCGAAACTCCAAAACCCCAGGCTCTTTTTGGAGCCACTAGTTGTTTCTATCGGACGAGGATTTCCGAGTGCTGGAATAACCACCATGGAGTAACTCTAACTGGCAGTTAGGTGTTGGTATTACCATGGTTACACATGCTATTTGTTAGATCACCAACTCTCAGGATTATGGCTATCTGGACTCAGTAATATCGGCCATAATTGAAGCTTATAATATGTTCTGATATCATAAATTAATGTTGGCCGTACGGTATTTTGAGAGATATTCAGAAGGTTCATGCAAGTTGCTTCAAGAAATTCACCTTCACAATTTTTTTTCATGTTCAAAAACCAGTGTTATTGAATGAAAAGTTCACATCTCCAAGATAATTTGATGCTCTTCAAATATTATGTCATTTTATTTCTGTAAATCCAATCAGTTTTAAGATAATACGTCAACGAATAAAAATGATGTATTGAAATTCATTGACGTATTATCTCAAAACTGATTGAATTCACAAAAATCAAATGTCATATTAATTGAAGAGCATAAAATTATCTTACGGATGTGAACTTTTCATTCAGTCACACTGGTTTTTGAAAATGGAAAAAAATAATGAAGATACATTTCTCGATTTGTGTAAGCACCTTGCATGCACCCCCTTGAAAAAACAAACAGTACGCCGCCCTGTTATTTTACACAGTGATGAAAACAAATTAAGAACACTTCTTTCTGATGTATATATTTTTTTATATCTAAAATGAATAATCAACCTATATGTTTATACTTCTCCAAAGTGGAACAACTTCGACTCATATGTTTGTTTTCTGCTTTTGAATAAATAATTATCGATAAATTGAAAATTATTACTAAATGCGGAATAATTCCCTGATTCTCTCTCATGTTCCTTGAATGGAAACCTCGTGATAGTAACTTTTTAATCAAAATTAAAATATATAAAACTGAAATTTAAAAAAAATCTTCAATAACCAATTAATTCCAATTTCCAATGATATTACATCATATTACGTTCGAATTTCAAATAATGCCATCCGTCTTCTACTATTGGTTATAATATTCGCACGTATCCGCGGATTGGTCCTGATATGTATCCCCTCCCCCCGCACGCGTGGGTGATGCTTGCTTCACTATCCCCCCTCTCCTCCCCCCTCTCCCTCCCCCCTCCAACTACCAGCTGATGAGTTGAACGAGATATAAGTAAGAGCCAACCTCATGCATCTTATCATTCAACCATTTGACACAGACAAGAGAAGTTGATACTAGATTCACACTGCTTCAGTTTACGAGTGTTTTTAGTTGTGTTAAATAAAGAAGAAAAGTTTTATTGGATTTTTTATAAAGTTTTTTAGCGCGTTTGATTTGGAAGTGTTTTTTTGAAAAAAAAAAATAGTGACCATGAATATGAAAAGTTTAGTTGTTTTTGTGGTGTTTTTGGTGATTGTTGTGCCGACACATGGACGATATTTGTCAAGGTAAGAATATTTAATTTTTTTATTTTTGAGACGTGAATTTTGTGAGACATTAGAAAAAAAATGCAATTTTGTATATTATGATGAAATTGCTGAATTTTTCCTATGAATCAATAAATATCAAATACAGATGAAAATATATAAATGTATATTTGTTATATATTCCAATATATTAGTTAGTAAGAATATTTTTTTTTCAATTTCTCACACAATATTCGTCACGTATTTTAGTAGGAGCTATGAGTCACATCATAATCAATTATATCACTCGAAATCTATAAGACCGCCCGTGTGGCATCACGTCCGAACGATCCTAACTTATCAGCATCATCCCACACTAGGATACAAAGTATTCGTGTGAATTCAAGATTTGAAAATATGAAAAAAATTATATACATATATGGTACAGAAAATTGAAGAATTATTCCAGGGTTTTTCGTTTGAGTTAACAATTATTCATTATTCAAATTCATATTATTTTTTCAATACACTGTAGACCCTACATCCTTCTACAATTACATATTTTGTGTATGTATTTTGTAAAACAGTAAAAAGTGTACTTAATGTTAATTAATAATTAATATAATCGATAAGACATCACCTGTTTGATCAATATGCGGTGAAAGACTTGATTTAAAAATAACTTTTACCTTTCTTGCGAAAGTTTGTGCGTGAGGTAGTTCAAACACGCATATAGGTACAAGCATGCGTGCGCATGACTTTTACATTCCTGTAGGCTCATTGAGATAAATTGAAAATACAATGCTATTTTTCATCTTCTTATTTATATAAATGCCTATATGAAATATTAGGCTTGAAGCAACGAATTTTTTTTTTTTTTTTTTTTTTTTTTTCATGTACAGTGAAACCTCTATCCATCGTTTTTCAAGGGACCACAAAAATAAGAAAAAAAATGATCCATCCAGGAATATTTAACATTGATTATGTGGGATTGGGGTTGGACAAAATGCTGGAAAATTATGCATCTGGGAATTGAGGTTTCACTGTATATATATGGTTATATGAAAGATTATGTTTGTAACAATCAAAAATTGAAAATATACCGTTTCTTTCTCACTTTTTCATTCTATTGTCTATGGTTATATGAAAGATTGCTGATTAGTATTATAGCCAAGGAAAATTGAAAATACACTGTTCATTTTTCTTGCATTATTTTACATGGTTAGGCCCCATATATGGAAGATTATTAGGGTTATAACGATCTAAAATTGAAAATATACTTTTCATTTCTCATTTTTCTAATGCTAATGTACATGATTATCAAAGATTAGGTTTATAACCTTCTACGCTCATCTGGTTAACATGGCACAACCAAACGGTGGGATGATGTAACACAAAAAGCATATTACATCCATAATTAAAACTACATTTTTACTGAATTTTTAATTGAAAAACATCAATCATTAACGTTTAAAACAAGTCAAAAACTTATTGTTGCCCAATTGAGTTGAAGATGGAAAGTTAGGATCGTTCGGACGAGGGCGATATTATCAACCTAGAGGAAATAATTCATTAAAATGTAACTTACGAAACAAAATGTAAATATAGTGAACTGGAACAGGTTCAGTCAAAATGAAAACTGCAAAAAAGTCATCTTTTTTTAATATTCAATTTTTATAATATTTTTGTTCGCTCCTCTAAATGGCTTATTATAGTTCATAACAAATTTCTTATTTCACTTAGAGCCGACTGTACCAACTGATGATTAAATATCAATTAATTGATCATTACTTAAGGTACAGAAAAAGCATAGGTAACCAAGGGTTATAACAAGTTAATTTGCTAATTTTTGCTTAATTCACTAATCATCACTTGGTACAAACAGGCCTTATAGCTTTATAGGTATTTGTTTGTCATTCCATAATTAGTTACATTTTCTTGATTTATCACCGTTTTTTCTATCATTCTATCAATGCTCCATTATTCTATGTCGCTAATGGCCGCCACTGATTGTGATGGTAGTCTTGATAATGAATATATATATATATTTATATATATATATATATATATATATATATATGAATGTATATATATATATAATATATATATATATATATATATATATATATATATATATATATATATATATATATATATATATATATATATATATATATATATATATATATATATATTTATATATATATAATCACATATAATGGAAGGGTTATCTTCTATTAACTGCGACATGATGAAAAATATCCACATATTTCTCTTGTGGAAAGATTATGAAAAATTGAGAGATTATGTCTTTCATCTTCTCATTGATATTTAACTTCTTTCTCATCGGCTTTCTTTGTCTTCTCGTTTATAAAATATTATCCCTCTTTTATTCAACTTTTCTTCACGTATAATAATAAATAACGAGATAACGTTAGCGTCTCGAATACCTGAGATAATTAGAAACAAAGCAAATTATAAGCAATTATTTAATCAAATTGAGTCTGTTTTGATGAAGCATTTTATAACAGGGGATATTAATTGGCGAAAATTCAGTGTGTTAATTGGTTATAACATCGGAAATTCACAACCAATCAAAAGTCTTTTTGATATAAATATGAATATCTTTGATAAATACTTATACAAGAAGTTGTATTGTAGGCGTATATTTTTTCCTCATAAACTTGGAATATATAATTGAAAAAAATTATTGTTGTTCGAATTGACTTTCATGCGTTCTTAAAGGACATCTCAACCCTAGAGCTAGAGTTGATAATGAATAATGACGTAATTGTTTTATCTAATCCTACAGAAAACTAGAAATCATCATCTCAATTTTGGGAATTGTAATTTATTCATTTGTCCTCCAGGACCCGGTCTTTTTTTGTGAGTTGTGACGTAGACATTCTCGATTCTGTTTGTTTCTGTATAAAATCGGTGATGCCTACGTCTTTACTCATGGTCTCTGGAGGACAAAATATCAATTGTGATTTCTGAAATTGAGTAAATATTGGCATTATTAATTGAAATCCAGTTTTAGGGTTGTGATTTTTTTGATGTCTCAAGAAATGTGAGAAAAATTCCTGCATTGTTTTCAATTTTATTTTATTCACGTTTCACTATATTCTGTTGTAATTAAATATTGAGAATGAATACATGAAATTTCAAAGAACTGATTAAAAACTTTTCAAGTTTATAATAACCTTTAACTATGGGTAATCAAAATCTCAGGTAAAATCCAAGATTAATTAATTATTCTCAAGCTGTAAAGTATCTTTTAGTAACATTTTGAACAATTCAGATTATAAGGTAGGCCTACTTGAAATGGAATACGCTGGGATAATGAATAAATACTCGTATCTGTAATTCGTACAATTGAAGAGCTTTGTTGAAGAGGGATGTTTTATAAATTATAAACAATCTAAAATCACCCTCGAGAAGGGTGAAAAATCCATTCGAACCGAAAGAGAGTTATCACCAGAAGTGGGGTGTTTATCCTTTCATCAATCTTGTAGTTATATGTAATTAAATGTATTCATATATATATATATATATATATATATATATATATGTATATATATATATATATATATATATATTTATATATATATATATATATATATATATATATATATATATATATATATATATATATATATTATATAATATATTATATATATATATATATATATATATATATATATATATATATATATATATATATATATATTAGTAATTAGGCTTATGTGAATAAGTTCATAATTTTTCGGATGCACAGTAGGTGATAATATATATGTATTTGGAGAAGTATACATATGTTATAAGTATAAAGTTCTTCTCACTCTTCCACACACCAACCCAAATCTGTCTCTCTCTCTCTTAGGCAGAAGCGCGTGTCGGACCAGAGGCTGGCAGAGATCGAGACCCTATTAGCGTTGTCCCAATACAAGGGCATGCTGTCCACCGTGCCTGTTGGTTACGGCCGGATCGATCCTCACAAACTGTAAGTTTATCACTAACTACTGGTTAACTCCACTAACTACTACTGTACTATACTAAGGCCTGGTATTACTAAGTCCAGTTAGCCTTTATCTGAGAGTTGGTGATAAAAAATAGCATGGTGATGACAACTTTTAACTGACAGTTAGAGCTAGTCTAACATTGGTAATATCGTGCCTAACTCTACTGACTAACTCACGCCAGGGTGATTTCATAGATACAAATGAGCACAAAACTTGGACGTACAAAAATAAAGAACTTCGCCACCCTGAAAGTAGATTTCAAATATATTGATTATATTTATTTCCCTAATTTTAGAGAAAATTAGAAATTATCATCTTAATTTTTTTTTGAATGTTAATGACCGAAATTTTTTAATAACAAAGGTGGAAAGATCAGTTGCATGTAAAAGTAACACTTGATATTTTCACCGTCGATTTTTACCTCACAGCGTACCGTTACATACAAATAACAAGTAACATATTGTGAATGTTCATTATGGATCGACAGTATTTTATAAGATACTTCTCTGAATGATGTGAAGCAGTTTCACTACAATATGTTCATCCGGAAAGCCACTACAATCGTTTATATGTTATATTGACACTGAAAATGTGACGCTGTCATTAGGTTCCCTTAACGACATCGATTAGCTGGTTTAATGAAATGTTTAACGACGTAGAGTTGTATTAGTGTCGTTCTAATGTATGCGGGTAAACACGCTGGACGGTAATTTTGTGTTCATTTACTAACAGTTCTATGTAGGTAGATATTGACCACAAGTGGAAGGCTGTTTTCTGTGAGACTGATACCTGTTGATCGTATAACTGTTGATTTATTCCAAGCCTAAACCTGCTAGGAAGCAAAGGAAAAGATATAGGGCCTACGATTAATGCCAAATCTTGACAAAAAATAGAAATAAAAATTGATTTGTTATTGAAGTCAATTAATAATGAAAATATTGGCTATCTTTTTAAAAAAAAATGATACACAAACAAAATACGCCGAATGAAAATATCAGTATAAAAATGACAAAACGTACTGACTTGATAGTTTCAAATCTGATATGGCATGAATAATGCAGTCCATACGAATAAATATTAAAACACAATTCAACTTTCATAGTATTTTATACTTTTATAGAATACATAGAATATTCTAATAGAATTTTAAAATGTCAGTAAAATGTTTACTACTTTGTGACAAGTTTTCAATGTTGATAATTTCTATACATAATAATAGTAAATGATAATAAATATAAATAATAATAATAATAATAATAATAATAAAGGCCTAATAATAAATAATAAATAATACTAAATAATAGTCATTCTCCCTTAAAGTTGTCAATATCTTGAAATCTGTTCACCCCTGACTAAAACAAATACCAAAACATTCCTTATTACCTATAATAAGTCTTAACGACGCGTCAACGACATATTTACTACATGTCACGATCGACCGTCTTCCTCATCTATCAACACCATCGACCGGCTGTTTCAAACCGTCATGGAGAATATAAAAATATCGTTTAAAATTGAGTTTCAGTTGTTAAAATTGTGAGTAAATTGTTTTCACTAAAGTTGATGGTTTAAAACACCCGCGCGTTAACGGTGCGTGATAGGGGAGACGGTCGATCGGAACCTTCATCTCAAGTGGATACAAGTAAATATAAATTTTTGTTGCTACGAAGTTTATATTTTATAAACAATTTAAAATGCAATATGAGAAATCTTGGAGGTTTTCAGATTGCTTCAAGATTGCGTTGTAAAACTTTTCTTCCAAATATTACACGGTTTATAGGTTGGAATTTTTCTGTATTGACATTTATAACATGACGGAAAATTCATTGAGGCTAAGATGGCAAGGTAGGATCGTTCGGACGCGTCGTCACGAGTGTGATCTTAAGAACCGGAATATTTGTTTGAATGTTCACACCTTCGATTTCGGATCTATCGTCTCAAACACCAATAATAAATACATACATTATAATTCTAAAATTTGATTCTAAAAAATTCCATGCAATTTCAAACAATTTGAATATATTTACATATGTCGAAATATTATACATACACATATTTTTCCATTATTAGGCCTCTATTTCATACAATCCTATAGAATTTGAAACATATCGTCATTACATATAAATACATATAAATATACTCTTATTTTAGATTGTGCTTCATTTATATTGTATTGAAAATAATACCAATAAAATGAATAAATAAATCATTCAGTATATATACATCATTCAATTATATACATTATGAATATAATAACATATCAATATATCACCATACAATATACATATTATTAATACACATATATATTCATTAAATATTTCATACAATCACATTATCAATCACACTTTGACCGCATCGACACTACCGAACGTAACACTATCCCATAGGAGAAACCCCCAATCGTCCCCTTCAACACCCTAATGAGATCACGTGCCCTCTAATCCCACATCAGACCTTCATAGCATTTTAATCGAATCAAAGTCTCCCAGTTTGTTTAATTAAAGGTTTTTATCTGTGATTAAACGACGGGGAGGGGAGGGAAGGGGATTAACACAAGGTGTGTAGACCTACTGTGTATATGACATACGTCAGTTAGGGGTGAGGGGAGGGGGGAGGGGGTTGAGTCTGACCCGCTAGGATTAGGCCTATTAAAAGTGGCTTATTGTCTGTATAGGGGAGTAGTGGTAGTAATAACTTTTTAGACAGAAAATAATACCTACATAATCTTTAAAGTTCATTTATTATATTTTTGAGGGTTGATGGAAACAGAATGAAGCATGTTTAACTATGGTGATAACACTATATAACTGCCAGTTAGTGCTATTCATAGGTTAGTAATCCCTGTCTTGAGATGGATAAATAAATATATTGAATATATCGATAGAGCAATAGTGATAAATGATGGATGTAATGAAATTATCATTATAAAAATGGGAATGGAAATGAATTAAAATACAACAAAGAAATTGTATACTTTTTCTGGGGGGGGGGAATATTGGAAATGTATTCTGGTGGTATCTTCAGAATGTATAATATATACGGATACTATCTCTATAGCTAACAATTTGACTACAAATCTCATTCAAAGTTTTCGATCCCCATATTTCGATATATCTTCTGACTAGTCTATATTTAACGTTTTTCTATCAGTTGAAATAATACAGAAAACGACCAGTTTTTCACGCTTCTATATTTCACCCAAGAAGCTGGTATAAAACTAGCTTAACTCAATAGAAACAATGTCAGCCGGCAACAGAAATTCAATTCCGTTAGAAAATTCAATTCACCTTCTTAAGGTAAATAAGTTCTGAACATTTCTCGTATTCCGCCGTGGCGCAGCGCTACTGTCGCACATTTAAAACGAATTTAACGCTTCCGAAAGAGCTACTTCATGTTTGGTATAATATCGTTGCGAGAAAAGTTTCGAAAAATGGTTTATTTCTTTTTCGATATTCTTGAAAAGCAATTTTGAACTTTGAACAAGATTTAGCTCTGACGTAACCGATTGAATGTCTTATACACTATCACCATCACGATACTCGATTCTGTTCATGTTTATGTACAGAATCTGTAATGCCTACGTCATGACTAATGGTCTCTGAAGGACAAGAAAATCAATTAGAATTCCTGAAATTGAGATGATGATTTCTAGTTTTCTCTATCATCAGGGAAATCCATATTGTCATTATTCGTTGAAATATAGTAGGCCTATAAGTTTTTTCATGTTATTTAATATTGTGCACATTTTATTTCTTTAAATTCAATTATATATAAGAAAAAATCCTACTATCGTTTCCTTCTTCAATTTCGAAGATCTTAATCACCATCTCTTCTTAGCAACCCTCAGCACACGGAATAACACTAGCAACAAGTTGTTAGTAGAGTTTCTTATCTCTAAAGTAATTCGAGGTCTGTAGACGTAAAGTTAGCTGACAGAAAATATTCCTATATATATATATATATATATATATATATATATATATATATATATATATATATATATATATATATATTCCTCTCTGCTCATCTCATTATTATTCTTCCTCCCAGAGATCATCATCATCATCAAAATATAGTATCAGGATTGCGATGTCCTTTAATACTCGAAATTCTGAACATTTTCAAATGTAGAATATAGGCCTGTATATAAAAAAATCTTTTTTTATATTGTCTCACTCTTATATTCCAAATAATTAAACCAGCATCTCTTTTCTCCCCACAGAGGTCGTCGTCGTCGCGCTGCCACCCTCCTCTGGCGAGAACTGCTCGACACGGACAACGATGACGTCATGACGAATGTCGGCGACATGCGTGACGTCAGCAGTGAGGTTGATGACGACATGCAAGTGAAGAAGAAACACACGTTCGGCGAGCAGTATACGCTCGTCAAAGACAGGAGGAGTTTCGACGAACCGGAAGGCTGGGGGACACCGGTAAGAATAATATTGAATAATTTAAGACGTTTCCAGTCAAAATAGGGATTAAAGTTTGCGCTATGGTGATTTCACAGATATTTATAATCATAGACCTTGAACCATGCGAGATACAAAATTAACAACTATATCATATGATGTGGAAAATATTTATTGAAAATGCCAATAACTGAAATTTTATAATAACAAAAATGGAAAGATCATTTTACTCAACAGTAACTCTCGATATTTTCGCCTTGTTTTGTATCTCGCAGCGTACCGTTACATACACTACATACTATTGTTTTACTATCAACTATTCACTATTTTCTCTCTCCAATTTTTATTTCTTCACCCTCTTCATTTTTATTTATTGATACTAAATATCACCAAATTCAGCCAGCCTTCCTCTTATAGTCAGTCTCAATAAACAACAAGCGTAACCATGGAGACAACTCCTAGTTAGAGCTACACCCACGTTGGGCGCCATAATCAGTAACTAATGTTGTATTGTTTTGTCCCACAGAATACTTGAAGATCCCGTGGGCCGTGCCAAGAAGGGAGTCAGAGCGTCCTAGATCAGCCCTTATTACTATTACTCCGGTCCCAATGCACAACTATTACTTAAAAGGTAAATATTACTACCCAATACTCTTACCGCAACTGTTACATAAAATAACAATATATATATTACCTCACTTAGATATGTTACTCCTGCTCCTGCTATGTCACTTCCGATCTCGGCGGCCATATTGGACCGTTAGAAATAGCTTCTAAGCAAGTCCTTCTATAATAATACTGATATATATATATATATATATATCCAATATGGCGTAAACTTCCCGGTTTGCAAAGCGGTGTGAAGTTGCTGCTGATACATTTACGCCTCCCTAACGTTGAGTAATATATCTCGGTAATATATATCTATGAAATAATGTCCTGGGCCTGTAAATAGCTACACTTGACTCTGATTGGTTATTATTTATCGTCATCTAGGACCCGGCCTTTTTTATGACTCGTGATTTAGACATTACCTGATTGTGTTCATCTTTCTATATAGAATCGTTAATGCCTACGTCATGACTCAAGGTCTCTGGAGGATAAAAGAATAATATTATTTTCTGAAATTGAGATGATGATTTCTAGTTTTCTCTAAAATTAGGGAAATAAATATCGTCATCATTAAATTGAAATATAGTTTCAGGGTTTTGATATCGTTTAATAGATCCAACAATGGAAATATATCTTTGAACACTTATTATTTCCTGATGAAAGTTGCATCATGTAATTGTCTAAGAATTTGGCTCGATTGACCACACATAAAATCTGCTGTCTTTATCAGTTGATAGATTCAACTTTGAACTTTGGTAGAGCTCACAAAAAAACTCTGATTTGATTCTTAGTGGAAGCAATTAGGTATTCGTTTTGCTGACGTAATATTTAAATATCAACTTCTACAATATGAGCACCATTTATAAGCGGAATTGATTTTTTTTTTTAATTTTTGTAACTTGATAATTCTTGGATTTTTTCCATATGCTTGATTGGGAATCAATGGTTTTTCTACCAAGTTTCTATGTAATTTGATGGAAAAAAAATGTCTTCTTATTGTAAATGTCACATTCACAATGTTAATTTGTATCCAATTATATATAATATTTTTTCATGATATTGCCATCAATATTTGATTTTGCATTATTTACAATGGTGATAGATTCAAAATTTGAGTAAATTGCAAATTTTTGGGGAAAATATTCCAATCTATGGTCAAAATTTGCCTCCACATTGCAAATTTGAAAGCAATATAAAAATGATAAATAATTTATCGAAATTTAAAATCTTTTTACCTATAATGAAAATTAAAATGTGTATATAATTATTATGTTATATTAATTTTCTTTCTTTTTTTCTTTTCAGCTTTGAATTGACCTACCTGTTTGCAGCGCTGTTCATCACCTGTGGCCGACTAGTCAACTACAAAACTACCCCAGAACTCCATTCAAATACCCTCAACAGCTTCGCGGCGTCTACATTATGAAAAATAGCAAATATCAATTTTATAAATATAATCATTGCATATTATTTTCTCTGATGTTGTATTTTTAAAACAAGAAAATATAAAACAGTTGGTAATGTATCCCATAATCTCAACAAATACGAAGAATTTCAGAATGAAAAAGAAAAGACACTTTCATTCAATATGGAATTACAGTCAATTTATTGTCTTCACATTTAATTTTAATATCTAAATGTTAGATATATTAATAAAGGGGTTCATCCACGGTGCTTATAGCAATAGAGAAATTCATCTTCACTATTTTTTTTCTATATTCAAAAACCAGTGTAATTGAAAGTAAAAATCACATCTCCAAGATAATTTTATACACTTTAATTATTATGACATTCTGTTTCAGTGAATTTAATTAGTTTTGAGATTATACGTCAATAAATTAAAAGGATGTGATGAAATTTATTGAGGTATTATCTTGAAACTGATTGAATTCACAAAAATGAAATGTCATATTAATTAAAGAGCATACAATTATCTTGGAGATGTGAATTTTTTATTCAGTTACACTGATTTTTGAAAATGGAAATTAACAGTGAAGATAAATTTCTCGATTTGTGTAAGCACCCCCTTAAAATAAATTGTTATAAAATAGTAAGGGCCTGAGTATATTAAGTTACTAATCTGAAGATTACCCTTAAACTTTGGATTATTTAAATGAAATTATATTATTTTTGAAATAGTCAATAACTTGATATGAATTTTGGCTTAATATTAATTTTAGTAAAATCGGCCTTTTTTATTTTAACACAATGCGTTCCTAAGAGTTAGTCATAAATAACTATTCGAAATGAATCATTATAATTAGGACAAATATTATTATTGTTATAAATTGAATTGTTATTTATCTGAGATATTTATAATAATATAGTATTAAAACTCTGTGTAAATATTTAATTATAAAATAATTTGAAAATTGACTGACGTTCCGTATTTTTCAATTAAGCCTAATTAATATTTAAATTTAATTTATTTTTGTGTATAAAATAATTTTTATATTCAATATTATTGTATTTATTTCATTATTTATTTCACTTGTGTACTATTTATTTATGATTTATTTATTGCTCATATCATTTGGACATATTTATTCCTATTTTATTTAATATTCAATATCCATAATTTATATTATTATTGAAAAAAAAATGTATCTAGTCAGATAATGGATTTTGAATGAAACAAGTATTAAATAATATTCAAATATTATTCTTAATTTAAAAATTGTATTTAAATTTCATCTTGAATGACTATACAATATTCTGTATTCAATTTCTAGATATATGTATTTATTAATTCAATATTATTTATTCTGAAATATTCTGTATTAATATTCATGTATTAATTAATTTATTGTATTCGTTGATTAAGTTAATTAATTATATGTATCTGTCCTATTTATTGTAACAATTAGTATAATAAATTATGTTTTCACTAAGGAAGAGTTACTTTGTATGAACAAATGACAGGGTAAATATATAGAAGAATCAAAATATTGTATTAAAATATAAATTTGAGATGGAAAAAATGTTGTTCTTATTTAATTATTGTAGTTTGAATATGAGTATAGAATGTTGTGCCACCAATAAAACGTGTTTACACAACGTAAAAGCTATTGAAAATTTTTCTGAAATCCTCCTTGATCATTTCCTTTCCGAGTTTATTCCTGGATTTCATTCCTGGAAGTCATATTTCTGGGGATATTCCTGTACCCGAATTAGTTATTGATATATTGCGTTATTTGGTATTCGATATTTATCCAACAACGCAACAAAAGTGTTGTTGGATGAGCAATTTAGACATAATAATATGTAAATATATATAATATATTATTTATATATATATATATATATATATATATATACGGTATATATAATAAAAATAGATGCAATGTACACAGTAAGTGATTGAGTAGAACAAGACATGATTAAAACATAGAGCAGTATATGATAAATCAGTCCAAAATCTGGAAAGCTAGATACGAACCTTCATTTAAAAGAAGGTGTGAAGCAATGAGTTCATCCGGCACAGCGATCGTTTATATGATATGTTGACACTAAAAATGTGAAATGTATTACCGATCGCATTGACTTTCCGTTTGCATCGAAACTGCTTCACAACATTCAGAGAAGTATCTTATAAAATACTGTCGATTCATAATAAACAGTCACAATATGTTACTTGTTATTTGTATGTAACGGTACGCTGTGAGGTAAAAATCAATGGCAAAAATATCGAGTGTTACTTTTACATGCAACTGATCTTTCCACCTTTGTTATTATAGAATCTGACTCATTATTCTCGACAAATATTGTCTGCATCTTATGTATTAGTTAATTTGGTTTTCTGAACAGTGTTTAATTTGTGGCTAAGCCCACGTTATCCCGGCTTATCCACCTTTCTTCGGAGTAAGCCTGACTCACTCCTTATTTCTAGTTCAGGTGTTATGTAAGATCCATCTTTAACAAAGTAAAATTAAAATATTTTCAAAATTCCTCGGCACTAATTACTGTCAGACATTCCTAGATGGTGAATATGACTCACACAAAAGTGGCTTTATTGTAAAAAATATTCTTCAAAACGCGTAAAATGCTCCAAATCTAACCCATAGTTAATTTGTTTTCCTAGGCTATGCGCCCAGGACCCGCATAAACTGAGGGGCCCTCCCCCCAGACCCCATTGTAAACGGGCGATATAAGTTCGGCGCAGGCGCACCTAAATAAGATAGACTATTGTTCAGGAGGGCTTCCATTCTACGTGCAGGAACACAAAAGTCGAAATAAACAATAATTAATAAATTTAGAGATGAGGAAACAAAAAAATCATACACGTTATGATTATATGTTATATATGTTATCGCCTGAACTTGACTAAACATTAGACAAAATGAGATATTCTTGGAAATGAATTTCATTATATTTCAAATATTATTTCAACCACAACTATAAGTGCGAGTTACTCACCTTTTTCCTTACAAATTTACCACTGCTTTCGAATCACCCTGGCGGTAACTTCTTGCCCTAACGAGACTGAGTGCGCCTCAAGTTTTCCAAAAGTGATATAAATGGCCGTCCCGTTTCTAATAAACCACCTGTGGTGACGTGCGCAAAAGTCAAGGTCATTAGATCTATATATTAGAGGTTTATTTACAAAACCAACGTTGATATAATTGCAAGGGATTTTCACCCTCCGTGGAACTGATTGTATTTTAATGAAAAATGATGATATTAAAATTAAAACAATAATGATGAACATTTTTCACCTTATATAAAGTAATTCTAAGTAAAAGCGTAAAATTAGAAGTAGTTCGTATTAAGATTGTTCGTGCACGGTGCTTACACAAATCGAGAAATTTATCTTTCTCCATTTTCAAAAACCAGTGTAATTGAATGAAAAGCTCACATCTCCAAGATAATTCTATACTCTTTAATGAATATGATATTTTATTTTCGTGAATTCAATCAGTTTTAAGATAATACGTCAATGAATTTCATCACATTCTTTTCATTCATTGGCGTATTATCTTAAAACTGATTGAATTCACAAAAATAGAATGTCATATTAATTGAAAGCACGAGATTATCTTGGAGATGTAAACTTTCCATTCAACTACACTGGTTTTGGACACAAATTAGTAAAGGTGAATTTCTCTCTATTTTCATAAACACCGTGCACGAACCCCCTTAAGAGTTCACGGGAGTTGATTAATAGTGCCTGTATAACCAATGCTGAAGTAGCTCTAACTGGCAGTTATCACCATGGTAACTCAAGCTATTTGTTTTCATCAACTCTAATATAAAGGCTAACTGGACTATTATTGAGAACTAATATTGGTAAATATTAGTATTTTAGTAATGAACTTCTAACGGTGTGCGCGATATCAAAATTCTAACAAAAGAACCCCGCCCCGGTGGTTCAGTCAACTATCGCTAGCGGTAGTAACTGAAGTCACGGCTGGGCGTGGGTTCGAGTCCCGCATAAGGCATGGGTTTTTGTAAACGTCCTTTCATCCATCATCACTTCATTGTTTCATTATCACCCACTTATTCGTAACCCCGTATAAACTAGCTGTTGGTGGGGTCATTCAGCAGCATTATATATATATAAAAAAGGAACACAGTTGTGTTCAATAGCTTCAAGATGATATATTTTTTTTTTTTTTAATGTTGCTTAACGACCCCACCAACAGCTAGGTTATACGGGGGTGATATAACTTATATATTGAACTTATATCGTATATAATTGTGTTAAATGTGCTGTTTTGATGGGCATTTTGACAATTCTTTTGATATGATTATGAGATGGTTAAAACTTATACCGTCTCAAAGGTATAACAAATATGTGTTTTCCCTGTATTAGAATTCTTTCAGAATTTTCTCATTATTAATACTTGATTTAATATATTCAATTATGGTATTACAGAATCTCTACCCCAAGGATACTCTTTCAATATCCATCTCGTACCTATCGAGAATCGTTTTTTAAAATAGAATAGAATAGTCTTTATTCTTGATGTAAGTAGGCAACATTACAAGTTAAAAACAGGCGAGGTTCAATCGGGTGGTTGCTCTCCCACCTAACCTGGTATGTAAAACCTGGCATGTCATGTAATAAAATATATGCATTTATCTCCTTGGAGTTACATTGGAAGATTCAAAAATATTTATAAAAATGTATTTAAATATTGAAAATTATCCTCCCCACGGAAAGTCGGTCCACCTGAAAACCGAGTTTCATTGGAGTAGAGATTCAGGCAACCCATTATTATATGAATCTCAGTATAATATAATATATTATCTTGTAAATGCAGCCGGCCCTCACCTAGCGGGTAACTGAACAACTAGTATCGGCTGTTGTCGCCGGCTCAGTCGGGTGCCGGTTGCATCAATATTGATGTATGCTGCACTTGATTATAATTGAATAATTTTCAGTATTTAAATACATTTTAATATATATTTTCAATTCTTCCTAAGTAACTCAGATCTTGTATATCGTATTTATTTGGCCTAATACATCAGTTTGGGTCGAATCGCGAGTAATATAGGTGTTTTAGTAGTAAATTTCGATCTATTAAATATTTAAAAATATCAAATTTATAGAATATGATATGAAGTCTTGATCTATTATGTATACTCCAAAGTCGGAACATTCAAAAGGGTGCGGGGGGGGGTCAGCTGACCATTCTCCCACCCAACCTTATTGTATAAATGTATATTATATTCGCTGAAATTAATCTATTATTGTTAGTAAATCCCATGTGAAAATGTATGCATTAAAATATTGTCACTGTCATCATAGACAAATTTTCAAGTACACATATTTGTCTTTGGCTGCATACACACGATTGGATGCACTCGAACCACCCGTGCGTTAGTGGTGTAGTGGAAGGGGGACGGTCGTTCGGGACCTTCATCTCTCGTGGATTCACTTATATCTAGAATCAAAATGAATTTCCAAGGTTAGTTATTAAGATTTTCAATAATACCATTTATGATTTCTTTATTTAATGACATGCCTTATTGTTGTTTGTAATCGCCAGTTGGTAGAATCGGAACGAAGCTATCAGTTCCCACATTCTCCGCCAGGTGTCTCGCACAGTTGCAGCTCCAAACTTTATTCTAAAACTTCATTTACGATCAAAAAATACGCCAAAAATTGAATTTATTCAATGATCATAATAATTCGAGATATATGTAGCATTATTCAAATATAATCAAAATATATATACTTAAAAATTAGTAAAGTTATTAGATGTTTTGTGTAATTATTGCGCGGTATTTGTACTGACAAGTGGAATTCAAGGTACAAATCCATGTTTGGTAACAACGTTATGATCCTTCTTAACAGAAGTTCTAATGGGAAATGATGAATTGGATATCTTGCTTCATGCTTGAAGCCTGAGCCATCACCTTGTTACGCAAATCAGGCAAAACTGATCTGATCCCATTAGAAAACAATCATTACTGACTTTCACATATATCTTGATCTGAGGTGGGGAGATTTCAACTGTACCAGCAGTGCGATCACAATCTTCAACTATTAACAATTCATATCGTTAGTGTTAAAGACTAGATCCCTACAGGTCGAGTCCCGTTGTCCAGTCTTTAACGTTATAGATCTTTACAATATTATACAATCCTTAACATTGTAAGCCAATAGAAAAATCGTATTTTTTATTCGAATCCAGAGAGCCTAGACAAGTTTGATAGATGCTGTCTATCTAGAAGGCACTGGAGCTCTAGTCAGTGTCAACTTCTTTTTTTTCATTGTTGAGAGTTAAATTTTCTTTGTAACATTCAAGATGGAAATCATTCATAGTTATTTACTCATTCAGTTTTGAAGAGCGTAGACTAGCCCAAACGTAATCCAAGGAGGTTAAATGAAAATAGACACAATCAACTGACAGAAGGACGGAGATAAGGTTTCGTCCCCATCCCACTTCTGGCATTAAAGAAACAGGTTAAAAACTACATTGTTTGAGGAAATTCATTCATTTGAGGAAAATTTTAATTATATTGGTACCTTTGGTGAGACTTTATTTTTCAATTTTTTTCTGCCCTGCCTAATCTTAGGGGATTTTTGGAAACTTTGAGATGATTCTACTCAAAAATGGTCCAACCTATTTGACCCAAAAACTTTACAGTTCTACATATCCGTATACAGAAAAAATTTAATGTCAATCGGTCAAACCCAGCGACCTGTACAGTGTTTACAAAAAAAGAAAAAAAAACATACCGACAAAGCTCTATAAAAGTGGGATGGAAATCTTCGACAACGCTCATCTAATAAACCGTTTCTGTGATATATCCGGACATTACCAGCATTGGTAATGAGAGTAAATCAAACACACAAATGTTGATATCTTCCACTTTGAACCAAGTTTCTTCTTAGGCAAGGGTGCTTATAAAAATAGAGAAATTCATCTTTACCATTTTCCCCATGTATTTTCCAGAGTTCATATCCTTAGCCTTAATATGGAGACAAAGATTTTGGATCAAGTTTCGATGTTATTAACTAGGAAAACGCCATATGCGTTGTTAGACGAGCGGATAGTAATAGTATAGGCAGTAATGGTTAAGAACGTCTTCGAGTGGTACCAATTTAGCACATTTTATTTTTTTTCTTCAAAATGGCTGACCCGATCAAGCTGAAATGTTTTAGAAATGTGTATCAAAATGTAATTCAACTTCTCGCGAAATTTATTTTTTTTCCAAAAATAGAAATATTTTTTTTTTCCGCCACGTTATTCTAACGGGTATTTTTGAAATTTCTAAAATTCATAAAAAAAAGTTACTCCCCGATCATGCCACAAAACTAAACAGATCTAAGTTAGATGAGGAACCATATTGAAAAAAAGTTTGAAGTTGATAGCTGTAGCCGTTTGACCTGTGGAGAACCGACAAAAAAACATAAAAAAAAAAAAAAAAAAAAACTTAAAACGAACACCAATTTTTTTCAGTATGTCAAATTGAATCCTCGCTGAAGCTCGCCTAAAAAAAAATATGTATGACATTGTGTCCAATTGAATAAAGATATTATAATGAGTGCAAGAGGTAACCAAGTTGAAATGATGCCCCTTGACTCTGTGTTAGCCACCAGTTTATCAGTCAGTCGAGACAGTCAATATGTTACACTATCTGCGAGACGGGGATCAACGTTATCGGTCGTCCGTCTCGGATGAGTCCGCGGCCAATTGGGTTCCTTTCAATCGTACGAGATATCAACCAATAGCAGGCCACTTTCATCATTATCTCCCTCTCTCTCTCTCTCGCTTCTCTATTCGCTTGCTTTCGCAAATTCGTCAAATTTGTCAAAGCTCGGTGAAAAGTTGGGGAATTCTGAATGAAAATGGCGGCGAAAATAGTCATTAATCAAAAGTGACAATCAAGGAAATTAAGATTCCAAAAAAATTAGTGCCCCAGAAAATTGATGCCTTGAAAAATTGGACCTCTGGCCTTCGATCTCGTGTCTTTTAACCTTGACCGCTCATCATCTTGCCCCGGGTAAAATTATGCCAGAATTCTCTATTTATTTATTTATTTATTTATTTTCAATTTCGTCCAAGAGGATTAACAATATAAATAGAACATTCAAAAGTGAATCATATGGACAGTCAAGAATAAAAAGACAGATTATAAATTATACACAGTAATTAAAATACAACAATACATGAAATGATATAAATGGTAGATGCTATTTTTCATAAATACCTAGCAACTACCAAGTCAAGTACGTCACTATATCTCACTCATACTAACCCTTAACCATTTACATTTCACCGTGTACATCCTTAATCATGTACATATTTACATTTTTGTATATATTCATAGTTTTGCTGGAAAACGAATTTTCACATTTTCGTAACGGGCTATACCTATATTGAAATGTCGCGCCTATGGATGGACAGCTATCGCGTTTTCCCAGCTTATTATTAACATATGGCGTGATACTTATTAGCAACTTCGTAGTTTTTCTTATAAAATGAATTCTTATCGCCGTGTCATCCTCAAGGCCTCCGCCTTCTAAGTCATCCTCAAGGTGTAATGTCACCGCCTTCCAACCGGCACACAGGCCGTGGAATGAATTTCAAAAAAAGAACTGATTATTCAAAGCATTTTAGATGTAACGAAGTTCATTGTACCTATGACTACCAATAACGCAACGGGATAAGCAACATGGCGTAAGTTATATACTTTCAACATTGGACGTCTTCTCACCATGATGGAAGCAAAAAATGTGACGCGCTGAAGTGTACATTTTTGAGATTCGCAATTTCAAATCAAAACGTACGCATTCAGCTTGTATTTCAATGTAAAGTACATAGTTGAGTACTTGCATTGTTCCTGTTCTTTCTTGCAGATGTCAAGTAATTAATGCAGTTATCAATTGGTAAATGTGGCAGTATGGCTCTTGACTAGGGGTCCAATGCTTTTACACACAAATTTAAAATTTAGATTGGCAAATTCAAATGAAATGTATTCCAACGTTGCTTAATACAATTGGGAAGAGCTGGATTCACAGAGTGCATTACACGTATTACTTTTATGAATCAATATATAATACTACCAGTAAATTGAGTATGACGGCCAGGGACGTCGTTAGAGGGTCCAAGGGGGGGGCGCGCGCCCCCCCAATCGACATTTGCGCCCCCCCAATAATTTATCTCTCTTTGAAAAATCTAAATGTTGACCTGCGAATAAACACAATGAAATATTGCTACTTATCAATATGAATTATGATAAATAATACATGGTTGGTTTCTACGAGAATGATTCTGAATCCCGGTGACACGTTCCTTCGAATTTTTCGATAATGATTCGATCATTAGGATGCAAAACTGATCAGAGAACGCAGAAATCATTTCGAAATTGCCCATATTTCCAAAAATTCCTTGCGGGGCTCTTGTGGTGGGCCGCTGCCCCACAGCCCCATTTTCGCGCACCTATATAATATCGAGCTTGGTGATACTTGAAATCTGCGCCCCCCCAATACAGAAATCCTAACGACGTCCCTGATGACGGCATCCCTGTGATTCCCGCATGGTACGAAAGGAAATGATCAAGTTGCTTATCCCGTTACGTTATTGGTAGTCATAGATTGTACGTCTAGTAACAAGAACGGGTCGGGAAAGAAATCAACTGTTATACCGCGGGTTGTGTTTCAGTAGGGCCGTGAGATTCTTTATGAAGAAAACTTTTGTTAAGAATTTTCGATTGGAAACGATGTGATAGAACATCTATAAGTTTTTGGCTTTGAGAGGATCAATTGCCATATTACGAAATCATTCATACGGCCAACATATCATTTAATTCTCTATTCATACTTCGGTGTTATCAATTTATATTCACATTTGTTCTTTTGTTTAACCCTTATTTCTTCACATTATTAATTATTTCTCTTATTTATTTTTGAATAATGCATTGTTTTTATACATTTTGTTATACTGTGTCTGTGTGGCAACCGTTTTGGCGGCAGTGTTTTGATAGATGAACTTTCTCTCTCCAATAGCGGTCGTTGAACAATATCGGTAGAAAAATTACAACCATTGCTCTCAGCGGTCTGAAAATGTTATTTCATGCATGAGAGAGGATGAATTGACAATCGTTATTTGTCAGAATTTTCTGAAAATCATATTCGAATTTTCCGGTTTTTCGGACTTTGAAAATATATTTGATTACAACCATTGCTCTCAGCGGTCTGAAAATGTTATTTCATGCATGAGAGAGGATGAATTGACAATCGTTATTTGTCAGAATTTTCTGAAAATCATATTTGAATTCTCCCGTTTTCTGGACACAGGGTACCGCACATGCCCGCGTTGTAACATATATTTAATTACAACCATTGCTCTCAGCGGTCTGAAAATGTTATTTCATGCATAAGAGAGGATGAATTGACAATCGTTATTTGTCAGAATTTTCTGAAAATCATATTCGAATTTTCCGGTTTTTCGGACTTTGAAAATATATTTGATTACAACCATTGCTCTCAGCGGACTGAAAATGTTACTTCATGCATGAGAGAGGATAAATTGACAATCGTTATTTGTCAGAATTTTCTGAAAATCATATTCGAATTCTCCCGTTTTCTGGACACAGGGACATGCACAGGCACATGCCCGCGTTGTAACATATATTCAATTACAACCATTGCTCTCAGCGGTCTGAAAATGTTATTTCATGCATGAGAGAGGATGAATTGACAATCGTTATTTGTCAGAATTTTCTGAAAATCATATTTGAATTCTCCCGTTTTCTGGACACAGGGTACCGCACATGCCCGCGTTGTAACATACATTTAATTACAACCATTGCTCTCAGCGGACTGAAAATGTTACTTCATGCATGAGAGAGGATAAATTGACAATCGTTATTTGTCAGAATTTTCTGAAAATCATATTCGAATTCTCCCGTTTTCTGGACACAGGGACATGCACAGGCACATGCCCGCGTTGTAACATATATTTAATTACAACCATTGCTCTCAGCGGTCTGAAAATGTTATTTCATGCATGAGAGAGGATGAATTGACAATCGTTATTTGTCAGAATTCTCTGAAAATCATATTCGAATTCTCCCGTTTTCTGGACACAGGGACATGCACAGGCACATGCCCGCGTTGTAACATAAAAGAAAAAAAATCCAGACCCATAACCATTTGTTAAAAGCATTTTTATAATATTTGTAAAAAGGAGCCAGTGATGAGATTCGAACCCTGCCCTCCAGGATGCCAGTCAGACGCCTTAGCACTGTGCTTATACAGATTGATTGATTATTGTCTGCTTAACGACCCCACGAATAGCTAGATAATACAGGAGTACGAATGAGTAGATGATAATGAAACTGTAAAGTGATGATTAATGAACAGACGTTCACAAAAACCTATGCCTCATGCAGGATTCGAACCCATGTCTTATGCAGGATCCGAACCCACACCCACCGGTGTCTTCAGCTGACCGAGCTACCGAGGGTGGCTATACAAATAGAGAAATTCATCTTAACCTTTTTTTTTTCTATATTCTCGAACCAGTCTAGATGAAAGTCAGTCGAAAATGAACCGTCTAGATGTAGTATATTATCTTCTGTATATGGTTTCACCTCGAATTGGGTTGATTTACGGATAATTCAGTTTTAGAATTTTCTGAGATTAACTTTGAAATTAATCAAAATTTACACTCTTGCACGGTATTTTCCGTCCCGGTAAGACACGAGAACCGGTTAGAAACGGTACGTAAAGTTTCTGACATGTTTTTATGACTCACCTGGACTGACAACAGTGTTACTATGAATGAGGCTTCAGTTTAATCTTGGATTCAAATATCTCCAATAAACGGCCTTTGGTAGGGCCAGTGTTTCAATGAGTAGTTTTCGTTTTCTCAGGGTCCAAAATATCTTATAAAGGAGTGAAAATGTGATGGAAATTCATGATCTCAGATGAAGAATATTAAATATATATATAATATACCGAGACGTGGCCGAGTGGTTGATGCACCGAACCGTCATTCAGTAGACCTGGATTCAATTCCCGCTATGGTCGTCTACCCTGAAAGGGGGTTTTCGTGGTTTCTCTCTGTCTTTTAGGTCAATACTGAGACGGTTCCTTAACAACAAGCCACCACCGACTCCTTCCCACTATCCAAAAACACATAATAAAATAGACTTTCATCACATCACCTCATATATCATTCACGGACGCCAATACATCTTAGTCATCAGTAGAGTAAGTCGGTAAACCCAATATGAATATATATATATATATATATATATATATATATATATATATATATATATATATATATATATATATGTGTGTATTTATTTATTCCAACATATCAGTGTGTAGGCCCACATGTAGCTAATGCGTCTGCAGGCGAATTTGGTATTGTAATGACTACCCTCTCCCTTCTTCATCCCCTTCTCCTCTCAATTCGACAACAATTAACTCCTCTTAACGCAAATACGATCCTCTAAAGACGTCATTTAATTTAATTAAATCCAATTCAATGTCAATTATTGATCTTATGAATATCCTAAACACTTTTTACCAATTGATCGTCATTTCTCTCCCCATCTTTATCCTTGATCTTTTTTTCATGATTTTATCATCATTGTTACTCTTTTAATTAATTACTCTTTGTGATATTCTATTGTTGTTATTGAATATTATTATATTATATGACGGTTACAAATTGAGGTTTATTTTGTATGTTTATAATATCGATTCGGTGTTTCGATACGGCTTTATGATATGTATCATTTACATATTATAAAAAAATCTGATAATTTTTTTGGTGAGTTTGATTATTTTGTGTTTGAATTTAGTTGATCAGTGTTTGGAGTTTGTTCTTGGGTTGAGCATCGCTTAGAAGTGTCTGTGAGGATTTGACAAGTCTACGTTTATTCATGTTGGTGTTTATTTTAGACTTTTTGTATCGGTAATATTCTTATCGTTTTATTTGTATATCGATTTTATTGGCAATATTTACTTCTGTAAAATTCAATAGATTGGAAAGTTCTTAAATTAGAACCTATCATTTTGGTTGGTTTTATAAGAGAATATAAATCTGCAAAATTATGAAAAATCGGTAATTTTTGGTGAATTGTGATTGATTATATCATAATTCATACTTGAAAATTGATCAAATATATATGATTTGAATGTAAAATATTTCTTATTATTTCAAAATTCTTGATTTGAAAAAAAAAGTTCTTTTGATTGAAAAATAATGATCTCATTTTTTGTTTCGCGATTAGATACCGAATTAACTCATTCAAAATATATTTCCTAGAATTTATCAATAATTTTTATCATATTTAAAAATCAATACTATTTTTTCGGTGAAACACTTTCAACGAATCATGAACACCTAACTTCGAAGGACTCCACCAGTTTCAAGGATAAAATGAAGGATATAGCCGTATCCCTGTGTTGTTTCGCATTCCCCGATTGTCTGTGTCCAGGACTGAACAGGGAATACCGGGAAGCGAACAGGAAGAACAGGAAGAAGGGGGAACGGAAGGGAAGAGAGGATGTGGACGACAGTGCTATGTGGACGTGGAGGGAAGAGAGGAATACGATCTGGACTCACATCAGGATCAACAAAGGTAGGAATAATTCAAATACATATCAAAGAAGAGAAAATTATGTATATATATATATATATATATATATATATATATATATATATATATATATATATATATATATATAATGATACGATTTAAAACTATTCAAAAATCGCGACCTCCCCCGGGACTTGAACCCGGATCTCCAGATTGCCGGTCTGACGCGCTTCCAATTACGCCAGAGAAAACTGTGAAACTGTTCAGGAAGACCTTCCTCTCTGGCGTAATTGGTAGCGCGTCACGCCGGCAATCTGGAGATCCGGTTTCATGTCCCGGGGGAGGTCGCGATTTTTGAATAGTTCTAAATCGTATCATTACATATATATATTACATATTTGTGGTATCCATGTTAATCAGTGTATATTCTCAGTTAGTAAGACCGTTCAGAAGCGGCACCTGTTGGTTATTTCAAGACTTCGGGGCAGTCTTGTCAACAATAGGAATATCACTGATACAAAATCTAAACGTTACTATAATAATATTTAATCCCTACGATTAAGAAATCCTGTACTTCACATCTGTGTGTTATCTTATTATTATTAATCATTCTCGGGGTGGTCATCAGATCACCCTTGTGGTGCCCCGTTCAAACGATCCCATCTCCCATATTCATTAGAAATAATTGGAGAACAATGACAGGAACAGTTACCACAAGGTTAATAGGTAAAGGGTAAAAGCTACCAAAAGGGTGAGACCGCCTTTGTGTTCAATTGGGGAACAATTATTCCGTATCAAGTATCCATGTTGATAAAATAAAACGCTTGATATCTGTTATCTTGTCATGTTCCGAGATCAAATAGTTTATCACTTCCTTATTTATTCGTCAAGATAAATCTCACAGCTTTTTAACTAGTCAAGATAGTAAAAGATCAGGCGACGTTTATTTCACGGGTCAGTCGAATACTTCTTAATTTAAAAGATGTGTTTCGATATTTTTTATCATGTTTTTATGTTTTCGATAATATTGTATTCTTGTCACTCAAAAGGACCGTCAAAGTCGTTAGAAAGGGTAATTAGGTTCTGGGATTTTCGTGCAATGGCGGGATAGGCCCAATGAGGTTAGATTGTTCAATGTTGAATGTTTATTGAATTTTTACAATTGATGAGCGAAGTACGTATGTATTTATGTTATAATTTTATATTTGTATTGACTTGCCATATATTGTATACATAATCCTATGTAACGATCTATTTGGATGAATAGATAAATGAAATGAAATGAAATTACTAATAGGCTGGAGAGAGGTGGCTTAGACTCTTTCTGTATTGTTGCAAGTGAAACCGATTTATTTCCTGGCGGCCATATCGTGACTGTCTTTAGCAAGGTTTTTTTATGTGAAATATACAATATTTGTATACAAAATATTCTTTCTGGAGTCAGAATTCACACTCGTAAGGTGGCCGCCAACAATTCAAACTCATAAGCCACCTAGATGTTTTAGCTTCATAACAGTCTCCAACAATTGAAGCCCTCTCCAGCCTATTAGTAATCTAACCTCCTTGGATAGGCCCCATTGAGACGAGTAGCTAGCACACTGATCCGTGTTTAAGGAGACTTGGGTTCGATTCCTGACATAGTCTATACCATCTTGAAAGAGTGGTTTTCCTCTGTCGTTCAGATCAATATTAGTATCTTTACAACGGGCTACATCCGACTCCTTCCCACTATCCAGAAACACCTAATAAACTAACCCTTCATCTCATCATCTCATATATCAATCACCGACGCCAATAGATCTTAGTCATCATCACTAGTTTAAATAGTTTCATCAGTTGAAGAGTGTATTAGTTTAAAGCCATAGATAAGCCTTGGGAATAATAAACCTCAGTGAAGCCATAGTAGTGAACGTGGAGTCAAAATATATACCAACATTTTTTCCGGACTCTTGATTGGCTTTCGGCTCATTTTTCAGGATGTTGATTGGTTAGGATTAGTAATTAGTACAATAAAAAAATATATTCCTTCGAAAAAGTGTAGGAATAAGTGTAAAGCTAAGAAATACACTTCTTAATAACATTCATAAAAAATTGACCATACTATCACAGTTCAGGATACAAAATTAACAAATACATAATAAGATGCAGACAATATTTGTCGGAAATGCCGATGAGTTGACTATTATAATAACAAAGGTGGAAAGATCAGTTGCATGTAAAAGTAACACTCGATATTTTTACCGTCGATTTTTACCTCACAGCGTACCGTTACATACAAATAACAAGTAACATATTGTGAATGTTCATTATGGATCGACAGTATTTTATAAGATACTTCTCTGAATGTTGTGAAGCAGTTTCACTACATTATTTCAAGACGGAAAGTCATCTCGATCGTTTATATGTTAGGTAGACAATGAGAAAAAAAACGTACATCATCGATTTATTGCGCATCAAATTACGTATCTCATAAATAACTCATTCACCTCACAATTACTCAAGTTTGCGTTTTCCTCACACCGTCCAATAGTATCATATTTATAACCTATAAATCATATTAAGCAGGGGTTTCCAAACTACGGTCCGCGAGCACCACCAATTCTGCTTACCACACTTAATTTTGATTACATTGTAAAATATACAATGTAAGTAAATCGTACAAAATAATAATCAGTTGTTTTTATTCAACGACCAATTAAGAAACACAACTTACTGCATGGATATGAAATTGAACTTTTCAACTTTAGTTGATGATATGAGATCTTTAAATGTGCAACAAGTGACATACATGAGTAATTAATCATAATGCATCAATTAGACATTATCTTTATAATGAGATTTTGCCATGTACTGTCATATACATATAAAAATAAACATTTTTCAACTGTAGTTAATGATATGAGATTTTTCCTTAAAATGTACGATAAGTGACATACATAGATAATTAACATAATGAAATTAAACATTATAATTATGAATAATGAGGTTTATGTAGCTCCCACAAGATGGCGTTGTACTACTATTGGCCCTTGGGACTTTGTGGAGGATACAATGTGGCCCGTGTGCTAAGATGTTTGGATACCCCCGATATAAACAATGATAACTGACCAAATTGGCAAATTCAATCCATTATAATTTATTTAATTCTTCAGAATGCCAATTTTCCCTATTTTTATTATAACAGTAATTGTAATAAATTACGATAATGGATATTAGAATGACCTGGAGCCCTATGGTTTATCAAAGACATTAAGATAGAGAGTTGAATCGTGGATTCTCATGAAATAGAATATTATTGCATTATTAGTTGATCATGGATTTGAGTGAAGGTTTACATGGTGCATGCGATGGAAAGAAACCACTAAAAAAAGGCACGTAAGTCATTTAAATCATTCATTTGAATTAATTCCTTTTTTATTGCAATTGTACATTCAATATTGGATGAGAGCTATCGTACCGATGATTTATAGCTATCGTACCCATGGATTAAACCTATACAGATGAGTTATAGCTATCGTATAGCGATAGATTATAGCTATTATACCGATAGATTTGAGATATCGTAGCGATGCATCATAGGCCTAAGTATCGTACCGATAGATTATACAGATATCGTAGCGATGGAATATAGCTATCTTATAGCAATATAGATTATAGATATCGTAGCGACGCATTATAGGCCTAACTACCGTACCGATAGATTAAACAGATATCGTACCGATGAATTATAGCTTTTGTATAGATAGATTATTGCTATCCGATGAATTGGCAACAGCGTTATTGACCTATATAAGAAACCAAAAATATGCTCTTGACAAAATACACCAGTCTATTATATTTTGCACAACGCATTCAACGTATAGTTGAAATTGTATACATCATGATATTTTCATGCACAACACAGAGAAGCAAATATACATGTACAAGTTGTTGCAATTGTACATTCAATATTGGATGAGAGCTATCGTACCTATAGCTTATAGCTATCGTAGTGATGGATTCTAGCTATCGTACTGATGAATGAGCACTAGCGTTCCAAAGCATTGCAACCAACCATTCATTGAAAATCCTTTTTTTTTTGCTATTGCAGTACAAATTACATAACTCTATTCTATTTTGCACAACGCATACAACGTATACTAGGAATTATATACTCCATAATATTTTCTTACACAAAACATAAAAGCAAATATTCATGTTCAAGTAATTTTTCTTGCTATACATTTCTTTTGTCTACATTGAAGTTTTGTTTGTAGAATCTATGCACAAATTAGAAAAAACAATACAGTAACCGATCAAGAAAGCGTCAAGGGTCACAATAATCCAATTGACAATTCAATTTATACGTATATATATACATACATCCAGATCCATAGAGATCTATATTATATACTTATCTATTACAAAATATCTCCATAATAAACACTATCAACCCAATACCACTACCAAAACCCAGAATGTAGAACGGCAAAATTAAATCTTCCAGCGTAAAAACCTTTACTTCATCATTCTCATCTCTTTTACCTCTCCTAAAAGTTCCTCCCAATTTACTCTCAAAAACCCAAACATACCCAGTACGTTTATCCCAATATTCAACCAAACCAGCTTCGAAAATACGTCTAGTAAATCTATTAACAATCTTCAAATATGGTGAATTTATCGGTAACATAATCGATAAATAATAATTCCTTGGACATTCCTCAATCAAATGTAATAAAGCTTCACCATTTTCTGATTTATAAGAAGCCATTTCAATCAATGCTTGACTTTTCCTAATTAAACCAGCTCGATTTTTATTAGTCGATATATAATCGTAAATATTTGTAGTTTCGATTATTTTCAATTTATCGTTTAAATTATCCAATACCTCATTCCCTGTTCCGGTCACGAAGGTATCCTTCAAATCGAAGAAATCTGTACAAATGAAATATCCAGACTTATCAAGTTCTTCCAGAGTGTTTATATCATTCCAATAAGCAGGTCTAGTAATTAAAGTTAGTAATTTACTCTGGAATATACTACTAACTAAAAATCCTAGAAAGATACAGCATAATATTAGTAACCGTTCCGAATTTGTTTTGGGTATTTTTACAATTGTCATATTCACAAATGGATGGAGTGTGTCAAGAAAAATATCTATAAAATCTATGTTTTGATTATTGTTAAGTAATGATTTCATCATAATTATTATGATAGGAAAAATAAAATAGATACAAATGATAACTGTTGAAGTTGTCATTCCAAAACAGCTGAGCATTGTCATCCATTTTGGTATTTTTTTGGATTTACTCGTTATGAAGCAAAGTTCGTCTGTGGAAATAGGATTTGATAATATGATTTTGTCAGTACCGTAATATTTGAGAAAGCGTGTATTCGAAGATATATCAGATTTGTTGTAAATAATATCGGCAAGAGCTCCGGAAAACTTTCCAGTTGTGATATTGAAATCTCCGTAAAGATGGCCGTCGTTCTGGCTGAATTCAGGTGTAAAATCCATATATCTTGAGAGTTCTTGTAATGTTATTCCATCCGAACCATCGTAATATTTCTTTGTTCTGTCATATTTTAATAAAGCTGATATATTACGTTCGAAAATAGAAATTCGCATTGTTGCACCGTTCATTTGTAGCTTTTGTTTTTGTTTCATTATTGTTGTGATCTTCTTTGTAAATGGATTGTAGGTCAAAATATCTGATTGCTCGTAATTCAAAATTGGAACAATAACGCAGTTGAGGATTGAATGTTCGTTCCAAAGCTGTTTGAATATATTTTCGAACGTTTCGTTATTATCTCTAGATGGCGGTGAAAAAAGGAATATAAGAAAATTTCCACGAGGATTCCAAAAAGTTTGGTTATGTTTGATTACATCGAAATATTCAATTAATTTTAGTTGTTCACTAATAATTATATAATTGATACTCATTTCACTGTATACTATCTCTTCTGTTGCAATCTTACTTTTGAATTTTGTTATTGTTACTTGTATTTTCAATTCTTGATTGATAATTGATAACACTTTATTACACAGCATCGACATATTTCCATTTGAATCAATCGAAATCACCGATAAAAGTCTTGAACTTTCAATATATTCCATTGTTGTTTTCAACAATGTGGAACTCAATTCTTTATTTATGTCCATTGTTGTGAGAATTCTGTTGGTTCTTCCTTGCGAAATAACCACTGTTACGATCGCAAATAAAATAAAAAAGATGGTTATCTTGATTTTTCTTTGTGTCATCTTTTTCAATTTACTCTACAGATGAGAATCAAATCGATTCTGAAAAATGAAATACACATTAGACCATATAATACGAGTATTCCCTATTGCTTACGTCTACATTTTGTGACCATATTAAAAAAACATTAAAGATTTCGACGGATTTAATAAATCTTTGAAGGGATCTAAATCCCCTGTAACCTTTTTGTAAATTTTTATATTGGAATATAAATATATTCGAAATGTCATAGCATCTCTAACAATAATTGAATGCTATCTACTAGGAAAACGTGTCTCACTTCAAAACTGCTTACCTGATGGTCATATAACAATATCTCATATCTCATATAACAATTGCCAAGCAAATCATGCCCCCCCCCTGGTTTCCTAATACATCTCAAATTTGAGTGTTTGTGATTGAAAATAATTTCACATTTTCATTCGTCGCGTGCGCGCGAGTACGCGCGGGCACAACAAGTTATTCTTATGGGTTTTTTCAAAATTTCCATCAACAATTTCTCAAAATCTACCCGACGGATTGTTACTAAAAACCACTCACCACTCAATAAGACGACAGTATAATTCATAGAAAAAGTTTTAATGTAGATCCAACTTACCTTTCCAACCTTTCCGCTCATGCAACTAACCTTAAAAAAAGGTTATTAAAATAGAAATTCCTGATTTCTCGTGAAAACGACTTTCCCCAAACTATTTATTTTCGAGACTGCACAATTTTGTCTTGTACTTTACTAAAAACGAGAAGGCCGAAGCAATTATCCTAAAATTGAACACACAAAGTAAATAACAATTATTCCACTTTTTACATTCTCTTATTTTCTTTCTCTGCTCTTTTGTTATATGTGTCATTAATTCATATTTACTGAATAATCTTGGTATGGGTCGAAAACGGACAGCTGTATTTTGTTTACTTTATACAAACTAATTGACGGTTTAAAACAGCCGATCGATAATGTTATTAGCCGAGGGAAACGCTCGATCGGAACCTGCCGATTCATAACAGGACCCTTGGCTGAAAAAGAACACAATTGAAACTAAGTATACTAGCTCCAAAAGACTAGAATTTTGATTGGTTATTGTTTATTCAACGAACTATGGCTTTTAAATCTCTATCAAATAACGATTATATCGTGATATATGTGGTTGTCAAAGACATAATAATAGTTGAATAAAAAATAATTGAGAAAAAACACATAAGCATGCGCTGAAATTACAATAGTCATAAAAATATAATTTGGATTTTAGTTATATATTTATTCTAATTCTGATTAACGACCCCACCAACAGCCAGGTTATACGGGGATACGAATGAGCAGGTGATAATGAAACTATGAATTTATGATAGGTTAAAGGACGTTTACAAAAACCCATGCCTTATGCAGACTCGAACCCATGTTTAACCTTACTTCACTTTCTAACACAGTGCAATAGTTAACCAAGCCACGGGAGCGGCCAAGTCTTTGAGAATGTGGTATTTTTTTGTCGTCAGGCCCAGTTTTACGAGTTAATGGTCATCACTTGTTATCGCCATTGGATGCGTATGTGTTTTTCGTGCCCATATAGCGGATTCGCATTTGACTAAAATCCGTCAAAGAAAGCTAATTACTAGATAATATCATTAACTGATACCTAGACTATTCTAGCTACTTTACTAATTGGTTGATTTGTTTGGGCAGCTCCACAATTGAAGCCGCCCTTTCGTGAAAAACTTAAAAGAGCAAATTTGTCATGGTGACATAATGTACCTGAAAATTGGTTGGGAAATGAACCCACCAATATCTTATATCCGTACAGCAGACGGGAGCTACCTATCTAATTTCTCAGTTTTCCTATTATTCAAGAATAAAATTGTCATTTTTATGTATTCGCAATTTTAATAATTATATATTTGATATTTAGAAGCAAACAAATTAGAATTAATCAGCTTTGATTCAGCGATTTCAATGATTTTTGAGTGAAAATATACATCTTAGTACAGTAGAGACACCTAGCGGAGAAATGGTGAAGTAATACGAGACGTTTATTCAATGGTTGAGGGGTACGATCGTGTGTCCCTGTGAATCTAACCACTAGCATTCGGATGTTTCGATTCCTCATATAGCTTGTTGTTTGTTCAACGACCCCATCAACAGCTAGGTTTTTTGGGGATCCTTATATAGGCCTACATACTTTCATCAATGTTAATATTTAAGATATTTTCGTTTGTAATTTGTAATATTAATAGGACAAAATTAATGGGAATAGGAAACCGTTCTGGTCTCATTACTGGGAAACCACGGAAAAGCTGCCCCCGTAGCTGAGTCAATTATCGCTAGCGGTCGAAACCGATTCACCAATGGGCGTGGGTTCGAGTCCCGCTTAAGGCAGGGTTTTTGTAAACGTCCTTTCACCTATAACACGTCATTTTTTCATAATCACCCGGTCATTGGTACCCCCGTATAACCTAGCTGTTGGTAGGGTTGTTAAGCAGTAAAAAAAAAAAAAAACTCACGTCGGATGGTTGACATTACGGAATCGAACCCCGGTCTCGTGAATGATGGTTCGTCTCAATCAGAAATATATGTTATAGAATAAATACATTTTTGTCTTCATTATATTCATGGTTATTATTTCCACTATACTAATAATTGGTATACTCTCTGTTCATAGGATTGATCTGTCTTGGATCTCTCGGTACCGTCTTCGTTGCGTTAGCTACGGCCATATACACGCACAACCCTCTAGAAGCGTTCAGCAAATCGGTAAATACTATTCAATTTCGTGGTAATCAATTGACTAATCATTTTCAAAATATCATTGCCCACAGTTCATTGATCACACAAGCACATTATTCTTCATTGCAATTTGATTGTTGAGACAATGATGGACTCTTCAAAGATTTTAAAATGATCAGATTTTTTTTTCTATTTTTCAGTAGGAATATCTTCATTCAGCAAATATTTGCTATGAACCATACAATTAGGAATTGAAATGTATAATGTAAACAAGCCAAACTGCTAAATTAATTAAATTCTATTCTATCCTCACTTTCAAAAGGGTCTACTGTAATAACTAAAAACATAGCCCATCGGTCCTAACCTTAAATATGAATGTATGAATTGTGTGAAAGGGAAAGAGAGAACATCAGCTTACCAAAGTTCACAAGTAGATAGGCCTGCTCGTGGTGGTGTTGCAGCCATTGATAGAGCACATAGAGATGAAGTAGATACACAAGATTATGACGTTTTGGCTGTTGCCTTTATCACTGTAGAGTAGTTAATGTAGGTAATGATTACCTACTCTACAGTGATAAAGGCAACAGCCGAAACGTCATAATCTTGTGTATCTACTTCATCTCTGTGTTCTGTCAACGGCTCTCCACCATGAGTAGGCCTATCTACTTGTGAACCTCGGTAAGCTGCTGTCTCTCTTTACCTTTACACAATTCATATTATCAAGCCTCAGGCTATTTTCCTAGACACACCAATTTAAATATGAATGTATGTGTATTGTAACCTAGCAACTGCCTTTGGGAAAAGAGACTCTTCTCTTCTCGAGTTTGAATATTAATGTATGTGTGTGCGTAGTAACCTAGCAACTGCCGTTGAGAAAAGACTTGCCTCTTCCTTCTCGTCTTCTCCGTCTCGTCAGTCTGAATATTAACGTGTGTGTGTGTTGTAACCTAGCAACTGCAGATGAGGGAAGGATCGATGTCGTTCAACGCCTGGAAGAACCCGCCGGTCGAACCGAAGCTGAAAGCTTACGTGTTCAACTACACCAACACCGAGGCTTTCCTCCGAGGCGAGGAGAAACTCAAGGTCGAGGAAATAGGACCCTACTTGTTCACGTAAGCCTCTTGAGCTATTGTACCGACGAATTGTAGCTATCATATCGATGGATTATAGCTGTCGTACTAACGGATTATAACTGTCGTATCGATGGATTATATCTATCGTAACGATGGATCATAGCTATAGTAACGATGGATTATAGCTATCGTTACGATGGATCATAGCTATAGTTACGATGGATTATGGCTAGCTTATATCGTTATAATTGATTATAGGCCTAGTTATCATACCGATGGGTTGTAGCTATCGCACCGATGGATTATAGCTATCGTTACGACGGATCATAGCTATCGTTACGATGGATTATGGCTAGCTTATATCGTTATAATTGATTATAGGCCTAGTTATCATACCGATGGATTGTAGCTATCGCACCGATGGATTATAGCTATCGTTACGACGGATTATACCTTTAGTAGTGAGGAAACAGAATCCCAAAGCTCTGCAACCGGCTGAATATTAAAAAAAAAATATGCTGTTACCGCGTTACAAATCATACTACATCCTTATATATTGCATTACACCGATTAGTTTCAATTACATACTATCATATTTGTATACATAAAAACAGCAAAGAACAATTTGCTTGGTTTGTTCCAGGGAACACTTGGAACACCAGAACACGACGTTCAACCCGAACAACACGCTGACTTACGTTCCGATGCGTACCGTGAAGCAGGACGCGTTCCAGCCGTCGGGAGATACCGCGCGGCAGTGGGTCATCGTTCCGAACACCATGTTCCTGGTAGGTCGAACCCCTCGAGGCGACGTGGGAGAAGTGGGAGGGTGGGGGGGCAACTCAACCGCCGCCCCGGTGGCCAAGTCAATTATCGCTAGCGGTAGTAACTGAAGCCACCGTTGGGCGTGGGTTCGATTCCCGGATAAGGCATGGGTTTTTGTAAACTTCCTTTCACTTATCATTACTTCATCGTTTCATTATCACCTGCTCATTCGTACCCCCGTATAACCTAGCTGTTGGTGGGGTCGTTAAGCTACATTAAAAAAAAAAAAAGGCAACCCCCGGTAATCATTAAAAGAGCGTTAGAAAGATGACCATCACACTCTTGGAGAGCTTTGTCTGTGTGTTTTTTTTTTTTTTTTTTTTTTGTAAGCACTGCACAGGTCGCAGGGTTAACCGATCGACATGAACATTTTTCTGTACACGCAAACTCATCCAACTTGGAACCCTATAGTTTTTGGGTCAAATCGGTTCACCATTTTTGAGAAAAATCATCTCGGAGTTTCTAAAAAACCCATAAGATTAGGCTGGGCGGAAAATATTGATAAATAAAATACACTCACGCCTCATGGGTTTGATTTTGATGTGTACTTTATTGCTCAGTCTTGCAATGTTCGCAAAAATTCATCGCCCGTTTCCTTTTTTCTCTCCGGGTCCCCGTTTTCAATTTTCTCCCCGTCCTTTTTCATTCAGTCCGCCACTGCTGCGTCTTCACAAACTCGTACAGTCCCAAACGCATTACTCACTTTTCTTGCTCATATCGGCCGATAGATCGAGTAAATTATGTTACCGCAGTGGCAATGCAATAAGCACATTCGATTTCATACCCAAACGCAAACATTTCAACTGTCCGTATTCTGACACTCGTTTTCTCTAGGGCATCGCTTCGTACCTGTCGGATCACTCGTTCATGTCCAACATGGCGTTCAACACGTTCACATCGTTCATCGACAGCCGGCCGTTCATCAACATCACCGTCGAACAGTTCCTCTGGGGCTACGACGACCCGCTCGTACAGATCGCTAACAAGATCATGCCGCACATGGTCCACTTCGGACAGTTCGGTTACATCGACAGGGTAAGCTAGTGGTGTCATGTGACTTTGTCTCTCGGTGAAATCTTTGTGGTCTAACTATCGTATCGGTAGACGCGCAGCTATAATATCAGCAGAATAATCAACGTCCATGTCATACGATGTTCAATACCATTTAAGGCCAAGTTTACGATATGGTTTGGTTTGTTCAGGTGAAACAGTGTTTAAATGTGGGCCTTAGTGACGTCAAAATGTATATGTGTACACTGTCTTTTCAGAACTGGTCAAGCTAAGATTACGTCAAAAATAGTCTCTATCATATCTTTTCATCCCAGAACTTTGACGTTTGTTCAAAGACTTTTTGATGCTGAATTATTACTAATTCAAATGCTATCAAATCCATTTTTTAAATAGCTGAAACTGAAAATCCAAATAAATGATCATATAATTTCACACCTCTAAACAAGACGTTTTCCGCGTTCGTTACAGATGTTCGACGAAGGCACCAACGTCGTGACAATGAATCTGAACGCCGTGGCGGAGAAACGTCCCGACGGTCGCACGGTGCTGCCGTACTCGATAGAACGGTACAACGGTAACCCCGGATTACGGCAGTACGGCTACGACCACAGGAACAACGAGACGATGCGACCGTGTAACACGCTGGAGGGTCACGCCATGGACGGCATCAGATTCCCTACGTACGTTGGAATCGAGTTTTTATAATTATTTTTGACGTGGAAACGACTTTAACTGCTTGATGGCCATGGATGAGTATGTGTGTTCTGCGTTGATTTATTATCTCAACGTCATTACGCCATATAGGTACAGGACTTGTACCGACATCTAGGAGGGGGAGATAGATCGAGATTTATTCTTTTATTTTTGTCATTCTCTTCCAATCTTGAAACATGGTGTACAATTTTATCAAAATCGTAATTGTACAATCTTTCATCCTTCTTAATGAAGTATGTATATCTATAATCTACGTCATTAGTTGTGTACCGGTATGTCATTTTCATAGCTTAACTGATAGTTATCGGATTAATACTTCAACTAAGGTCCAGTTATGCGAATTGTTAGTTAGTGGATCAACTTGTTATTACTCTTGATTACATATGTTATTTTTGTATCATGTTATTTTTATATATGTTTTTTATGTTATTTATGTTATTCATATTTTATTTCTGTAGTTAGTAGATTACTTCTTGACTAATATACGCAAAACCGTGCATATGAATCTCTATAACCAACTAGTATAATCATTAGTAGACTATCAATAGTTATGAATAACAAAGTTATTTTGTGACTTCCAGTAACGTGAAAAGCAACGACACGTTTGCCGTTTACCGCAAGTCGTTCTGCCGAACGCTCGCGATGGTCTTCCAACACGAGTTTGTCGACGGCGACGGCTTCAGGGCGTTCGCGTACGAGTCGGAAACGTTCGACGACTCGCAGCCTAAAGACAGCTGTTATTGCAAGACGAAGAAGTGCCTGCCGAAAGGACTGTCCAACATTTCACCGTGCTACTTTGGTAGGCGTGAGAGAGAGAGAAGGAGAGAGATATAGAGAAAAAATAATAACATTGAAATTTTAGGTCATTTTTTTTTTTTTTTTTTTTTTTCTTTCAGTTTTATTGGCTATGTTCATTCATACATAATACAAATATAGGTCGATTCATAGAATGAGATTTCAAGAAATACACATTATATATTAGGTTACAAATAATACATAGCGTACAATAATTTCTATCGTATGTAGGTGAGGTTTTCATTTAAACATAGAAAGGAAATTTTGACAAATTTTGAGGACACTTGAAATTTTTTAAAGAGATGACTTGAAATTGTTGATTGAGGGGGAGGATTCAATGGAGGCTGTGAACTTGTTGAAAAGAGTGGAGCATTAATGTTTGGGGCATGTAGTTGATAGGTTGTAGTTATGAGAAGTGCTGTTGAGGTTATGTACTTCTAAATGTTTTGGATGTACTTTTACTCTCAACTCTATATTTGTAGACCTGCCGATAGCCGTCTCTTCCCCGCACTTCTACGGCGGCGATCCGAAGCTCGTTGCCGACTTCGACGGATTGAAGCCGAACGCGGAGCTGCACAAGTCCAAGGCCACGCTGCAGCCGGTAAGTCGGAGCCGAGACCCTACTGATCCAACGAAACTCCTTTATCAAGCGACCGTGACAAAAGCAGGAGCGTAGGAACTTTTGTTCAAGTGAGGGGAGGGGGGATACATTATTGTAAATCAGATTTTTTTTAATGCTGCTTAACGACCCCACCAACAGCTAGGTTATACGGGGGTACGAATGAGCAGGTGATGATGAAACGATGAAGTGATGATAGGTGAAAGGACGTTTACAAAAACCCATGCCTTATGCGGGACTCGAACCCACGCCCAACGGCGACTTCAGTTTCTACTGCTAGCGATAATTGCCTTAAGGATAATTGAATAGTAGTGGGAAGTATAGTAACAACAGAGAGAGAGACCCCGCGTTTTAAACGCGGGGCTACGGCTAGTAAAGAAAGAAAGAAATATAGCTCTTGCACAGCATTTTTTTCTCGACGATGGTCATGAGAATACGCTAATGTATTGAAAAATGTAAAATAGTCAGCTGTTGTTGCAGTACCTCGTTCTAAGCCATGCCTTGTTACGTGTGTCAAATTGACGATAGCTAAATGACAAGAAACGACTCTTGTAAAATACATTCTGCATATATTTCTCTTCGTCTATTTCTTGTCCGTCTCTCTCTCTCTCTCATCACATCACGTCTTCTATCTCTCTCTGTCGCAGGACCTCGGCTTGCTGATGAGGGCGTCGTCCAAGGTCCAGACTAACGTCGTCATGGGCAACACGAGATTCAACAGGAAAGTCGTTCCGTTGAGCAACAAGGTGCTGCCACTGTTGTGGGTGGAAGACGTGAGTACCCGCGTGAACGAAAGATAAACTACCGAGTAGTGATGCGTTCGGGTAACAAATTCGGAACTGGGTAGTAGGAGAAATGACCGTGACAGTACCTGGGTAATTTCAAAATAAATGAAGGTTGTGATTTTTTGGAGAAATTTACATCGAGATTAACAAAACCGTCGTAAAAAAGGGATTACTTTCGAAATATCGTAACTTGTGTGTTTTCGTATTTGCAGCCTCTATTCGATTTTTGCCTGTCTGTCCTGATATTACGTTCTATGTCACGGGTGTCCCCTTCCTTGGATTTCCAAAAAAAAATCTGTTGAAATTTGACAATAGAAACACTTGGAAGGATTATGTTTTTACTTCCAAGAATATACGTATGTTTATTTATTTGAGATATATTGAATTCTAAAATGTAACAATGCACAATTCAAACTAGTAAAAATGCCAAACTGAAAAAATTCTATTCTATTTTTTCACACCATTCCACACTGGCGTAACGAAAGACGACTAAATCAAACCGTGTTTCCATCAGGTTTTCGACGAACTCCCCGCGGACTTGCTCTTCCAGCTGACGTTCCTCCTCAAGATAGCGCCCGTCGTCCAGACCGCACTGATGTTAGCGCTCGGCTGCGCTGGCATCGTCATGGTGACGATTACGGCTATGAACTTTGTCAGCACCATCCGGGTGTCCGGAAGGAGGAACAGGAAGGTGTCGCAGGTCTGGAATCCGACGGCCGGTTACAGGAACGCTCAGATTGTGCCGATATTGAGGCGGGAGAGTTTACCGGCGGCGTGACGGAGTGTTACGGAGGAAATATCTTGGAGACAAAATATGTTACAGATAGAGTATGCTACAGACAAAATACGTACTACAGACTATAGGCTACACATTCCAGACAGACTATGTTCCGGACGATATATGTCACAGACAAAATGAGTTACAGACGGAATATGTACAGACGAAATATGTTATAGTATAGACAAATATGTCAGGCCTACAGACAATATATGTTACGGACGGACGAAATATGTTACAGACAAAATACGTTTGAGACAGAATATGTTACAGACGAAATATGTTACATAGAGATAGAGAATATGTTACATAGAAAATATCTTCCAGACAAAATGTGCTACAGACAGAATATGTTACGGACGAAATATGTGACAGACCAAATATGGACGAAATATGTTACGGGCGAAATATGTTACTGAAAAGATATGTTACCCACGAATTTTATTTCAGACCATATATGTTACATAGAGATGGAGAATTTGTTACAGACAAAATATCTTCGAGACAAAATATGTTACAGACGGAATATGTTACAGACGGAATATGTTACAGACAAAAAATATTTTACGGGCAAAATATGTACTACAGACTATACACATTCCAGACAGAGTATGTTACGGACGATATATGTAACATAGAGATAGAGAATATGTTACTGACAGAATATGTTATTACAGACGAAGTATGTTCCAGATCAAATATGTTCCAAATAAAATTGGATCAAAGAACATAAATGGCATTCGATAATATTGACATGGTCAATGCTCAAGATCACATCGATTCAAAATATAATTTGAAATGAATCCGTCATGCCAAAGGGAAAGATCCAATCATTAAGTATATATACTTAATGATCCAATGAACCATCCCTTATCTCTGGACAGATTCTGCATCGGATCCAGGATTTTTGCTATCTATGATGGATACACTATTCTGAGAGTGACGTTGTTCTGGATCTATGAAACCGATTTCATAAGCCACCAAGATTGACTACTCAGGCCATAAGAGCCATGTAGCTTTGAAGAAACAGAAAGCCGTAGCTTTGAAGAATCTGTTTGAGTGAACGTAATACAGCATCACACCAATCTCAGATCTCCCAATCGTGAGTTATTAATAATGTAAATAAAGTTATGTCATTTATACATGTTTATTATGTATATGTTCATGATAAGTAGGGTATATCAGTGAAATATGTATGGTAGCTATTACTATTAATATAAGTGGAAATGTATTTTAAAATAAATTATTATTGAAATATAAACCTGATCCTATTTATTTATGCTAAAAAATTGCTGTTTTTAATATTCCAATATAGTTTTATATATAATATTTGAATGATTATGTTCATAAAAAATGATGAAACGGAATGTAAATCTATCAATATTGACAAAAAATGTGGAACGCTTCACGATTTTGCGTGTCATCCTTGCGCAGGGGCCATGCTAATCTTCTCTGTATCGTTCCAATTTTAGTATATGTACCGCCGAAGCGAGTACGAGTAGTGGTGTTGAAAATGTTGTATATATAAATCAAACGAAAAATATAACACTTGTGGGTTCAACAATGTTTCAAATATATATTAGATATTCAAGTGAGGTAAATATCAAACTTGTCTATATTGTATAGATAGATCCACTATCACTTGTTTCAAATAATATCTCAATATTTCTTTAACAATATTATTAAAATTGCTATAATAGTTCAAAACAAAGAATATTCGAGTTCCATCCAATATGGTGGTGGTGCTCTCTCGCTAGAGTATCATTTTCGTCGATCGAACAGTACCCTACCTTTCTAGTCGCATGCGCATTGTGCGCTGCAGTCACAGATGAAAGTTGGTGTCATATTCTTAGGTTATAATTTTTGTCTTTCAGTTTTGTTCTGAATGAAGATAGCAGTGTATACCGAATAGTGCGTATACCAAGGTATATACCGTATAACATATACTGAAATCTTGAGCATTATTTGAAATATTGAAAGTACCAGCTATAATGATATTATTGTCACTTGGCATTGTAGGCGTAGTATTATAAAGCCAATGACATGGTCAAGGCAATGGGTAGTGATGACATAGCATTGAGATTGTAGTCTCAATGGCCATAGTGATGGCCTACAGCATTGATAAATCAATCCCTACGCCCATTGACTTCGTAGAAGCCCTGCCGGCACAGTATAGAGAGAACCCAGTTGCGTCACTCGAGTATACATAGGCCTACGCAATAGAACTACTTGCTGCAATTGAAAAATAAGTTTTGACCATCTGAGGACCTAGTCTGTGCTTTTACCATAATGACATGGTACGCGAACAAGATTGCTTAGTCGACCGCAGCGCTTTTTCGGCTGCGGCGTAAGAGTATTTATGTACTCAGTGACAGTGTCCATGGTTCGTTGATTATCACCCACCTTGTATCAGTCGCTATAAACAGTATCACATACGTTCGAGTCCCGCATAAGGCATGGGTTTTTGTAAATGTCCTTTCACCTATCGTTACTTCATGCGCGAAATGACCTTGCTGTCGACACGCTAAGTAACCACTGTAGTTTCATAATCACCTGCTCATTTGTACCCCCGTATAACCTAGCTGTTGCTGGGATCGTTAAGCAGTGTCAAAATCGATAAATAGATCAAAATATAGTTTTCGACACTTGGAATTTCTATTAGATACAGTTACATTTTTCTAACGTGTACTTTTTTATTAATCGACAATTTTTCAATATATTAATTATATTGTTCCATTATTATAAGAAAGCCTTTGTAAACAATGACGATGAAAAACAATACCGGTAATTCAAGAATAAAAAAAAAAATACAATAATCAATTGTTACCATCTTACGTGTTTCAGCATTTAATCGTAGAGTCCTTGTAAGAGGCTACCATAGTATTCTTACCCTTTATACTGAGGGATAGTAGCAGAATGGACCTAGATCCTCTAGCCTTGGTGAAAGTGGAGATGAATGAGGGGGACGAACCAATGAATGCGTTGGAATCAGGTAATGTATATCGAATACCGTTGTCTCCTCAACAATAGCAGATAATTTTGTGTTACTCGATACCAAACGGGTGGGGTTACTCAAGGTTGGTGTCCTTACCTTTAAGGATGGTTGACTGTGATCAACGTTCTCGTAAATTCACACTGTTTAGGAGAGTTTATTTTTTTTATATATTGGGTTTTAACGACGCACTGTTATGATAACTGAGATCTAATGGCGTCGGATGGATGTTTTATGAGATGATGGGATGATGAGATGGAGGTTCTTGGGTAATGGGAAGGAAGCGGTCATGGCCGACTTATTGTAGGCACCATCCCAGCATTAGCCTGGACTACAGAGGGAAACCATGAGAAACCCCTGTAAAGATGGTCGGCGGTGGGGATCGAACTGGGTTCGGAATTCCCCTCGCCTCCCAGATCACATGAAGCGAGCGTGTTAACCACTGCGCTGCATGTGCCGGTGATTTAATGTTTATCCATTAGAAAACATTGGCCAAATTAGGGGTGGTACCGAGTATGACAAATTCACCCGAAAAGGGGGCTAGATTAGATGTCGATAAGTTCTCTTTCTTGAATAGGACAGGTAGGGATTGGAATGGGCTTAGTAGAAATATATTTGAGGGGGATGAAATAGGGCTGAAGCTATTCCGTAGGAAGGTTAGGGAGGCGATAGGATAGGATAGATAGGGAAGTTGTCACCGCGCATTTATGTGCAATTGCAAGAGTTCAATAATAATAATAACTAGGCAAACGCGGAATGTGCGTTGTAAGATGAGCGAAACTCTATACACCTTGATCATATAAAATGAACTTCATCCGATGCCAATGGATCTAGGAAGCCGTGAATTTAACAATGCAATATTTTTCCACTAATATTTCTATCTTTTCCATAAATAAAAAACATATATTAAATTATTTTCTTCGAAACGGCTGGTCCGAATTACACGTCAATTTTTATTAATGTGTATTATTTCTGTGGTCACATTTGAGGAAAATTTGAATTATATTGGGGAGATTTTATTTTTCAATTTTTTCAGCCCAGCCTGATCTTATGGGGTTTTTAGAAACTTTGAAATAATGTTTCTCAAAAATGGTCCAACCGATTCGACCCCAAAACTATACAGTTCTAAGTTGGATAAGTTTGCGTAAAAAAAAAACGTTTCGTGTCAATCGGTCAAACCCTGCGACCTGTGCAGTGCTTACAAACAAACAAAAAAACACACACAAAGCTAGGTAAGAGTTGCATGGAAATCTTCGCTAACGCTCATCTAATAATACCAGTAATCTACCGCATCTATTAGCGTCTAGGCGCGTGGACGCGTACGTGCATCTACCTGCGGTAGTGCGGACAGGCCGTGAATGAATGTGTGCCTGTTTTGTACTTACACTTTCCAATGCATTGTATTTAATATATCGTCAGCATTACGTCATATTGACATGGGACTTGTACTTATATCTAGAAGATGGATTGTAATAGCCTACCTCTGTTGCTATGAGTATGTTGGTACCTATCAAATTATGTAATAGTTTGTCCTGGTTTTTGACTGCAGTGGTTGCTACCCCAATCGAGCAAGATCCCAGCGACTGTGAAGTAACGGCACAGTTCTTCAAGCCGGGCATCTCGGCTATGAGGCGAGGAGCAGATCAGGACGAGCTTCTTGTGCTCAAAAAAGAAGTCCCGGAAATCCCGGATGAATGTGTATCTGAGCCGGAGGAAGTAGATCAGTTTGCTTTTGTTACGGTTAAAGAAGAACCATTCGAAGAGTGTAAGTATATTTATTTATTTATAATAGGCAAACGCAGCATTAGCGAGATATTATACGGTGAGAATTTCACTCGATCACTCGAAAATTCTTCACACCTTAACTTCAGTTGATCTGAGACAAGCGGGTCAGCACAGAAATTAATAGTTCCACTGAAGGTATGCAAGTTTCTTAGTAGATCTGCGCGATTCGTTTTAAAGAATAATTCCAATATTGATAGCCAAAGAATATCGGTTTTAAATAGAAATAAAATCTTTCTGACCCATAACCTTTAGCCAAAAGGATTTATATCATATTTAAAAAGTAATAATTGAAAGTAAAAATTTAAAAAGTAATAAAAAAGAAGCAAGGCGTGAAAATTGAACCGTGAACGCAAGCCAGACGCTTCACTGCCTAAGCTGGACCTTCATGGTCCATTGTCCGCAGTGAACAGCCATCATTAATGAATGATTTTCTCCAATAATTATATCAATTTATTTGTATTCACAGTGTCCAAAACCCAATCAGACGATAACATCAAAAATCCTGAAACAGACTTTCCGTCAGCAATTACACCACAAACGTCTACGAGTGTGGACAAAGACATTGAACCTTCAACGACCGTCACTACTACAAAGAAGACCAAAAAAAGAGAAACATCCTCCAAGAATAGAAGAAAGAAACCTAATAAAGAGTCAGTCACTAAAGAAGTAAACACCAAAAAACCTAATAAAGAGTCAGTCACTAAAGAAATAAACACCAAAAAAGAGAAAAAACAAAAAACAAACACGACTAAAACGACCGTAACAATCGCCGAGACAACGTGCAGCGTCTGCGGCTATTACGCCGCACGTAAATACGACCTAATGCGTCACATGCGCAAACACACCGGCGAGAAACCTTTCCACTGTGCCGAGTGTTCCTACAATTGTAGCTCCTCCTCCAACTACAACAGCCACATGTTAATCCACAGCGGGATCCAACCGTTCCAATGCAACGTCTGTCCGTTCAAATGTAATCAATCGTCAAATCTCAAAACGCATATGATGAAACATACCGGTGAAAAACCTTTCCAGTGCAAAGAATGTTCTTTCAAATGTCGAACATCAGGAAATCTAAAAACTCACGTTATGATTCATCACACGCATGAAATGCCCTTCAAATGTAAAGAATGTCCTTACCAAAGCAAAACGGCACAATGTCTAAAGACGCACACGTTAATACACGGTAACGCAAAACCATATCCGTGTAACGAATGTCCGAAAGTATTCAGTAAAGCATTCACCCTGAAGGCTCATATGTTGAAACACTCCGGAGTACATCCTTTTCAATGTCCTGATTGTCCTTATAAAGGAAGAAGAGCGAGTAATCTCCGGAATCACGTGATGATCCATACGGGTGAACAGCCGTACCATTGTAGAGCGTGCGCGTTTAAATGTACTAGGCCGAGTCTGTTGAAGGCTCATATGGTTAAACATAGCGTGGAAGGGGAATACGAGTGTAAGGAGTGTTCGATTCAGTATAAAACGTTAGGTTTTCTTAAGAGGCATATGTTGATGCATCAACAGGATTACACCGCAGAGAATGTTGTGGCAAATACACAACACCAAGTTAGTTAAAGGATTCCAGGACTGAATATTTCCAAGGAGCTGTTACTATAACCTATGATTACCAATAACGTAACGGGATAAGCAACTTGATCATTTCCTTTCGCACCATGCGGGAATCAAAGGGATGCCGTCATACTCAATTTACAGGTAGTATTATATATTGATTCATAAAAGTAATAAGTGTAATGCACTCTGTGAATCCAGCTCTTCCCAATTGTATTAAGCAACGTTGGAATACATTTCATTTGAATTGGACACTCAGAATTTTAAGTACGTGTGTAAAAGCATTTGGACCCCTAGTCAAGAGACATACTGCCACATTTACCAATTGTCAATTGATAACTGCATTAATTACTTGACATCTGCGAAAAAGAACAGAAACAATGCAAGTACTCAACTATGTACTTTACATTGAAATACGAGCTGAATGCGTACGTTTTGATTTGAAATTGCGAATCTCAAAAATGTACACTTCAGCGCGTCACATTTTCTGCTTCCATCATGGTGAGAAGACGTCCAATGTTGAAAGTATATAACTTACGCCATGTTGCTCATCCCGTTACGTCATTGGTAGTCATAGCTATAACTTCTGTAAAGTTCCTTTGCAATTAAATGGGAATTCATTTACTCAGGTGCGGACTGGCTCCAAAAGGCCCGGGGTGCTGCTTGTAAAGTAGGCCTGTAAAAGTTGGTGCCAGGCGCACGCAGCGGCTGCCGGAAGCATCCTCACTGATCAGTAATAATCAATCGAAATAGTAATTGATTAATAGCATATACATTTCAACTACAATGGTTACAAACATAAAAAGTATTGAAGTGAGAGTTTTCTTAACGATGAACTCTGTCCCAGCTTGTCGATGATTGTGTATATTATGATTGTGTAATTAATATTCATATAGATATATTCGAACCATTGTATAATAACTATTGTATGCTGAATTGCTGATACTCATTGTACATTTTGATCGTATAAGAAAATTTGTTGATTGTTATATTGTTTTATTTGTTTATTTGTTTGTGGCCTACCGCCTCTGTGAATGACAGCGCTTGCGGGACAATTCTTGGTTATGTTAGGCTATCTTAACCAATAGTTTACTGCATGATATAAGAAAAGGTCCAATTCTTGCCCAACCCTATATTGTGAAGTGGAATGCTGGTATTTGAAATGTATATTAGATTATAATATTTTTAAAATGATGATGATTGAATATATTGTAATGCTGAATGATGGTTGCAATAAACACTTGGCCACAGATTTATGTTGAATATTAAAAGCTCACAAATATTTGTGCGTTCAGAAAGGCACTATAGGCTGGGGCTTCTATCCATTGTTGGAACGAATTATTGCCTTGGACATCGTCAAATTTGAGATTTAACGTACTTGAACCATGTTGGACTCATTGATACTGTTTCGGATCATTACATGTATACGTTCTGTATTATGACATTTTCAAATTTCAGAGAAATAAATTAAAATCGAAAATCAATTCACTCATAACTTACTCATTAACTAATATTCTGTGTTTTTGTTTGATAATTTTCAATGTATTTGACTTTCCGTTGTTGGCAACACTGCAACCAATAATTCTGGGACTTTTTTCCTCAAGTGTTGGCTGCACTACAACTTTCACTTCACTCACTTGACACCTTTGCTTGACACTTTGACGGCTGTTGTTAGTATCTTAAGTTATATTTTTATCCTGGAAGGAGATAGCAGATTGGAACCAAGGTATAAACCATTGTAACATACTGAAATCGTTATCATCAGTTGAAGCATTTGAATTACAAGCTTTAATGATTACGCCTATGTTGTCAAGGCAATCGGTAATGATGCCATAATTATAGTGAAAGCCTACGGCCACTGTGTTTGTAGTACACTTCCTCGATCCTGTGGCCTATGTCATCGACCCTGTAGGCCTAAATGGCCAGCCAGTGGACTATAGAAGAACGATTGCTTGCCTCAGAGTACTGAAGTCTTCTATCTTTCAGGTACCGGTAATTAAGTACGCGCTAAAATTATTAAACAGTCATGTATTCAAGGCAATGGTAACAATGCCACTTCCTGAAGGTCTATGACCGTGAACACTACAATCTCAATTCTATGACCCAATAATGTATTGATGGTTGCGTTGATTTACGGAACCCATTATGGTTGCTCAACTCGCTATGCCACCAACGTAGAAAATGTCTACCAATTTACTGTCCAAATCTATGAACCTACCGATCGTAGCCTAATATGTTTCATCTGTAGGGCTATCCAGCTTTTTCATTTAGCTGTAATTTTTTTCGTGACCACCATATACGGTAGGATTACATTATATGTTTATATTTATGTAACGTTTTTTAACCATAGGACCATATCACATGAATTTTAGAAGTATAGTATTGTATTTTGGATGGATTGAAAATTGATAAATAAAGTGAATGAACAAATAAATGCTTAGATCATAGATACATATTATTCTACGATATTACCTTACCTTACCTTACCGAGATACGTCACTCCTGCGGCCAACTAGCGGCATGCTCGTTCCGATCTCGGCGGCCATATTGGACGTTTACAAATAGCTTCTGAGCAAGGCCTTCTATATTCTTGTATTGTAGGCCTATTGTATTGTATGTATTTATTGTTTAGCTAAGAGCTATTACATTTACAGGTTTTACTTGTTATAGGTTGATTGAATTGAATAATTGGAGAATTGAATAGGTTGATTGAAAGGAATGAGCTAGGGTATGGGGGCAGGAGAAGACATGACAGCGCGGTAGTTGTAAAGGGTGCTAGATTAGATGTGGGTAAATTTTCTTTCATAAATAGGACAGGTAGGGACTGGAATGAACTTAGTAGAAGTGTTTTTGAGGGTGATGAAATAAGAGTAAAACAATTCCGGCAGAAGGTTAGGGAGGCGGGCAAACCGTCGTGATCAAAGGTAGGGAACTTGACACCGTGCATTTTTGCGCAACTGTAAGAGTTAATAATATATATATTTTTTTTTTATATATTGGGTTTAACGACGCACTGTTATGATAACTGAGATCTAATGGCGTCAGATGGATGATTAATGAGATGATGGGATGAAGGTTCTTGGGTATAATGGGAAGGATAGTAGGAAGGAAGCGGTCATGGCCGACTTATTGTAGGAACCATCTCGGCATTAGCCTGGACTACAGTGGTAAACCATGAAAAACCTCTGTAAAGACGGTCGGCGGTGAGGATCGAACTGGGTTCGGAATTCCACTCGCCTGCCGGATCACATGAAGCGAGCGCGTTAACCACTGCGCTGCATGTGCCGGTATTAATAATAATAATAATAATAATATCATTTGTTTCAGAATTCAATCGTAGAGTTCATGTAAGTGGGCCAAACCTAGCATTCTACTCCTGTTTCGTATACGAGAACATCAGGATGGACCTAGATCCCCTAGCCTTGGTGACAGTGGAGCTCAATGATGTGGACGACGTTGTGGTGAAAAAAGAACCATTGGATGAGTTTGAATCAGGTATAAAATAACCACAACCATATATATATATATTATCTATATAAAAGGCTCAGCGTGTCTGTCTGTCTGTAAGGATGGTGGTGATTGCGGGGCAGGGAGGTGGGGGGGGGAGGCATGGATGACGGGCGGAGAAGGGAGGGAAAGGAGGGAGGCGCACCGCCCTGATCATTGTGATCATGATGAGTGTGATCATCAACACTTTGTTGTGCATAAATCACTCCACACTTCGCTTGAAGATAAACACGTGGCTGTCGAAAGATGCTTGGTGTGGGCAAGGGAAAAGTGCATGCGTAGAAGTTCTGGACAATTCCATTTGGGCGGGACCTACTATACAAGAATATCCGATTTGTAACATGGTAAACATTTGATGGGTAACTACGTTCGTTCAGTATTTAGCAACGAACGGCGGGGGGCAGCTTACACCATAAGAAGAACGTATCACCATGTACAATTGGTGCGTGCTACAGAACAACAATAGGCGAGTAATGTAGATATACCGTACGCAATCGCGCCTCGAATATTCACGAAAATAATTTGCTGAAATGATAATGCGTCATAATGGATACATTAGTCACTCGCCAGTAAGGGCCGGCGCCTCAGCTGAAATTATGGAAATATGCAAAATAACTCCACGTATGAGAATCCACACTGTTTACACATTTCTAAAACAACAACTCAGGGCAGGGACGTGAGTAGGTATATCCAACTCCCCTCCCTCCCCCTCTCAGCTCCTTATTCATCCTTTACGCCACGGACTCTGAGACACGAGGTACGTTAGGATTCAGAAGATATATGCGGCCGGCATCCGAACATATGTCACGTATTATTTTGGCCACAGAGTATACAATGATCAGAAAGACACTGCAGCGAAATGAACAGTGCAACTCGAATCTAGATTCCTTTGAACTCACCGTAGGAAGTTGCTTTATACACGTTTCGATGCCACACAACGACGTTGCAATTTCCCATTTCTAACAATAGTGCATGATGGGATTCATTTAATTTCAGCTGTTGAACATAACAATTTGGGATTTATAAGCAATAACACCACTGCAATAACAGACATGGACAACGAATGTGCAATAGCTGGAAGACCGAGACGATGGGAAGCAGATCGTGATGACAACGTGATACAAGAAACGCAAGAGAAGCACGCAAGAGAAGCAGAGGCACAGCGTATTCGTCGTTCCCAAGAAACTCCGCAAGAATCGTATCTTCGACGTAGGGCAGATGCGGAGGCGCGGCGCATGGCCCGGAGTCGAGAAACGCCGCAGCAGGCGCAGGCGCGGCGCGAGGCAGCTGCGGAGGCGCGGCGCGTCGCCCGGAGTCGAGAAACGCCGCAGCAGGCGCAGGCGCGGCGCGAGGCAGCTACGGAGGCGCGTCGCGTCGCCCGGAGTCGAGAAACACCGGAGCAGACGGAGAAGCGCCGTAGAGCCAACGTTGCTGCTCGTCGGTCGATGCAGGAACGACGAACTCACGAACAACTCACGATTCAATTTGCCGAAGCTCAAACGTCGACAATATCCGATCATTCCGGTATACGTCATGACAATTAGCGAAGCACGAGGACTAACATTCGAACATGTCGGTATCTACCTCGATGACCCGGTATTCGTACATGGACAGCTGTGTGTCGCCCTATCGCGATCGCGACAGCCTGAAAACATCAAGATTTACGTGCGGACAACAGGACTACAAGGACGACTGTTGGCCGATGAGAGATATTTTACTCGAAACATTGTTTACCGCGAGGTGTTGCAGTAATGACCGCACATATGAACAACAATGCAATTTCCCAATTAAAATACAATACATTTTGTCGTAAGCGCCAAATGTGCTATGCTATTTCCTAATTAAAATACAAGTTCGTGAAAACTTGATGAATTTTCATGAAAATTTGTGACAATCTGTAAACGTATGCACGAATATCACATAAAAATTTTGAAAATTATATCTTCAAGTTTGAATTTATTAAACGTTTTAACTTCCTATGAAAAATATTCAAAATGACGCTTGCAACATTTTGCCTTCCCACCATCGGTATAAGTATGTCGGTAGTAAGTTATGTCATAGTTTGACCTTGTTCTTGACCGTAGTGACTGCCACCCCTATCGAGCCTGATCCCAGCGATTGTGAAGTAACGGGACAGTTCTTCAAGCCGGACACCCCGGATATGGGGCAAGGAATACAACGAGACGGGTTACTTGTGCCCAAACAGGAAGTCCCGGATATCCCGGATGAATGTGCATCCGAGCCGGAGGAAGTAGATCAGTTCGCTTTTGTAACGGTTAAAGAAGAACCGTATGAAGAATGTGAGTATATTTTGTTTTTTCTATATCATAAATAATATTAGTTTATTATTGATCGAGCCGCCCCGGTGGCTGAGTCAATTATCGCTAGCGGTAGTAACTGAAGTGACCGTTGGGCGTGGGTTCGAGTCCCGCATAAGGCATGGGTTTTTGTAAACGTCCTTTCACCTATCATCCCTTCATCGTTTCACTACCCATCGTTACTCGACCCAGCTGTTGGTGGGGTCGTTAAGCAACATTAGAAAAAAAAAAAAATTGATTGATTATTATTTGCGTAACGATACTTGATGAAACACCAACGAGGTATCACATTGGAGGCCTAACCCATAAATATAACTTATAAACCGCTTTTGAAATGATTGCTTAGAAGTAATATCCATCGAGTGAAAAATCACAAAAAATACATGCAGCCGCAATTATGAAATAATGTTCTAATAATGATTGAATAGCAACAAAAATATAAGCATTCATTCGTATTTCCTCGTCATTCATTGGCACGATGAACAGCCATCATTATGAATGATTTTCGTCTTCTCTAATAATAATAATTGAAGAGTACAGGGAAATAATGATACAAGTCACACATTGTGAGTTCTGAGATAAATACAATTCCAAGTTCAAAACCATGGGTTCTTCTATTGAGGTCGATATTTCAACACCATTTTTCGTGGACTTGTATCATTGTTATCTAAAATCTCGATGTATATTTGGAAAGCTTGTGAAAAACACTGTTAGATGGCGTATCTAACTCATTTTTTACAAAATGTGACTTGTATCATTATTCCCGTGTACCCTTCAATTATTTATTTATATTTGCAGTGTCCAAAACCGAAAAAGACGACAACATGAAGAATCCTGAAACAGACTTCCCGTCAGCAATTACACTTGAAACTTCTACGAGTGTGGAAAATGCTATAGAATCTTCAACGACCGTCACTCTGGAAATCAAGAACAAGCGACTAGAAACACCAACAAAGAAACGAAGAAAAAACCCGGACTCAATCACCGACACCACCTGCGGCATCTGTTGGCACAAAGCCGCTAGCAAATACAACCTACGAAAACATATGATGAAGCACACTGGCGAACAACCTTTCGAATGCGACGAGTGCCCCTTCAAATGCCGAGCCCTCGGCGATCTAAACAAACACTTACTAATCCACAGCGGTGAAAAACCATTCCATTGCGAACAATGCCAATACAAATGCCGCCGTGCCGAAGCCCTCAAAATCCACATGCTAAAACACAGCGGTGAACTCCCCTTCGAGTGCACTGACTGCACGTATAAATGTCGTACTGCTCATCATTTAAAAACACACATGACGATTCATTCCGGGATCATGCCGTACCAATGCGACGAGTGTCCGTATTCGTGTCGTGCCGCTTATAATTTTAAAATCCATAAGATGGTTCATCGGGGTGAACAACCCTTCCAATGTGATCAATGTTCCTTTAAATGTAGAGCGTCATATAATTTAAAAACTCATATGATGGTCCATACAGGTGTACAACCGTACCAGTGCGAGATTTGTTCGTGTAAATTCAGTCAAGCAAGTAATTTGAAATCACATATGTTAAAACATACTGGTGAAAAACCTTTTCAGTGCCAGGAATGTTCTTATAGGTGTCGTGCGGCGTATAATTTGAAGATGCATATGTTGAAACACAGCGGAGAAATGCCGTACCGTTGTGAAGAGTGTGATTACGAGTGCAGTAAAGCGGGTAACTTGAAGATCCACCTGATGGTCCATACTGGCGAGCGGCCGTTCCAGTGTGGCGAGTGTGATTATAAATGTCGGACGGCGAGTAATTTGAAGAAGCACGAGTTGAAGCACAGCGGAGACAAACCGTTTGTTTGTAAGCGGTGTGATTTCAGGTGCCGGGTCGGGCACAATTTGAAGGTTCACGTGATGAAGAATCACGGCGGCGACGTGTAAGGAATGATGTTTAGAGTTGACGGCTGATCGAGGCAGAAACGTGTCGGAGATAGGGAGGCACAATGACGCATGCGCCATTTTTAATATCTCAAAAATGTGAAAAAAGTTAAAAAGTTGATATGTTCAAGTGCATGATGAGGAACCATTGTGGTAGCGTGCCTTTACATTGTAAAGAATGATATTTCAATTATGAAACTTTTTAACAAATTACCAACGTTGATAAAAAATATATTGTATATATACACAGTTCCAGGAACAGTCTCAAGACATTGGTAATTGTAAAATGTTACTACTCCATTGATGAATTTTTACAAGATAATGCAGAGGATTATGATCTTCCAAATTTCGTCTTTCCTCCGCTCCTATTTAAGTGTGAGCGAAATAAATTTGTTCGTCAGATAATTTTGTTTCAAGTTCATGTGTTTGACCCTTTACATCACACACATGCTTGGATTTTAGATCAATGATTCACTGCTTTTGTTATTGTTAGTTTTTAGTCTCAAACATCGAGCTATTTCCATCCAAGTTTCATATTAGCCTGAATAAATCAGTGTTCAATCAAATAAATACATCATTTTGAAAGACGCTTTAAATGGCTTGGCTGTTGATACGTCTCAACACCCTAATATTCATTCATTTGATCCCCACAACCGTTCATCTTTATAGAGTTTTCCAGTGATTTTCCTTGTCAAATTCCGAGATGTTTTCTAAAATAGAGGCCACAACCGCTCCGTTCACATTGTCTTTCCCATACCTAAAAAACCTTCGTCTCATCATCTCATTAATTGTTCATCCGACGCCAGTAGATCTTTTATCTACTTTTATTACATTTTTTTATAGCATAGCATAAGAATACAAAATCGAAAAGTGCAAGAAATGCGAGAATCCCTTGTAGAGACTTAATTCCTGTGTTCTGTGGATGGGCTGAATTGGTAAATCAAACAAACACATTCAAGGTATCTTGAAACTTGTTATCGTAACAAAACATCCTTTAACCCAATATGTGTCGTAATAAATAGAATAGAAAAAAACGGGACGAAATAAAAAAACAATTGAAGGTAAAGAAGAACAAGATTTCAAGAAGCCCCAATGCAAAAAAAATCGAAAAATATTGAAATTTAGTTTCATTTCCGACTGCTGATTAATCTATTTCAACTCGCATCTCAATATTACTTTTATTGATGATGATGACAACAATCAGAAGCACAACAATAGGCTTCCTGTCAAATGACGACACTAATTCTTCAAAAAGACAGACAACAATGCCCACCAGATGGTATTAACCAATCAAAATGAGTTAGTGGTCCAGTTAGCTCTATTGCTATGGTAACGGATTTCTGTCCATGACAAAAGCACGTAATTGACTCTTGGGCTGGTTGGAAATGTTTAGGCCTACCCGTCAATTCGACAAATTTGGTGGCCCTTTCATACCAATGGTTTTAAAAGAACAAAAAACCCTAAATTTTTCGAATTCGTTTAATTTTCCCTTTTAAAATTTTGTTCTTTAAAAAAACTTTTTAACCTTTTTTTTGTATTTTAAAAAACCAATTCCCATTTTGAAGGGCCCCCAAGGGGTCCTAGACCTTTCCTTAAAAAAGTTAAAAAGGGGCGTTTTAAAAAACCCCTTTATTTTTGGGAAATTTTTAAACCGTGTTTAAAAAGGGGGAAAAGATTTAAAACCAATAATCTTTTCAGATAAAAAAAAAGGGGCAAAACCAAAAAAAAAGGTGAAGAAAATCGGGTTATTTTAAAAAATAAATTTTTTTAAAGGGAAAAAAACTAATTTTTAAAACCAAATTGGTAAATTTTGATGGAAAAAAAAAAAAAAAAAAGGAAAAGGGAGAACCAATTAGAAGAAAAAAACCAATAAATTTTTAAATTTGTTTAAAAAAAAAACGGACTTGGTTTAAAACCAGGTTTTTAAATACGATATTTTTAAAAAGCCAGAAAAAAATTTTGCCTTTTGGTTTTTTTAAAAATGTTGGTGAATGGTTGATTTCAAAAAATAATAAAATTTGGGGTTTATTTTTTTCCAAACTTAGGGGGCTTAAAAATTTTTTGGAAAAGAAGTAAAACAAAAAGGAAATTTATTTAAGGCCTAAAATTTTTGGGGTTAAAAAACTTTTTTAAAACCGTTGTTTTTTTTTCCGGGGATGGTTTTGGGCCCCCTGAGTTTTACTTTTTGCAATAGGAAGAGGTAAAATCCCGGGAAACCCGAAATTGGGGAGGGGAACGGGTTTTTTTGGGCCCCGGGGCTAAAACTATGCAATAGAAGAAAAAGGGGGGGTTGAGTACCAGCAACGTTTTGTATTAACCCCTTTTTTGTTAAATGGGGGTTTGGGCCCCCAAACGGATCCCCTTTTTTCCCCAAAGTAATAGGGGGGGTAAAGGGAGGGAGGTTTGGCGAATTTTTGGGGAAAAAATTTTGGGTTTAAGGGTTTTTTTTAGGGATCGGGGGGGGAATTTGATGGGGGGGTTTTCTGGGGGAAAATAAAACCCCTAATCGAAAGGGGGGGCCCCCATTAGCTTAGGCCCATTCAAAATTTTGCGTTTTTTAACACCGGGAAATTTTCCCCTTTTTTGCCTTTTCTTTTTGGAGGGTCGGAAATGAATTTAACCCCAATAAAAAAAAAAAATTTTTTTTTCCTCTATTCAACCCGGCTCCTAAACCCAAAAATAAAAAAAAACAGGAGGGTTTGAAAAATTTTTGGGGAAAGAAAATTTTTATTTTTAAAAAAAAAGGAAAATCAATATTTTTTTCTTTTAAATGTAAAAAAATAGTTTTGGATGAGTTGTTAAATTATCTTAAAATTCCCGGGGTTTTAAAATAATTGTTTTCCCCTTGGAAAAAATGAGGGCCCCCCGGGGGAAAGTAATTATCCTGCGGTGTAATGAAACCGTTGGGCGGGGTTTTGGGAAAGGCTTTTTTTTGGGGGGAAATTTTTAAAATTTTTCCCCCTTTTTTTAATTTACCCCCCTAACCTATTTGGGTTCAAAAACTTAAAAAAAAAAAAAAAAAAAAAAAAATTTTTTAAAATTTTTTTTTAGGGATTAATAAAAAATTTTTTCTTTTCAGAAAAAACCAAAAAAAAAGGAAAAAAAAAACGTTTTTTTTAAAACAGAAACCCCTAACAATTTTTTGAAACCCTAGATTGACAGAACACATTAACGAAAAAAAGGGAAAAAAAAAAAAAAGGAGAAAAAGACAAAATGGTAAAATAAAAAACCCATTCAAAAAAAACCTCCAAAATTTTTTAAACCCAAATTCCCAAAAACCCAAAAATTTTTAAAAGGGAAAAAAAAATTCCATAAAGAATGCAAAAAAATTAACCGCGAGCATCAAACCCTTTTACCGGACATCTTTCTCCCAAAAAAGGTCAAAAAAAATGATCTTCCACTTAACCGGGGAAAAAACCCTAAATAAAAATTTCTAAAAACCCCAAAACCCGGGGCCCCCAATTTAATTAAAAAAACCCACCCCTGGTAAAGAAAATTTTAAAACCCGGGTTTTTAAACGCCAGAAATCCGGGGGAAAAACCTTCATTAAAACCCCCCCGGAACCCCCGGGTTTTAAAAAAAATTTTTTCCGGGGGTTTGAAAAACCCCCCGCGTCATGTAATTAAAAAGACAGTGGGTTTTAAGGTTTCAACGTGAACTTTCGGTTAAACCTTTCCAATTTTAAAAAATTGGGCCCCGGGAGGTCGGGGAAAGGCTCTTGAAAATTAGGGATTTTGTTTTTTAGGGTGTAGGCGGGGTTTTAACGAAATTTTGGTAAAAGGAGGTTTTTGGGGTCTTTTTAAGGTTAAAAAAGGTTGCAGTAAAAAAAACCCAAGGTAGCCGAATGGGCCGGATTTTTGTAAAGGGGGTTTTATTTGTTTTTTGCATATTACGGGGAAAAAATTTTAATTGTTTTTTTTAAGTTTTCAGGGGGGTTGGAATTAATTTTTCCCCCAGATAAAGGGTTTTAATTGGGGTGTTCCAAAAATTTACAGGCCCCTTTAAAAAAAAGGAGGCCGGGAAGGGTTTTTGGGGGGAAGATAAAATTTTTTTTTTTGGAGCGTAAAAAAAAAAAATTTTAAATTATTTTTTTCAAATTTTTAAACGGAAAAGTTTTTGGGTTTTTGATGACCTTAGTTTTGTGAGGATGGCAAAGGATTGATGGGTTTTTGGGGTTCATTTTGTTGCCCCATCAAAAAAAAATTTTTAAAATTTCGGTAAATTTTGGCCCTTTAAAAAATAATCATTAAATAAATTTTTTTAATAAAATTTTTTTTTAAAAAATTTTTTTTGGGGGTTGTTTAAAAAAACAAATTTTTTACTTTTTTATTTAGGTTCCAAACAAATGTTTAAAACATAACTTTTTTAAAAGGGAAATTTTTCCAAAATGCCTTAAGGAAAATTTTTGGGGGGTGGAAAAAATAAAAAGGACTTTTTGGGGGAATTTAAAAATTTTGGGGTTTTGGAAAAAAAATAAGAAAATTAAAATGGAAAAAAAAAGAAAAAAATAGGGGGAAAAGGGGTGGGGAAAAGGATAAATGGGAAAAAGTAGGGGGGGAAAAAAACAAAAAAAAAAAAAGGGGTACTTTTTCCAAGAGGGAAAATTTCGGCAATTAGGGAAAAAACCCTATAAAAATTTAACATTAGGGGTAAAAATTTTCCCCCAAAAAATTTTAAAAATTTTAAAAAAAAAAGGGGGCCCCCGGGGGGGGTTTTGGGTAAGGATTAAAACAAAAAAATTTTTTAAAAGGGAAAAAAAAAGAAAAAAAAAAAAGAAATTAAAAAAATTTTTTTTTTTGGGGGGAAAAAATTTCAAACATGGGAGGAAAAAAAGGGGAAATATAAAAAAGGGGGGGAAAAAAAAAAAAACCCCGGGGGAAAAAAACGGTTTGGGGGGAAAATTAAAAAGAAAAAAGGGGAAAAAGAGGAAAAATTAAAAAAGGGGAGATAATGAATTGGGGGGAAGTTTAAAATAAAAAAATAAGGTGGGGGAAAAAATTTGGGCATGGAAAATTTTTAAAACCCATTGTCCCTGTAAAGGAAAAAACTTTTTTAAAAATTTAAAAAAAAAAAAATTTTTTTCCCAAAAAATTTTTCACGGGCCCCCCCTTAAAAAAAAAAATTTTAAATAAATTTTGGGTAAATTGAAAAAATTTTTTTAACCCCCAAAAAAAAAGTAATTTAAAAACCTTTGGATTTTAAAAATTAGGGAAAAAAAATGGGAGGCTCCCTTTTAACTCGGGGTTAAATTCCCCGGGCGGGGGTTTTTTTTTCTCTTGTTCACCCTTTAAAGTTCCAAGGGGCCCGGCCGTTTTTTGGGGTTATGAATTGAAAAAAAAACCCAAACTTTTGAGTTTTTCGTGCCCTAGAGGGCGTTGCCCCAAAAAAAAATAAAAAATCTTGAAAATCTGATTTACCTAGGGTATTTTTTCAACAAAATTTAAAAGTTTTTTAATTTCATGACAAGGGGTCAATTTTTGGTGGGTTAGGGTTTGAATTGGTGAATACTTATTAACCCTTGTTTATTTGGGTTTGGGAAAAGTTTTTTTGGGGTTGTGGGAGGGCAAAAACCAAATTTTAATGCTTTTCCCAAAACCCTAGAACCTACCCCCAAAAAGGGGTGATTAGGAATTTTAAAAATGTTTGGGGGGAAGGTTGGGGGTTGGGGGCCCTTTAAAAAGTGATTAAGTTTCATACTTAAGTAATAAAGGAGGGGGGGTTTTGGCAATGTTGGGGGAAAAAAAAAAAACCCCCCAAAGGGGGTTTGGGTGGGGAAAATTTTTTTTAAAAAAACTAAAAATTTTTCAAAGTGTTTCCATTGAAATAAAAGGTTCTTTTAAACAAACCAAATTTAATAATAAAAATTTGGGTTTGGGGGGCAAAAAAAAAATTTCCCTTATTTAAAAACCAAATTTTTTTTGCAATTTTTTAACTAACTTGTTTTTTTTTATGTTTCCCCAGGTTAAGAAGGTCATTTTTTTTTGGGGGGCCCGATGCAAATGATAAAGTATTGTTGGTTGTGGGAGGAAAGGGAGGTGGGATTAAATTTTTTAAAACGGGGGATTGGAAGAAAAAAGGGAAAGGGTTTTTAAAAACAAGAGAGGGAAACCGTTAAAGGGCCAGTCAGAATTTTTCCCCAACCAAATAAAAAATAGAAAAAAAGTGGTTAGAAGCAAAAAGTAAACTTTCCCTGTTAAAATAAAACATTCAAAATTTTTTATTAACAATTTTAAAAAAGATGAGGTTTTTTGGAAATGACCCCAAGAGTTTGATTTAAGGTTTTCGAAAGTTTTTCAATTTTAAAAAAGGCATTTAAATTTTTTAAAGTTTTAAACTTTTTAAAATTTTTTTATTTTTTTTTGGGAGGGGGGGGGGGTTTTTTTTGGGGGTTTGTGGGGAGGGGGGGTTGGGGGGGGGAAGTTTGGGGAAGGAGGGAGGTTGGTGAAAAAAAAAACAAAAAGTGGTCAGTTTTTTTTTTTTAAAAAAAAACCCCCCTTTTTAAGGGCTTCTAAAAAAAAGGGGAAGTTGGGGGGAAAGGGAAAATTTAAAAAAGGGGGGGGAGAAAAAACCAAACTTTAAAAAGGGGGGGGGAAAAAAAAAATTTGGGGGAAAAAAAAAATAAAAAACCCTTAGGTACTGTATTTTTGATTAAATTTCACTTTAATCTGCAACCGGAATTTCTAGCCAAAATTTAACCCTGCCCGTTTTTTTCTTTAAAAAAAATTTTGGGCCCCTTTTTTATTTTTATTCCAAAAGGCCCCCCAATTTTTTTATTTGAAAACTAAAAATAAAAATTTATCCTATAATTGGGTGGGAAGGGGGGAAAAAAAAAAAGGTTTACCAAATTAAATTTTTTAAATTTTAAGGGGGGTTAAAGAAACGAATTTACCGATTAAAAAATTTTTGGTGGTTTGGGCCTTTGGTAAGAAAAGGGGGTTTTTTTGGGGTTTTTTTTGGGGAAATTTTAGTGTTGAAAAGGCAAAAACCCCAAAATCAATTTGCCATTTAAAATCACTTATTAACCCGGGGGCTCCAACGGTCCTTTTTTAAAAAATTGGGGCAAGTGGGTTTTTTCTTCACCAATTATAATTGGCCGAATTTTAATGTTTAAAGCATTTTTTGTCAACAAAATGGGGTTTTAACAAATTTCCGGCCCCGTAATCGGGGGAAAATTAAATATTTAAAAAAGTAAAATTTTTTCCCAAAATTTGGGTTTATTAAATTGAATAAAATGCTCTTCCTGGGGGGTTGGGCATTTTTTTAAAAATTAGTGTTTAACCAAAAATTTAAAAAAATTTTAACCCTTTAATTTGAACAGGGTTTCGGGGGGAATTTCAAAAACTGGGGACCCTAAATTTTTTAATTGTTTTCCAATTTTTTTTTTTGGGAAAAAAGGGGGTTTTTGTTTGTTTTTGCCCGGCGGGGGGTTTAAAAAACGAGATTTGAGCTTAAACTTGTTGGGGTGGGGGGACCCCTAATGGGGCTATTCGGTTTATTTCAGTGTTTTTAAATTAAGTTGACAAAATTAAACCACCCCATTAAAATTTTATTTAATTTGGATTTTGACAAAATAAAAAGGGCTTATTTTTAAAGGTATGCAGGGAAAAAATTTTTAAATCCCTTTTTAAAAAGAAAAAAAGAAATAATTTTTATTTTAAAAAACCCCCTTGGGATTAAAAAATTTTTTGGGAAAAAAAATTTATGATTTTTTTTTTTTCCCGTTTTTAATTTTTACGAGGGAATTTTTTTTTAAATTTCCCAAAAAAATTTTTTTTTGTTTTTTTTTTTGGAAAAATAAATTTTTTTGGAAGGGGGGGGAGTTCAAAAAAATTTTTTTTTTGAAAAAACACAAACGTTTTTCCCCCCCCCCAAAACAATTTTGCTTTCTAAGTTTAAAGTCTGAATTTCCAAAAAAAAAAATGCCAAAAGAAGAAAGAAAGTTTGCAAAGGAAAAAGGAAAAGAAAACCAAAGGGGAAATTTTTTTGAAAAATTTTCCGAACTAATTTCCTCAAAATTAAAAACCTTTTTTTTAACTTATTGAAATTTGTCGTATTTAAAAAAGTTCCAAAATTCTAAAAACCTTTTTTAACAAAAACCTTTTTTTTCCCCCCAAAATTCCCGGAATTTAATTTTAAAATAAAATAAAATAAAAAAATCTAAAAATAGGGGTCTTAAAAAAAAAGGGGAAAAGGGAAAATTTTAAAAAGTCCTAAAAATGTAATTTCTAAAAAATTTTTTGGGCCTCAAAAACGTGTTTTTCATTTTTTTTTATTGGTTAAAAAAGGGAAAAAAACCCCCTTTAAAATTTTTAATTTAAACATTTGAAAAAACAAAGGACCCCAGGGGGGCCTAATAGAATTTATCCTTCTAAACTTTTCCTGCTATAGTTTTTCCCGGGGATTTTTGAAAGTCCTTCTTTCTTCCAAAAAAAACCCAAAAAAATTTTTAGGCCCTTAAAATGTTGGAAATTTTTTTAAATTAAATTTTTTTGGGGGCCCGGGAATGTTTTGTAAAAAAACAAAAAATTTATCCAAAATTTAAAAAAAAATGCCCCCCCATTTCCCTTCATAAAAATTTTTTCAAAGGTAAATTTTTTTGTTCCCCCCTGACTTTTGAAAAAATTTTGCCCAAAAAAATTTGGGAACCTTCTTTGTTTAAAATTTTTAAATTCGAAAAAATGGTTCCTTTTTTTTTAATTTAAAGTTTTTGGGGCAAAAATCCCTTGGTACTCCTGGTGGGTTTTAAAATTTCGGAACCTTTTAAAAAATTTTTTAACATTTTAAAAAAAACCAAGGAAAACTCTTTCAAAAGGGCCTCCTTTTCCAAAAATTTTTTTAGCCGAATAAAAAATGATTTTTTTTTTAGTCTAAAAATTTAAATTGAGTTTTTGGGAATTAAACCCCTTTTTGGAAGGGCGGGGGGGGGGGAAAAAATTTTAATTTGGGGACCAAAAATTTTTAAAAAAAAAAAAAGGGTTTTCCCCATTATAGTTAAATTTGCCGGCCAAAAAATTAGAATTAAATTTTAAAATTTTTGCCCTTTAAAATTTCTTGTTTTCCCTTTGTGTTTTATTCAAAGGTATTCAAAAAAAGTTTTTAAAAAAATTTTAAATTTTAAATTTTTAAACAAAAATTTTAAACCCCGGGGGTCCTTTGAATTCGAACCTTTTTCTTAAAGAATTTTACAAAATTTTCAAGTAACTCTGAAGTTTTCCCCCTAAAAAAAACAAAAAATTTTTTTTGAATAAAAGTTGGAAAGCATTTTGGGGTAACGCCCTTTTTTTAAAATTTTTTGGGTTGAAATTTAAAAATTTCCAAATTTAACCCTAAAAAAATTTTTTAAACATAGCCCCTTTTCAAAAAAAAATTGGGAAAAAACCTTTAGAAACCCCTTTGTTTTTCGGCAAAAGGGCCCTTTAAAACTTTTTTAATTTATTCGGGTTATTAAAATTTTAAAATTGCAAAACCCGGCCCTTAAAATCTTTAATTTAAATTTTAAGAAAAAAATAACTTATTTACCCCCTGGTATTTTTTGAATTCTGGATTTAAAAAATTCTTTTTATTTAAAAAATTTTAAGGGAAAACTCTTCGTGTTTCGTTTTTAAAAAATTTTACCAAAAAAATATGTTTAATTTTTAAAATTAATTTTTTAAAAGCATTTTTAAGGGAATTTTTTAAACCCCCTTTTTCCTAAATTTTAAAAAAAAAAATTTTCTAGAATCCCCCCCTTAAAGAAAAATTGGGAAATAAAAAACCCTTAGTAACCCAATTTTGGAAAAATTTTTTCTCAAAAATTCATTTAACCCTTTTTTGGTTTTACCAGGTTATAAAATTAACAAAACCCCGGGCCTTTAAATTTTTTAATTTTTAAAAAAAAAAAAATCTTGGTTTCCCCATGGGGGGCCTTATAATTCGGAACCTTTTTCTTTTCCATGTTTTTTAAAAAATTTAAGGAAATAACCCCCAAATTTTCCTTGTTTCCAAAAATTTTGGAATCAAAAATAATTTTTTATATTGAAAATTCAAAAAAATTGAATTTTTGGGTTTCAAAAAATTTTTTCAAAAAATTGAGGAGTTTTAGCTTTTTGCGGATTTTTGGGGCCATGTTTATAAAAAAAACCCTTAAAAAGGGCCGGGTTTAATTCAAAAAATTTTGGGAAAGGTAAAAAAATTAAAAAATTTTTTTGGGTTTTTTTTGGTAAAATTTTTGGGGAACCCTTTTTTGTTTTAATTTTTTTAAAATTTTTATTACCGGTTTTTCCCCAAATTTTGTTAAAATTTTAAAAAAAATTTTTGGTTTTTAAATTAAATTTAAATTTTTGAAAAAAATGTTTTAAAAACAAAAAATTTGTTTAAATTTCCGTTATTTACCCTTTTTAAGGTTTTTTTTTAGGGAATATTGAAAAACCCCCCTTAATAGGTTCGCTAAGTCCCTTTGGGGAAAAATGACCTCGTGACCCGAATTTTTGTAAAGTATTGAAAAATGACCGGGGGGGTGGGCCACCCCGATTTTTTTAAAGGCCTTGGGCAAAACCAAGGGGGAAAAAGCCCCCAAGGTTATCCCTGACAAAAAAAACCCCCCCCCACGGGAAAACCCCGGGGGGGGGGAACTGGGGGTTTGGGGACCCCCTTTTTCTTGGTGGAAAACTGCAAGGGTTTGTTTAAAACCCTTTTTTTAAAAATTTTTTTCCAAAATTTTTTGGGGGGGGGTTTTTGGGGGGCCGGGTTTCGATTTTTTCGGGGGGACCCCCCTTTTTCCCGATTTAAGGTCAAGCCTCCAACCTTTTTACACCCCCTCCCCCCCTCCCCGCGGGCTGCACGGGTCTAAAAGGATAAAAAAATCACAATTAAAACATTTATTTACTTATCATAATTTTATAAAATTCTGACAATTTGATCAATAAAATCCCAAATAATATTTTTGGTGGTCCATCTTTTTCTTTGAGCATGCAAAAGTAAAGTAATCATGACTTTATTTTCTGGGGTTAAATAACGTAAACCCCAACCCCGGGGGGGGGGGGAAAAAGGGGTGGGGCGAATCGCGGAGGTCAGGTTATTTCCCCAAACGAGACCCCCCTTCTGAAGGGGTTCAGGATTTTTCGGGAAAAGTGAGAAACCCCCGGGGGGAAAAGTTTTAAAAACCCTCAAAAAAAATTTTTTAAAATTTCCCTTTTTTTTCATTATATTAATTTTTTAAAAAGAATAAAATTGCCTTGTACCCCAAAAATAGAAACCAAATGTTCCTTGGACTTTTTGTTTTCGGGAAAAACCACTTGATTAATCCTGAGAAAAATCAGTAAAAAAACCCAAAAAAATAATTCTGTGAGCAATGTTTAAAAATGTTCAAAATTAATACCAAAAAAATTAATATCTTATATTGGGGGAAACCCCGTAACCCCCCCCTAATAAAATTTTGGGGGGGGGGGAGAATGAGAATCAAAATGAACGAAAAAAAAGGTTTTAAAGGGGGAGGTCAAAATGGGGGAAACCCCTTTTCCTGAAAAGGGGCCCGGTGCCAATTAAGTTTCGCCAAGGGGGGAAAACCCCCCCGAAAGGGTTTGGGTTTCTCCAATCCCCCGGTCCCCAGGCGGAAAAAAAAAAAGGCCCCTGACTTCCCTTACCATGAAACCCCCTCTAGGGAAAAGGCTTCAGGCGGAAAAACCCCTTTTCCTTAAAAAAACCATTGAAAAAATCAATAGTACTTAAAACTGGGGGGTTTATTTTCAATTTTTAAAAAACCCCCCCCCAAAAAAAAAAAAAAAAACCCGGGCCAAGTTAAAAGCAATTCAAACCCCAAAAACCCCAAAAATTTTTTAAAAAAGGGGAAAAACACGTGAACGGTTCTTTTAAAATTTTTAAACCAAACTGAAATTTATACAGCAAGGACCTGACAAAGGTAAAAAAATTACAGGCTAAGGAAAAAATTTCCTTTGTTGCAATTTTGGGGGATTTTAAATTTGTTTTCCCCCAAATAAAAAGGGGTAAAAAAAAAAATCAAATTTACCCGTTAAATTGAAGGGAAAATTTAAAACAACCAAAATCCAGAGTAAAAAAAATTTTCTTTCAATGGGAAAAAAAAAAAAGTGTTTTAAAGGAAAAGGGGTTTTTTGGGCAGATTTTTTAAAAAAAGTAACAAATTTCGGTCCAATTTTCTCATATAAACCCAATTCGTAAACTTTGGAAGGCCCAAGGGGGGGGGTTTTTTTTTAATATTTTTTTTCAAATTTTTTTTTTTTTTGGGGAAAAAAAAAAAAAAGCCCAAAAAACCCTTTCCCCGATTAACCCCCCCGGCCCATGGGTGGCCAAAACCCCGGGGGCAAATTTAAAGGGGGGGGGGGGGGAAAAAGGGAGAAAAATAAAAAGGGGGAAACAAAATAAAAGGGGACAAAAAAAATTTTATCCGTTTTTAAATTTGGAATTTAAAAGAAAACTTTTAAAAACCCGAAGAAAAAAAAAGAAAAAAAAGGGGGAAAAAAAAAAAAACAATTTTTTTTCTAAAGAAAAAAATGGGAAAAATTTCCCCAAAAAAAATTTTTTTCCCCGGGTTTGATAAAATTCTTTTAAAAAAAAAATTTTGAAAAATTTTTTTGGGTTTTGGGATTTAAAAAATTCATTCCAAAAAATGTCGGTCAAAAATTTTTAAAAACCCTTTTTTTTTAGGTTTAAAATTTAAATTTTAAAAACCCCCAACCCCAAAAAATTTTTGAAAAATATTAATTTCGGTTTTATTTAAAATTCAACCCAAAAGATGGGGGGGAAGGGGGGGGGGGGGGGAAAAAAAAAACACGGGGGGAAGTGTTAAAAAAGGGGTGACCCGGGGAAGTCATTTCATAGAAGTGTTGTTTAAGCATTTAGGAAAAGAACAGGGGGGGAAAAAAGGGGGGGAAAAGGGGGCCCCCGGGGTAAAATTTGGGAAACCCAAAAATTTTTTAGAAAAAAAAATAAAAAATTCTAAATTAAAAAAAAAAGGAAAAAAAAAAATTGGGGGCAAAAAATTTAAAAAAACGTTTTCTTTTTTTTTTTTTTTTTTTTTCTCAAAACCGGGGGGAATTTTAAAATTGGAAATTCTAATATAGTAGAAATTTCGTTTTTTTCCATTTTTCCGTGGAAAAATTTAATAGGGGAAAAAAAAAATTTACCCCTCCCCAAAATATCCTGATTCCCACTGAAAATTTTGTCCTTTAATTTTTTCCCCATTCAATTTTTTTTTTTAAATCTAAGTCTTTTTTAAAACCCATTTTTAGAGCAACGGGCCCCCAAAAGTATGGGTTTTTGGGGAGAAATTTTGGGGGGGGTGAAACGTAAGTTTTTAAAGGGGGGAAAGACGCACAAAAAAAAGGGTTATCGGGGGAAAACCCCCCCGGGGGGGTTTTTTTAAGGGCCGGGGGGCAAACCCCCTTGGGGTTTTTTGGCCCGGGGGGAAAGGGGGGGAGGTTAAAAGGGGCCCGAGAATAGTTTAAAAACCAGCGTCGATGGTTTTTGGGGAAATAAGGGGGGGGGTTTTAAAAAAATTTTTTGAGAATAAAAATTTAAAGGAAAAAATGGCGCGGAGGGTGGGGGCCCCAAAAAAAAGGTTTTAAAAAAATTTTTTATTTGAAACATGGAAGATGGGGATTATTTTTGGGAGATGAGAAATTTTTTTTTTTAAAAAAAAATTTTTAAAACTTTAAAAAAAATCAATTTAAATAATATAAGGGTGATGTTTTTTTTATAATTTTTGGGGTTTTTTTCCATTAAAAAGTAGGGCCCCCCCCCCTCCTTTTTTTATTGGGGGAGAGAGTTATGGGAAAATCTAATTTTATGGGGGTTAAAAGGGGGGGAAGGTTTTTGGTGGGAAAAGGGATGGGATTTTGGGGGGTTTTTTTTTTACGAGGGAAAAAAAACCCAAAAAAGGTCGGGGGGTTTAAAGGGTTAAAATTTTTTTCCCAAACAAGAAGGAGGGGAACCGGCTGAGGGGCCCTTATTTTTTTTTATTTTTTTTAAACCCCCCCCCGTTGGAACCGGGGGGTCTAAGGTGTATTGGGGGATTTAATGTGAAAAGTTTTTTTTTAACCCAAAAAACAAGTTTTTATTAGGGGAATCAAATTTCTATTTTTTAAAAATTTTAAATTTGGGTTTAAAATTTTTTATTCTTTAAAAAAAAAATTGAAACGTTTTTTTAATTTTAAAAAGCACTGTTTTTGAAATGGGTTTGGGTGGGGGAAATAAAGAGGGGTTTTTAAAAAAGGTTTTTGGGAAAAGGGGAAGGAACGGCTGGAGATTTTTGGGGGGATGATGGGGGAAAGTTTTGTTTTTTTTTTTTACAGGGGGCCCCCCCGGGATGAAAAAAGGGGTTGGGGATTTAAAAGGGGGGGGGAGGTAATTTGGGTTAAGGGAAGGGTAGGGGAAAAAGCGGGCGGGGGGATTTTGGGAAATTTTAATAAAAGGGCCCAAAAAAACCCCCCAAAGATGGTCTGGGGGGGATGATGGGGGAAGGGGTAAGTCCGGGATTTTAAATGGTTAAAGGGTTGTTTTTTTAGGAAACATCGGTAAAAATTAAAAAGGGGATGGTAGTTGGGGGTTTTTTATAAATTTTCAAATTAAGTTTTTTTAAATGGAAGGTCCCCGAAAACAAACCAATTCCCTAAAATTAAAAAATTTTTAAAAAAAAAAAAAAAAATAAATTTCATCTGGTAAGGTTTTTGTTGGGAATTTTGGGTTTGGTAGGGGGGCCCAACTTTTTGGAAAAAAATAGGGGGTTTAGGTTTGGGGGGTTTATAAAATTTTTACCCGGGTATCTGGTCGGGAAAATTTTAAAAAAATTAATTAAGGAAAAAATTTTTTAAAAAAAAAGTACCGGGGAAAAATTATTCCCAAAATTTTCCCCCCTTTTTTCCCCAATTTTAAAAATTTTTAAACTATAAAATATTTTGGGCACTTTGTTGAATCTTCCCTCAAGTTTGTGGAAATAAAATTTTTTTAAAAGAAAAAAATTAAAAATTTTAGTTTTAAAATTTTTTCCCGGGAATTGGGGGGTTTAATTGAAAGGAAATTCTTTATTTTTTTGTTTCCCCGCCAAAAAAGAATTTGGGGGGTTTTTTGATGAAATTCTGTTTTTTTTAATTTTTAAAAAACTTAAAAAGTGCGAATATTTTGGCCCCAAAAAAGGGGAATTTTTATTTAAAGCTGATTTATTTGGGGGAAAAAGGGTTTTTTAAGAAATATGTGAAGGGGAAAAAGTTGGGAAAATAAAATTTTTATGGGGACCAAGCAAAACCGGCGAAGGGAAAAAACTTGATAGTTCCGAATTTTTTAAAAAAAAGGGGCCATTTTCCGACAACGTATGATAGCAAAAAGGTGAAAGTTTTAAGGTAGAAGGTTTCTCGGGGGAAACCCCCCAAAATTCTAATTTAACGGGGGAAAAAGGCCCCTCGTGAAAAATTTTTTTTGGGCCGGGTTTTAAAAAGTTCCTTTTGGTTTTTTTAATTAAAAAGTTTTCCCCCTTTCAATTTCACGGAAAAAAAACAAGGCAAGGGGGATTCGAAAGAAAAAATTAAGTTAAACATTTACATAAATGAACAACTAATTTTTGGAGATTTTTACCAAAACCAAACCCGAAAGTTGGAAAAAAAACCGTTCCAAATTTTTTTTAAAGGGGTTTTTCGAACCCCAAAAAATTTTTATTTTTTTAAAAAAACGGGGGCCCCATAACCTTTTTCCAAAAAAGAGGCCGCGGGCCACGGAGCGGGGGATTAAAAGGGTCCAATTAAACAAAAATTTTAAAAAAAAACAACCCGGGTAAATTTAAACCTTTTTTTGAGAAAAATTTATTTTATATGTTTTTCTTCAATTTTAAAAAGAAAAAAATTTTTAAAAAAAGAGTTTCATTAAAAATAGGAAAATGTTTTAATTTTGGGGATTCTTGCTTTAAAAAAAAAAAAACCATTTAATAACAGGGTAAAGAAACCTTTTTTAAGGAAAAATTTTTAAAAAAACTTTTGGGAAACCTTGGAATTCATTGCTAAAAAAATTTGAAAAAAACTAGGGGCTTTTTGGGGGGGGAAAAGGGTTTTTTTTTTTAAAAATATTTATTGGTCCCCCCAAATTTTTACGGTTTTGGTTTTGGGGGTTTTTGTGGGGGTTTGGGATTTTTTTAACAAATTGGGTTAAAAAACCCTTGAAGATGTGAAGCATTCTCGGGGGAGGGGGAAAGGGAAGGGGCCCACATGGAGATTTTTTTAAAGGGGAAAACGGGTTTTAAGAAGTTTTGGGGTGGAAATTTAGGGGGAAAAAATTTTTTGTATTTTTTTAATTTTTTCCCCGGGAAATGAATGGGAAAAAATTGGCGGGTGGTTTAAATGAAGGGGGGGGGTTTTTTGGGGGAATTTTTTTTTGGGGGGAGGCCTTTTAAAGGGGAAATTGGGCGGGGAATAATTTATAAACTGTGGTTGGGGTTTTTTTTTTTTATATTTTTTTTTAAAGGGACGGATGATAGGGAAATTTTTTGGGGCCATAGGGGAAAATGTGGAAAGGGGGGATTTTTTTTAAAATTGGTTTTAAGACCATAATAACGGGGAAAAAGGGGTTTTTTTTAAGAAGGGTTTTGTATTTTTAAAATTTTGGGTAACACATTTTGGAAATTAGGGTGGTGGTTTAAGAAAAAAAAGGGGGGGGAATTTTTATGGGATTTTTTTAAAAATTTTAAACTACGCCAAAAGGGGGGTTTTGGGGTCGGGGGGGGGTAATAGAAGGGGGGGGGTTTGGGGAAAAAATTTTTTGGGAAAAAATTTGGGGTCATTGGGCGGAGTAAAGGGTGAAGGGGCGGGGTTTTTCAAAGGGCCCGGGACGGGTTGGGGAGACTTTGGCGTCAAAGGGAAAAAAAATTTTTTTTTTTTTTTGGGGCCCCTTTTTCCCGGGAAAGGGCCGGGGGTTTGGGGTGAGGGATGAGATGAAGTTTCGGGTAAAATTTTGGGGGGGGAACCCCCATGTAAAGTAAGGCTTTGGGGTAATGATAGAAAGGGGGTTTTTTTTTTTTTTTAAAATTTTTTTTTTCCCCCCCAAAAGAAAGGTTAAACGCAAATGTTAAAAAAGGTTTTTAATTTTTATATTTTTTAGGGGCCCCTTTTAGGGAATTTTGGGTCAAAATTTTTAAGAAAGGGGGGAAAAGGGGAAAATTTTTTTTTAATTTTTGAAATTTAAATTTTAACACTTTTGAAAATTTTGGGGTTTTGGAAAAATAATTCAATTTTTTTTATAGGGGTTTAAAAAACCCCAATTTTTTTTAAAAAAAAATAGGTTCCAGTTTTTTTTTTTGGGGGAAATACTAGTTTTGCAAAAATTTGGGGTAAAGGGGGGTTTTTTTGGGGGGTTAGAAAGGGTTTTTTTTTTTATTTTAAAATTTTTTTAAAGGAAAGTATAGTTTTTGCCCTGTATGTTAAAAAATTTAATTTTTGGGGTTTTTTCTAAATTAATTTTAAGGGCCCTGTTTTTATAGCAAAAAAAAGGGGGTGGTTTTTATTTAAAAGGGTTTCGGGGGTTTTTTAAGGGGAAAAAAAAAAAAACCCCAAAATTTTTAAAAAAAAGCTGGGGGATTTGGGGAAATTTTGGGTTTTTTTTTTAAATTGGGGTTAAAAAAAGGGTTTTTAAATTTTTGGGAAAAAAAAGGATTTTAAATTAAGTTTTTTTAAAAAAATTTAATATTGGAAAAAACCCAGGGAATAATGAATTTAAAAGGGGGATTGAATGAAGGTTTGGGGGGGGGTTTTTTTTTTATGGGTTTTAAACCCCCTTTTAAAAAAAAAACTTTTTTCCAAGATGGATATAGATGAAAATTTTTTTATTTTAAACCCCAAAATATTTTCCACAGTTTAAACGTCTATTTGGGGGGTTGTTTTAATAAAAAAACCCTTTTTTATGGGGGAAACCCCCGGATTTCTCGAAAAGGAAAACCGAAAAGGGAAAATAGGGGGGGGAAAATTAAATAAAGTGGTCAAGGGGAAGTATGAACTCTTAAAACCCTCCAAAATTTTTAAAAAAAATTGCTAAACCTAAGAAAAAAAACTTTTCTAAGGAAAATAAAGTTTGACTTAAGAAGAAAACCCCTTTCGGAAAGCGACCTGGTTCCCCGGGCCCGGGGGACCCGGGGGAAAAAGGGGAACAACCGGTTTCGGTGCCCCCCTGAGTGCCCAAAAACCCAAAAAGGGAAAAAATTTTAGTTTTCCCCCTCAATTTTTTTTTGGGGTTTTTCCCCCAACCTTTGCCCCCCCGGTGACTAATTCAAGGGAAATGAGTAAAAAAAGGGGAGCCAAATTTTCCCCCAATTTTTATAAAGAAGCTTCAGCAGGTTCATTTTTAATAGGAAAAAAATGGGGGTTTAGTTTTTTTTTTTTTTTAATTTTTTTTTTTAAAATAAAAGGGGGACCAAAATTAAAATTTTTAAAAGGCCTTCCCCAAATTGGGTTTTGTTAGTTTTACAATGGGGTAATTTTTTTTAAATTTTAAATAAAAACCCCAAATAACAGGGAAAAAACAAGAAAAATTTTCATTTTTAAAAATCACGGGGGATTTTTTAAAAAAATTTTTTTTAAAAGAAAATTTTTTAATTTTCCCCACATTATATTTGCTTCCAAAAAAAAATACGGGGTTTCCCAAATACAATTAAAAAATTTTGGGGCCTCTGAAAAAAAGGAAACGGGGGAAATTGACTTATCAATTTAAAACTCTTTAAAACTTCCCAAAAGGGGAAAAACCCCCCCCTGAAACCCCGGGGGAAAAAAAAAACCTTTTGTGGAAAACCCCTTAAAATTTTCCCCCCCCAAAAAAAAAGGAAAAAAAATTTGGGAAAAGCCCTAAATTTTACGGTCGGTGACAAAAAAGGGGCCCCAAAATGGCCCCGGGGGAAATACAAAAAGGGGCCCGTGACGGTTAAAAGGGGGGGGGGCCCCCTGACAACCCCAAATTTTCAGTTAAGGCGGGAGGTTAACCCAAAAAAAAATGGGCTTTTTTTTTTTTTATTTTTTTTCGGACAACTTTAAAAGGACAGATTAATTAAAAAAATTCAAATTTTCCCCCCCCCAAAAATTTAAGTTTTCTT